>OY998176.1:166321589-166822744 GCA_963921935.1 Galeruca laticollis
TTAGTAGAGACTTTTCTCTTCGCTGAAGCAGCTTCAAATTTTTGGCCTTGTTCTTCTTTTATTGGGGTACTTGTAAGGATTTCAGCCTTCTGTGTTTTTCGACCTTTAAGGTTTCCTTTATTTACTCGCTTTGGAGTGGGTCGAATATCTTTTAAAATATCGATATCTGACTTGTCTGCATCAATAACAGGTTCTTCAGATTCTATTGAAATTTGATCTCCATTTGGTGATTTTGGCATGTCTTCAATTCTAGTTTCATAAACTTCAGATGGGGCAAAATGCTCATGGCTTATTGCGTGTCAATTGAATGGATATATGCCACTTAATCGAAACCCACTTATGGCATTAGCTGGAGTTGCTCCTTTTAGGTAAGTTGCAGAAAAGAGTTTAGCCACATCAAACTGGCTTATTACACGTCCTGGATATTCTTTTTGAAAAACATCAATTCATTTATTCATCAAATAACTTCTTTATTGGGCCATATACAGACACATCTAGAGGCTGTTCTAGGTGAGATGTATGAGGTGGGATTTATAGAAATATAATAGGATTTTTTGAAGCAAAATCAAGAGCATAGCTTTTGTGTGACTCGTGATTGTCAAGAATCAACATAGCTTTCCTTTCTGCAGTGGCATTCACTTTTTGTACAAATGTCTTGAGCCAATTCAAGAGTTGGTCGGCGTTGATCCATGACCGATGCTTCAGAGCCTGGCGGAGTTCCATCTAGTTTTCTCGGTAGTGACGAACGTAGGTCACAAAATAAAGTCATCGACAGCAACAGGGACGTTGATTACTGAGCTCGACATTTAAGTTGAAAATGCAGATAGCCATATTCTTTTAAATGCACAAGACATGACTTTCAATGCCGCGTCAAAAATTACGATACACACGGTTAATTCCGATGTTGTGGTTATAGCGATATCCTTTTATTTCACAATTCAGCAGCATGGTATCAAAGAGCTGTGAATATCTTTCGGCATGAAGTAGCAAATCATTTAGGCGCATATAAAGCAGGTGTGTAACACCGTTTCAGGATTCCATTCTAAGAGCAAAACATTGACTTGGCAACGATATTCCGAGATTATTACTGCTTTCAAAGCCATATCTAATCCAATCAAAGAATTGACCGAGGATGTATTCATTGCAATAGAAAAATATGTGGTGCGGCTACACTGTGGAGACGTTGACATCATCAGCGTGAACGATGTTAGAAAATTCTTATTCGCATAGAAAAATAAGTCTCTCCAAACATTCCTCCAACATAAGATGGACTCAAGATATAAATTATGCAGGAAGATTCAGACAGGGCAAGTATGGGGACAAGCCGTAAAATCAATGCCTGAAATAGTCTCGCCGACGAACTGGGAATGGGCTCACACAGGGGATGTATGGAAACCGACATGGACGCCGCAGGCCTATATCTGGTAATCTGTCAGCCAGATTATCAAATGATCCAGTACAAAATGTTGCAGAGTTCGATGTTCCTGCGCCCAAAAAAGGTTGCTATGTACGCAGTTATATAACTGAAAAGGGATCTGCGATACTTCGAGGTACAATTATTATGCTCACATTACAGCCTCAAATTTAATTTTAATAGGCTCTATAATAATTAATTATCTTATGCACTTATCATTATTTCGTTTCTTACAGTGTAATATACAGCGATGCATCATTGGAAGACGGCATGGAACACGATATTTCATAACAATGAACCACGACGCGACGTTTCAATATTTACATCAATTTCTAAATTTTTACATCAATGAATATTTAAAAATAAGGCGTTCAAGATTACTTTATGGGGCATGAATCTCAATAACAAGCAATATTGACGCCTACTTTATCTAAAACTGCGCCATCTTTTCTTTTCAGTTGACTTTGAAGTCAAAAACAGATCTTTTTAATTTATAATGTTCTTAAAACTGTGACGAGATTTTTAACTTTTCGCCCAAACTATCTAATATGCGAGAAAATTATTGGTTTACCCCAAAAAAAGTTGGAATTTTGAAAAAAATTTTCAGTTATCTTCACTTTTTCTATCAACAACTACACGAAAAAACGGTTTTTAGAAAAAAAATCCTGTGTGTGGGTCGTCGTCGTCGATGTCGTTGGTCACTTTTCGTTACATTTTTTGTTACCTCTATACAGCCTCCGGAGTGCAACAAGTCACCAATTTTAAGATTGAATATTGTTAAGGATATGTCACAGATGAACCTTTTTGTTTTTCAGCTCACCAGAGTGAGCACAACGGGTGCTATAGTACTTGAAGTACGACTTTTTTGTAATTTTTTGGGAAAATTCAGTTTGTTAACACGATACAGCCTCCGGATTTCAACCAGTCACCAATTTTATGATTGAATATCATTCAGCACATCTCGCAGATGAGCTCTATTGATTTTCATTTTACCAGAGCCATTTCGGGTGCTTTAGTACTTTAAGTACAATTTTTTTGTCATTTGCAGAAATTTCGTTTTTTTAGCACGATACAGCCCCCGAAGTATACACAAGTGACCAATTTTATGATCGCATATTATTTAGAACCCTATTGATATTCAGCTCACTAACGCCAGTACAACGGGTGCTATGGTACTTGAACTACGAAATTTTTGGAGAGCTTTTAGTTTGTTATCACGATATAAAAGTGATCAATTTCATGATTGAGTATACTTCAAGCTAACTCACAGGTGTACCCTATTGATTTTATTGATATTAATTTAGTTTTGCTCAGCCTGTTGCATGTAAACACGTATAATAAAACACAAAAAATACAGGTATTAATATAATTTATTTACAAAAGAACATAGAATGAATAAATATTGTCAGTTAACTTTATTGAAACTGTTATATAATAGTGTTTTTAAATGAAACTCAAGGTCTCTAGTTAATTCCACAATATAATACAAGTTATTGAAAATTCTAAAAAATTGACAATTGTTTCGATAAATCAATATCATCGTCAGAATGACAGAAGTTACATTTCATTTTATGCCTACCTGATGTTTAGTAGTTATATTTGGCTAGACCAAGAAGTAACCTAACTTGTGATTGGCTTAATATATGTTTATAGAAAAAGAAGAAGATGTGATATTACAAATATTGAAGCTTAGATATTATTAGCCCTATGGTGATATCCTGGATATCATTTTTCAATTAAGATCAGTATAACTGTGCAATGATAAAGAAAACCAGGAAAACTATATCTGCTGATCTTTACAATTATCACTTAAGAAGACAGTTTATTAGTGGAGAATTCCCTAGATTTAACTGTTCATTGACAACTTCATATTGCGGGTTTCTTAAATGTCTTCTAATTTCCAGTTCTTCAAGGAAATCCAGTTCTTGTTTCTTTTCACAAATATGTAGTACTTCTAGTTTTGTGTTAGGTGTCAATGAATGATTGGTGTCAAGTAGATGTTTTGCGTAGTGGGATTTATCTGGTTGTTTTAATCTGTATGCTCGTAAGTGCTCACTGTATCGTATTTCAAAATTCCAAAGGGTCTGACCCAAATAGACAGCATTACATTCTGGACATTTGAGTTTATATATACCTGACTTCTTTAATAGTGGTATTTTTGTTTTTACATTTAACAATTTTGTACTAACGTTACTTTCTGTTTTAAAAGAAATTGTTGTATTCGTTGCTGAAGATATTATCTTTGAAATATTATTAGAAATATTTCCTGCATATGTGATGGTTTTATAAGTTTTAATTTCATCAGCTTGTTTAGGATATATTAGTTGTAATGCCACTTTTTCTTCTTTTTTACTAATTAGCTTATTTATCATATCTAATGGATAACCGTTAGATGTTGCTATTTGTCTAATTGTATTAATCTCTCTATCAAAATTACATTTGTTCATAGGAACTGAAAAAGCTCTATGTATCATTGAATTATATGCTGCTAGTCTGTGTGACACAGGGTGGTTAGAATTGAATGAAATTGTTACATCAGTTTGTGTTGGTTTTCGGTAAATTGAATAATCAAGTACATTATTAACTCTTTGAATTTTTAAATCAAGAAAATTGATTGAGCTATTTTCTTCAATTTCTAATGTAAATTTAATTTTCGGGTATAAATTATTGATGTGGTTGAAAAATACATCTAATTGTCGTTCACTACCCATAAAACAAGCTAATATGTCATCTACATATCTATACCAAAATAAAATATTTTTCGAAATATTACTTTCAAAGATCTTTCTTTCTAAATTGTCCATAAAAATGTTTGCTAAAATAGGTGATATAGGGCTTCCCATTGGTAAACCTTCATTTTGAATATATATCTTATTGTCAAAAGTGAAATAATTCTGATTAATGCATACATCAAATAAATTAAGTATATCTGATATTATTCCTGGATTAATATTTTTATCTCCTAGTAATTTTCTTACAAGTATCAGACATTCTTTAGGAGGAATTTTAGTAAACATGTTAGTTAGATCGAACGATATGAGTTCATAGTTATCTTGTAAGTGGATTGCTTTCAACTTTTTGATTAGTTCTATTGAATTTCTGAGTACTGAGATTCATATCCGTAAGTATTGAGTATATTATTGAGCTTCTTTGCCAATATATTATTAGGAGCATTAACATAAGAGACTACAGGTCTAATTGGTTTCGTTATTTTATGTAATTTAACTGTTCCATATAATTGTGGACAATGAGGATACTTATAAATGATATACCTCTTTTCGTAATCATTTAAATGATAATTTGAATTATTAACAATATCCCTATAAAACCATCACATATGCAGGAAATATTTCTAATAATATTTCAAAGGTAATATCTTCAGCAACGAATACAACAATTTCTTTTAAAACAGAAAGTAACGTTAGTACAAAATTGTTAAATGTAAAAACAAAAATACCACTATTAAAGAAGTCAGGTATATATAAACTCAAATGTCCAGAATGTAATGCTGTCTATTTGGGTCAGACCCTTAGGAATTTTGAAATACGATACAGTGAGCACTTACGAGCATACAGATTAAAACAACCAGATAAATCCCACTACGCAAAACATCTACTTGACACCAATCATTCATTGACACCTAACACAAAACTAGAAGTACTACATATTTGTGAAAAGAAACAAGAACTGGATTTCCTTGAAGAACTGGAAATTAGAAGACATTCAAGAAACCCACAATATGAAGTTGTCAATGAACAGTTAAATCTAGGGAATTCTCCACTAATAAACTGTCTTCTTAAGTGATAATTGTAAAGATGAGCAGATATAGTTTTCCTGGTTTTCTATATCATTGCACAGTTATACTGATCTTAATTGGAAAAATGATATCCAGGATATCACCATAGGGCTAATAATATCTAAGCTTCAATATTTGTAATATCACATCTTCTTCTTTTTTCTATAAACATATATTAAGCCAATCACAAGTTAGGTTACTTCTTGGTCTAGCCAAATATAACTACTAAACATCAGGTAGGCATAAAATGAAATGTAACTTCTGTCATTCTGACGATGATATTGATTTATCGAAACAATTGTCAATTTTTCAGAATGTTCAATAACTTGTATTATATTGTGGAATTAACTAGAGACCTTGAGTTTCATTTAAAAACACTAATATGAGCATATTCCACGAAGTAAGGGTCGAGACAGTCAATTTTTTGTTATATAATATATTGAAATGGATAAGGATGGTAAAGCTTTGGGGGAATTGAAGGTGACAGAGTTGAAAGAATTTCTTAGGAGGAGAGAATTAGATACGGGGTGAATAAATTGTTGTTAGTGATAGATTGAAGGATGCATTAGAAAGTGAGTGAAAGGATACAGATACATGTCTATTCTATTGTGAGGGGTTGGAATCTACGGATGGGAAAGAAAAGGATAAAGGAGTGCAAGTAGACGAAGAAAGGAGATATGTAGAAGGTGATTTCCAAATGCAATATATGGAACAAGGAAGAGAACATTCAGAGGGAGATTTAATGTCAGGAGATGAACAAGAACAGACAATTAGAGATAATCAGGGAAACATTACAGAAGAAACACAGGAGGATAAGAGACAAGAGAGACAGGAAAGAATAAGTAGAGAAGTTCGGTTAATGGATTTTTTGATTAGTATGAATGGAACGATGGACACGATGAAGGGATATTCAAATGGGAAGATAGACATGATGTGGGGAGATTTAAATAGGAAGATGGACACGATGAGGGGAGACTTGTATAACAAATTTGAAGAAAATAAGGGAGACTTGAATAATATGAATAAGAAATTAGACAAGACTCTAGAAGAAATTGGGAAATTAAAAAAAGGTATAAGAAGAGCACCAGGATGAGATTAAAAATATTGAATAGTAGAATTTAAGAAGAAAAATACATGGTATTAAAATCAGGAAAGATATAGACAAGCATGTGGTTAGGTTAGGGAAATTAAAGACTTAGATGTTAGAATAGAAAAACCAACAATGTATGCTAAAAGGAGTGAGATATGGAACAACAATTTTAAAAAGGAGATGGACGAAATTAATAGGAAGCCGAGGGATACCAATGAGGAAATGAGGAGAATAGGGGGAAGTTTAGAACAGAATTCAAGGGCAGTTTTAGTACCTTCGGCAGATTTTGTGGATGGAGCAATTAGGTATGATGGAGATATAAATCATATTTATCCCAAAGTATTTATCACAATAGTGAGAAGTAGGATCAAAAATATTAGGGATCGGGTGGAAATGAAATTAGTAATCAGGGGTATGTTAATTGGGATGCCATTTCTATGGTTTTGTTATGAGGGAAATGAAATATAAGATTCAAGGGATTTTGAAAACAGATGTTTGAACTTCTTTTGGGGAGAAATTCAACAGGCAAGTTTACGTGAAAGATTATATTTCGGAAAGTTTTGTTATGGCCGTAACAGGAATATGAATATGTACGCTATGCAATTGTACAATACAGCACAATATTCACCAATAGAAATGAGAGAGGAAGAAATAGTCCAATACATATCTAGGTATTTCAATGAAGAAATGGCCGAGACCATAGCTCTGCATAACATCAAAAAGATGGAACATTTGTCAAGTAATCTGCAAATATTATAGAGCAGTGTAGCAAATCAGAGGGGATACAATCGGACATATCCATATCAATGGAATCATTATAATGATTATGGTAGACAAGGTAATAGAAATTTTAGAGATAACAATGGAGATGCTGGGAACTTCAGTAGATATAGTGCTAATCGAGGAAATTTTAATGCAAATAGGAATCATAGGCAGAATTTGAGGAATTTTAATCAAAGAGATATTAGAAATGGGGATAGTGGATATAACTAGAGGGGATATAAATCAAGAAGTGGAAATAATAATCATTGGAATTGTCCAGGTCGACAAAATAGTGGAGATCGGGAAGAAAACAGGGGAGGTAATAGACAGAATACAGGTAGTAGGGAAAATGAGTAAAATGGTAGGGATAATCAGAATAGGGAAGATGATGGACCTGAGGAAACTGTCACAAAACAGGACCATAGGGATTTTGCTTAAATCGATTCCTTGTCGATAATATCATTTATTCTTCTAAATGAATGAAATAAATAAGAAGGGGGATAAGTGGATATTATGAGACTGAAGTTTGTACATAATATAGGATAATTATTACTCTGCTTTTAATGTTTATAAGAAAAGGAAATTGGAAAAATAGATTGTCACATTTTTCAATTATACAATGAAGGAGCTAATGAATGGAGAGAATTAGAAGAAGTGAAACATTTGATGGGAATAAAATAAGAAAGGTTATTTAAGATAGAAAATAGGAGATTATTTGTTAATGGCAATGGAAATATGGGATATTTGGTGTAAATATTTGAGAATAAGGGAAAATAATAGTTATATAGGAATTTATAAAATGATGAATAAATATGAAACATAAGTATATAATATAATGTATAATAAAAGTATTGAATAATGAATATGAGAAAGAATGTGAATATGAGGAAAAGTATTATGTGGTAGGGAAATGTATGAACATTTGTATTGACATTGGAAGAAATGATGTATTTTTATGAATGGTATAAAAATTGTAGAGAAAAACATAGTATTGAAATGGGAGAGACGAAGTATAAGGAAGATCGATATATGATAATAGAATAGGGGATGTGAATATTACTTGTATAAAAGAGAAATAAATTTGAATTTTAATAAAATACAATGGAATTTGATTTGTATAAAATCAAATTTAGGAGAAGTTAAGAACATATTATATGTGATAATCCTTATCTATACCGATAAATCCAGAGTGTTTGAATTTCTCCACAAGTTTGGTTGCGAAAATTAATTTTTTTAATCATATAAGGAACTAACATTGATATCATCAATGTATGTGATTTGTATGTAATAATATGAAAGACGAATGAATAATTGAAAATATACAATATGCGAAATTTGGTAGTTGAGTTTCAATAAATAATATAATTATTCCTGGCTTTTTAAATTTATGTAGAAAGGGAATTGATGTTTTTCAAATGACATTTGAGATAAATAATATGATTTTAATGGGAATCAAGTAGGACATTTTGGTTGTCAAGACAATATAAAAATTTGAAGGAGAGAATTTATTGATTTTGCAATAAGAAAGAGGGTAGTCAGTTTTGAAGTTTAAAGAAAAAATTAGTAAGTAAGTGTTTAAATCGGGAATTGAATACTAGTTTTGGAAAGAGATATAAAAAGTAGATCCAAATTGAGAATTGCAAACAAATTCCTAGGAGAAACATGTAAAATAGATATAAGTCGAGAATTCAAAAGAGTTTTTGAAGTTTAATGAAGATATATTATAAAGTAGGCTGAAATCGTAATCTGAGAATATCATCTGAAATTTCTACAAGTAGACAACAAGGATTGTAATAATAATATTTGGTCAAGATCAAAAACAAATTTTTTAAGTGATATGGTTTATGAAGAAGGTGTTTAAGAAGATATAGGATAAATTTAGAGTGAATATTGGTTTGGAGTGTAAATGGAAATCTAGAAAATACCGTTTATAACAATTTTTTTAGAGATCTCTAAATTCTATTTGACCAATTGCATGAAAATTTGTTAAGTGTATTTAAATGGTGATTATTTCTTCAATCATTCTTTGTAAAAGTAGTGATAATAATAATTCAAATAAAAAATCTAGGAATAAATAATAATACAAAATAGTTTTTGGAACCCTACCCAGAGAAGAGTCGCTATAAATTAATTCAAACGATTTTTTTTACTAATCATAGTAGAATATAACCTTAAAAAATAATAAATTAAGAAGAAAGTAAGTCATAATACTGATACATATTTGGCAAATATATCACAATATGAAGGTCCTTTGCGCTATTTTATAATACATATTTTCTCTTCGAATAAACATCAATTTTAATTGGATTTTAGAAACTGATATACCATTATGGTGTACGATTAGTCAGCTATGAAGGTATCTTAATTTCAGTGTACTATCAGTTTTCTTTGATGAAATAATCAAACAAAAGTTAAGGAGTGCACTAATTTTATTGAAATTCTTAGCATAATAACCAATGTAAAATATAAAAATTCAACAAAAGAAGTTTCTAATAATGTGTATTTTCTCCAGCAGCTTTAATTACAGCTTAACACAGTCTTGGCAAACTTGAAATTAAATTATCAATTTCGTTTTGAGGTAATAGAGTCCATTCATGTGAAAAAAAAAGATTTTGAAGACGTTGATGAGTATGAACATTATGCAGATGACGAGCATTGATGCTCGATGCCTCAGAGAGTTAGCGTGCAGTTGTATGTATATTTCAACGAGCTAATCCTACCACATATCTATCCCGTCAAGGCGTAGTTGTATTTTGACGACCTCCATATCTTTCAGCGACATTACCGAATTGTTCATATCGATGCCACAATCACAAAATTACGCTTCGAGATACGTCAAAATGACGTGCAACATCAGCTTGTGAAAGACCACGCTCAATCATATTCACGGCAGTTACCATTTGAACTCGTATTAAATACAGACCTTCCATGACCAACGTTGGACTCAACTCTGGCTTTAGTACTATTTTGAAGTTTAATATGAATTATCTTCAAAATTTTATGCACTTTGTCTTCACAGTTTGAAGCGATTAACCATACTAATTTTGAGGTGCTGTCACTTTTGCTATAATATAGAATTGTATTTTCCTGACATGTCTTGATTTGTTTACAATTCGAATGGTATATATCTACACAAAAGTGTACAAGTTTCTGTTACAAAAAGTTGAATAAAAGATGTGTTTGTTCCATATTTCTGATGTGTTAAGTTGAGTGTAGATAATAAACCTCCATGACAACGATTTTATATAGAGCAGCCATGTCAAACATGCGGCCCGCGGGCCGCATGCGGCCCACTGGGCATTTTCCTGCGGCCCTGAATCAATTTTGAAAACAGCCATGTAATGCGGCCCGCGAGCCTGTTAAAAACCGAAAATAAAGTACTTGATGATGAACTAAGATGCGCGCTCAACCTAAAAGCCTGGCTTGTTCCGGAAAGTTTCATCGCGCGAGAACACAGATGACGCTACCTGAACATTCTGGAAAAAACTGTCGAGAAATCACAATCCGTATATAAGCCAATACCGCTCGATTGAGTTCAGTTGTTCAGTCAGTTATGAGTCAGTTGCGATAGAATTGCGAGTTTAGTTGCGTACTTATTGTTACAACACGTAACAGTACTTATTGTTATTTATTTCGGATAAAGTTTTTAACATGTCTGTTTCAAAACCAAGTGGAAGTAAGAGGAAACTTGGAGATGAGCATCGTATCTTTCAAGAAAAGTGGGAATTAGAGTTTTTTTGCTGTGAAGTGAAAGACAAAATTATTTGCTTGATTTGTAACAGTACAGTCGGTGTCCCAAAATTATATAATATAAAACGTCACTATGATAGTAATAAAACTAAGTTTGACAAGTATACAGGCATGATTAGAAACGAAAAGTTAAAAGAGTTAAAATCACGGTTAAAAGATCAACAGCTTATGTTTACACGTCCAAAGCAAGAAAATGAATCTGCCGTTCAAGCGAGCTACGTACTGTCGTAGTTGATCGCAAAGCACTCAAAACCATTTGTTGAAGGTGAATTTATAAAAGAGTGCCTTGTAAAGGCCGCGGAAATTGTAAGTCCCGGGAGCGTGAAGGCTTTTCAAAATATATCCTCTTGCCGGAATACTGTCGCTGAAAGAGTTACCGAGTTGGCTGCCAATATAAGTGAACAGATAAAAACAAAATCAGACTCTTTCATTGCATTTTCTATTGCCTGTGACGAAAGTACAGATGTGTGTGGTGTGGCGCAACTCGCTGTTTTTCTTCGTGCTGTTGATAGAGATATCAACGTTTATGAAGAATTACTGGAATTAGTACCATTGCATGATACAACAACTGGGGAGGATATTTTCAATGCTGTTTATGGACTTCTGCAAAAGTACAATTTAGATTTGTCAAAACTGTATTCCGTTGCAACAGACGGAGCTCCTTCAATGACTGGAGTAAATAATGGCTTCATTAAAATATTACAAACAAATATCAGAGAAACGGGCAGTGACAAACCAGATTTTCATCATGTTCATTGCATAATCCACCAAGAAGTTTTATGCTCAAAAGTGATCAAGTTGGAAAGCGTTCTTAAGTCAGTGAAAAAAATGATAAACTTCAGTGACAGTTTTCTGCGTTTTTACGTGATTTAGAAAGTGAGTACACTGGTTTACCTTATTATGCAGAAGTGCGATGGCTTTCGTGTTCTATGGTTCTCGATCGGTTTTGGAAACTCAAAGAAGAAATACGCCTTTTCATGTAAGTGAAGGAACAAGATGTCAGCTTATTATCCGACGTACCTTTTTTGCAAGATCTTTCATTTATGGTAGACATCACAAAACACTTGTCGGACTTAAATACGAAATTGCAAGGACCACGTCAAGTTATAACTGATATGCATGATCATGTTAAAGCTTTCAAGTGTAAGATGATGCTGTGGAAAAACCAGTTAGCGGTGGATAATCTGTCACATTTTCCGACTTGCAATGCGTATCAGGAAAGTACAAGTGGCCCAATATCATACAAAATGTATACAGAGAAAATGGGAAGCCTTCTGTCAGAATTTGAAAAGCGTTTTCAGGATTTTAAGTCCCAAGAAAATAATTTTTCTTTATTTACTGGTCTTTTCACTATCGATATTGAAAAGTTCCCCCTCACTTGCAGATGGAAGTGATTGAGATTCAGTGTCAAACCCATTTAAAAGAAAAATTTGATAGTGTTGGTACATTCGAATTTTATAAGTACTTGCCTTTTCAATACCAAGAAATGAGAAAACTTTCCTGTAAAATCCTGTCAATGTTTGGAAGTACCTATAAGTGTGAACAATTATTTTCTTTGATGAAAGGAAACAAATCTCCCGCAAGATCGCGATTGACTGACGCACACTTGGACGCAGTTTTAAAAGTTATTTCCGCCGATAAATTCACGCCAGAAATAGACAACTTAACTAAAGACAAAAGATGTCAAATATCTGGCAAAAGAAGTTAATGTTTGTAAGTTTTTGTAATGTCCTTTTTATTGGAAATTTAATAAATATGCTTCTAACATAATACTACTTTATTTCGTTAAGATTTTCAGTAGTTTGTCTTCTTTAAGATTAGGTTTTGCGGCCCACCTAGTCTATGGTCTTCATGCTTTTGGCCAACCAGTGACTTTGAGTTTGACATGGCTGATAT
Source organism: Galeruca laticollis (assembly GCA_963921935.1). NCBI lineage: Eukaryota > Metazoa > Arthropoda > Insecta > Coleoptera > Chrysomelidae > Galeruca > Galeruca laticollis. The sequence continues at coordinate 166,334,298 of OY998176.1, forward strand.
AGAGTAATATTATTTTTCCTTATACCACATTCTGAGATTGACCTGAGTGTTTTAAAACGCAATGTGAGCTCTGAACTCGAAACATAATTTCTACCTCCTTGTTCCCAATCAACAGGGTAAATCAAATTTATATTAAGTCTCCATACAGGAGGTCAAATTATACAGAAAATATGAGTTTGATTATCAATGAATATTTTGGATGCCGTTTGCTGTATTCAATGATCATACAAATATGTTAGAGAAGAAATGATTCGTGGAAACTAGTAACCTTGTAGATGTGAACAAATACATTCCCTACACCACTGACATTGTCCACCCACTTGATAGTCAATTTCACTTCTTTACGTTTCTGTGTTGAAGAAATTACCCTTAAGAAAACAGAGAAATCTACAGGATATAAGGTATAAAAACTAAGGATAATGATGCGAAAGCCATTTGGGAAGAAAATTTACTTCGTTTATTTGGTAAATTCAACACGTTCCGCTGACTTTTTGAACAATAAGAAAAGTCGAGTTTTTTCACTTCAAGAAAATACGTTAGCTTATACAAAGAAAAAATTGTTTGGAATGCGTGAAATAAGAACAATTCAACGAGATTAACTTTTATTGAGTTTTTTGTAACGCTTTTGATGGTTGATAAAAATGAGAATGAGTTAAGGGTGGATAACAAAATACTGATACGAATGAACTTGAATCAATTTGAAGGTAATGATAATAATATAATAAACACGATTGATGTTTTCATCGTCAACTATACTCAATAATATTGCTATGTTTAAGTGACTATGAAAAATCGGATCATTTGGCATAACTATTGTTATTAGTGCTATCCAAATAACTTCAATACATAATATATGGGCTGGAGAAATAATAAAATAAATAATTGATATGGCATCCTCCTCCTCATGGATGAAAAACAATAGCTATGCGTTTTTCTTGGTGAAGTGAATTATATTTAGTTGCAAGAAATATTTTCTCAGATACCTGAAAAATAATAATAAAAAATGTTCCCTTTTAGAGTCACATCAAAATATTTTTTACAGAATTTACCACCGCCTTATTATTAAACTGCTAAAATGATAAAATATACGTTTTTACATCCAAAAAAATTTTGTATTTCATCTTTTATATGCACGGTTCGTTCAAAGGAGCCAAATACAAAGGGTTGACATTAAATTATTCGATAAAAATATGTTTCTCTTTCATTTGGAACGCACGTTGTTGAAATGGCTAATAAATTGTTTTTGAACGTTATGCATACTGAATGGGAGTATTTTGTTTTAAAAAAGGGAATACCATCGTAACATTCCATTTTTTTAATATACGAGTTAATTGTTCCATGTATTAATTTCAAACATTTCGTTAAAGTGTGCAATCAAATCAGCCTCTCGTAACAATAAGATCGTAATTTTTATATAAACTATATTGATGAGAAAGTTAACTATTTTAATAATATATTACCTGATATTTTTGATGTATTAGCACCTGTAAAGACAATATTAATTAGATATCAAAAACCTCCGTGGTTAACGGATAATATTCAAACTATGATTAATGTGGAGAACAAAGCTTATAATAGATTTAAAAAAACTAATGAAAATGCGCACTGGAATTATTATTAACAAATTCGTAATCAAACAAATATAGCGAGAAGTAAGGAAAAAAAGAGTTATTCAAATTTTTGCCTTAATAACAATACAATTCTCGCTGGAAAAGACTGTTCCTACTAAACATTCTTGATAAGCGAAAAACAAATACAATACCTGAAGTCATTGATATACCAATTAAAATAAACGACTTTTTCATGCAATATTCTTCACAAGAACCACAACCTGATAACAATTTGTTAAGTTACTATGGTACAAATCTAAAACAAAATTTTTATGACCTTTTTCCCTTTTCTACTTGAAATTGAAGAAATTGAAGCATAATTAAATGGAATAAAGTCTCTTTCTACTGGACCTGATTTAATTAATTTATAAATGATACTCTTGTGCTGTCCTAGAGCTTTACCGGTTATTGCTAATATTATTAATTCTTGTTTGTTGGAAAATAAGTCCTCTAATAGCTGGAAAATAGCTAGGGTTACTCCTTTACCTAAAAAATCTGATGTTCTAAACTATAGCGATTTGCGTCCAATTAGTATTCTACCATGTTTGTCAAAAGTTTTGGAAAAAGTCATAAACAAACAAATAAAATGTCCTCTCGAGCAGTATCTGATTTTACCTGAAAATCAATCAGGCTTTAGAGCCGGTTATAGTTGTCCCTCTGCATTAATGAATATAACTGATGGTATTTTGAGTGTTGTTAGATTTTGGCTTTTGACACCATTAGTCATGAATTGTTGTATGCTGTTTTGCATTTCGAAGGCTTCGCTGATAACGCTGTTCATATGATAAGAAGTTATCTTGAAAATAGATTTCAGTATGTTGAAACTTGCTTGGGACAGTCCTCTAAAGAAAAAAATTGTTGTGTCGTCCCACAGAGATCTATTTTGGGTCCACTATTATTTAATATTTATACAAATAACATAACGTCGTGTTTGCAATATTGTGAAAGTCATATGCTGACGACGCGCAAATTTATTTTTCATTTCAACATGCAAATACAGATATAGCTGAAAATTATATCAATCGTGATATAAATGCCTTCTACAATTTGCTAAATTACATTCTTTGCAAATTAATTCCAATAAGTCATCGGTTATATTCTTTGGGAAGAACTCTGCGAAAGTTGAACGTCAAAAATCTGTCAAGATAGACAATAATGAAATCAAATGTACTCATGAAGTAAAAAATCTTGGACTAACTATTTATAGTGATTTGAGGTTCAAAAAACATATTGATTTATGCTCAAGTAAAGCTTACGCATCTCTTAAACTATTAAATCCACATCGACATTTACTATCACACAAACAAAAAATTCAACTGACAAATTCGCTGGTTTTTAGTCACTTTAATTACTGCGATTTTGTTTATGGACCTTGTTTAAATGCGACAGACACAGCACGTATCGAAACAGTTCAGAAATCATGTTTAAGATATATTTACGGCATGCGTAAATATGATCCTGTTTCATATAAACGTGTAGACGCTGAATGGCTAAATATGCAAAAACGTAGGAAATTGCGTGCAATTAATTATCTTCTTTCACAATATTATTTTGAACAAGAGACCCACTTATTTGGTAAATCAAATAAAATATCGTACTGATCTTCATACGCTCAATTTACGAGAGGCTTTGTACAGCTCCAAAATTTAAAAACACGAAGGACTGACTCTCACTGTTTATTAAGGTAAAGTAAATGAGAATGTATTCATATTGAGCGCCGTACATCCAGATGTTGAAATAGGGAACGGAGTAAAAAGGCTGCCTGAAACAGTAAAATTCTACATTGAAACAAAGTTTGGAGTTGATGTTTTGGACCAAATGGCTCGACAGTATTCAACAAAATCAGCATCGCGTAGATGGCCACTTCAAGTTTTCTTCAATATCCTGGACATGGCATCAATAAACGCATGGATACTATATAAAGCAGTTACAGGCAAAAACATTAGTTGGCAAGATTTTATATTTAAACTGGCAGAAGAATTGAGGGAAGGATATATCAAAAATGAAATATCATCGGCAGAGCTCGTCTACACGAACACACAGAATTCAACACCAAATAAGCGACGACAATGCCAAGTTGGAAAATTCAAAAAAAATAAAACCAAAGAATCATATGTGCTACGCAAAAAGGCAGTTTGTGGTACTTCCACAGGAAGAATTGAAACACAATATTAATGTATCGTTTGTTTATAAAATGTTAGTTAATTGATCAAATATATTAAATTATAATTAGTTTGTTGTGTTTTAGTATTTTTCTCATAATAAAAACTGTGTTTTACTGATTAAAGTAAAAGCGGACATTTTGACTGCAACGGAGCTTTTAGGTAGATTAAAATGCTGATGCTTCGAGTGTTCAATTTCTGATAACTAGCCAACCCAATCTCATAACTATCCGCAATACAGCGTGGTTCGTCGTCTCTCATGAGACCGAAAAATCACCTATATTCTAGATACTTTTTGATCAGTCAATCCTGTACACTTTTTAACCACGCTGCTCCGTAACATCAACCCTCGCTGTTTACTGAAACAAAGTTTCTCTTCAGTCATTTTCTAGCAATAAGCCCGCTCCACCGCCCTCAATTCTATACATCTTTACAAAAAAACAATTCTACACACATTTTTTCTTCTCGTTATAGACACATTTTTCCCACTTAGCTGTTTTCCAGCCTACCCGCCAAAAAACACCAAACTCAATCTACGACCGCCGTATTAACGATACTCTAATAAACAGCCCCTACTCCGAATCTGCATAGGAAATTAATCCTAAATGAGGGTAAATCAAAAAATTTCTCAAGATTTAATTCAAAGTCCCCTTCTAACGCAAAACACATTTCGAACTTCTCTCTATCTCTCATTTTTCCAGTAGATGCCTAGACGTTTTTCAGTAGGTGGATGCTCGAAGCCCAGACGTTTTCAGTGGAAGATCCTCGATGTCTAGACTTCTTCTATATAACTATTCACTTCAATTCTTTAAATTTGTGCAGCTGTAGAAAAAACTGATAAATTAAAATCTCCTAATTTCTTTTTAGTCGGAGAATAAATCGCATTCCTCAGTCGTGGGAATTCGCAATTTCATACTCGGGTGATTCTACCAAAACATTCACACTCGTATGGAATTAGTTCGGTTCCACACTCGTATCGGAATATAATATACAACAAATGCGCAAAATTTGTGGCACGAGCCGTGAGGCGATTTCTTATGCTTGGTGTATGTTTTTTCATAATAAGTTACCATTAATTGTCATATTAGTGTTTAAAAAAAGTATGATAATGTTCAGCAATATTAGCTGTCACGAAAAAAAATGAAACGTCAAATAACTTCTCTCTCAATCATTGTAAATTGTGCAAGCGATAAACCTTTCTTAATTGAAATTAATAGTTTCTTTATGTTCTTTGCAACATGAAATTTGGTGCCGTGACGATGTCGACATATAGTGTACCTTGAAAAATATTAGTTTTTTTGGTTCCATCAGATTTCATACCATTTTGGGAGTGTGCCTACTGTGTTACCCGGGGAGTGCGTGAGACAACATATGAAAGACAAAGAGGCAAATCGGAATTAGCTTCTTCAACAAAGAAGACGCCCTCAATAGTAAGTGTTAAGAATTCAACGCTGCCTGTTTTTTTGCTTTTCAATTTATTCGCAGGAAAACTTGTTGAATAAACTCGAACCGATTTTGAATTTTGAATTAGAAAACAGTTTCAGTTCTGAACTTCCTACGTATAGACGCTTAGTCTTTTTGTAGAGAAGACCTGCAAGGTTCTAGAATCGGTGCAGTTTACTGCCAATTTACATACGCAACCAAATAAGTCTCGCAATAAAGACAAGTCAAATTTTTCTCGAAAGCCATCAGTTTCCTCATTCTTAGCCGATAATTCTTCTTCTAGCATCAGTCAGCAATGCGTTCTATGTTCTGGCAGTCATATTTTATTTAAGTGCTAAATGTTTATGGCAAAAACTACTCAAGACATATTTTCTATCGCAAAACAAAATAAACTCTGTGTTAAATGTTTAGTTTCTTCACATGCAATTAAAAATTGCAGTTCCAAATTCAATTGCAAGGTCTGCAAATTTCCACATCATACGATGTTCCATTTTAATAAACCAAAGAACCCCGTTTCTGCTTCCGATTCGACCATTCATCCAACTTGTGACCCTGAGCAATCCACTAGTACTACTAATACTCATCGCAACACGCCCATACTCTCCCAATCTACATATTTGTTATCCACTTGTCAAGTAGATATAAATGATGTTAGGGGCCACTATCAGACTATTAGAGTTCTATGTGATTCGGGATCTATGTCAAATTTTATTTCTGACAATTCAACTCATGTATATAAAATCTCATATGCCACAGTGCAATTGTCACTTTGACAGCGGGAAAAGTTATTTATAACTTTTACAGCGACAAATACACTAGTGGTTTTTTCACTTATTCATTTGTTCATCAATTATCGCGGTGTTTGTTACCAGAATAAATAGTTTGGCGTGTTTGTCAACAACTTATTGAATTTTCAAGAACTTACAATAAGTCGATTCGGTGTTTCGACGAACGCCGAAATTAGTCAAATTGTACATTAAAATAAAAATGTGTTTATTTTTAATGTTTCATAAATAAAGTTTGCATAGATATATTTCCAAATTTCTCATTCATCAAATTGTCCTGCCGAATTACACTCGAGGTTTGTATTGATATTGGGTAAATTTGTGTTGTTCAAATTCTAAACTGTTTACTTTAGCAATTTGACTCGAATAACTGTCAACCTAAAAACACTCCACCTTCAGTGTCGTGTTTTCAATAGTTGACAGTTATTCTCGTCAAATTGCTAGAAAACAGTTTCTCAATAAACAACCCAAATTTACCCGATAAAACACAAATCACTTATACAATTATAAGTGGTAAATGTGCGCAGAAGCTTGGTTTATCTCGAAAATCATATGCTATTCAAGTTGACGGCTTAAATGGAATGTCAACTGTAGCTAATCATCGTGGCCTAGCACAATATGTTATAAAACCACGTCGTCAAAATAGCCCCATTTTTTCCTTTGAGTCAATTATAGTTCCCAGAGCTTGTTCCGATTTTTCAAAGATAAATGTCAACCCGAGTGACATTTCTCACATTCGGGGATTGAGACTAGCTGACGAGCGATTTCATGTGCCAGTGGACATGTTGATTGGGTGTGAAATATTTCCACGTATTTCACTTTCTGGTCACGTTGTGAGTAGCGCGAACCAACCGGTAGCTTTGGAGACCGTTTTCGGATATATTATTCAGGGGAAGGTCTGTCAGTCGGAGCCTGGCGTTCATTCTCTGGTAAACTGTCATGTGTCGGTCGAAAATCTCGATTTTGAACAGCAAAAGTTTTGGGAAATTGAACAAGTTCCTAAAGCGCCTACTTTATGTGCTGAAGAACAGCAATGTGAACAGATTTATGAGTCCTCCACTTATAAGGAGACTTCGGGCAGATTTTCCGTGCCGTCGAACTCTACTTCTGTTGACACTTACTCAAAAGCACTTGGACGTTTTTCAATGCTAGAACGTCGTTTCTCTGAAAATTCCGATTTGCGGGAAAAATATGAAGAATTTATGAAAATTTATCTTGATAGCAATCACATGTCATTAGTTCCTTACTATAAGTCTATTTCGGGGTATTATATATGTCATCATGCAAATTTTAAGGAGCAAATTTTTGGTCCTCCAAAATTACGTGTCGTTTTTGACGCAAGCGCTCGGGATGTTTTGGGAACTCCTCTCAATGACACATTATACGTAGGGCCAAAACTGCAAAAGGATATTGCAGCAATTTTGTTGACTTTTCGGTATTATGCGGTTGTATTTATTTGTGATGTAGCAGCTATGTACAGACAAATTAATGTCCACGAAGAATATTGGAATTACCGACGAATCTTGTGGCGTTTTGAAACTACTGAGCCTCTTCAAGAGTACTTTCTACGTACTGTGGTGTATGGTATCTCGTCTTCACCATATCTAGCTTTAAGAACTTGCAAGAGCTTGCAGATCAAGAGGAATCCTCTTTTCCCAATGCTGCATCAGATTTACGCAATCAATTTTATATTGACGATGGATTAATTGGAAGTCATGATATACAGTTCGCTTTGTCGTTCCAATTCGAGTTTATTCAACTCATGAAACATGGGGGTTTTGTGTTTTGTAACCATCCAGACTTATTAAAAAATTTTGATGCTTCCGATATTCAACAGTCATGTAGTTTTGACAAAGAGGAGCCTTCATTTATAAAGGTTTCAGGTCTTAAATGGGACCCAAGCTCAGATGTTTTTTCTTATTCTTATGTACCCATTGAACGACCTTGTACGAAACGTAACCTTTTGTCAGAAATTAGTCGGATTTACGACCCTCTAGGATACGTTTCACCGTGTTTATTATTAGCAAAGCAACTCTTGCAACTGCTATGGCAATCTCAAATAGGATGGGATGACACACCCTCGCAAAAGATTCTCGATATATGGAATTAATATAAATCCGAACTGCCTGTTCTAGCGGAGATTAAAATTCCTAGATATATCGAATCAAACACTATTTCAAGTATCGACTTACATGGATTTTACGATGCTTCGCAAATTGGCTATGCCAGCTGAGTTTATTCCCGAGTTATTAATACCTTTGGTAGTATTAAGACATTTCTATTCTGCGCCAAGTGCAAAGTGGCCCCTTATCACACGCAAAGTATCACTAGGCTTGAATTGATGTCGGCCAAGCTTTTATCGGATGTTGTTCATTTTGTCACGGAAAGCTACACTAACTTGACTACCTTTAACCAAGTCTACCTGTGGTCGGACTCCATGGTAACTTCAAATTGGTTAGCTGCTTCACCAAATAAGTGGGAAACATTTGTTGCCAATAGGGTAAGTCACATTCAAGAGCTTGTTCCCATTTCCTAGTGGCATTATATTCCATCATCTTTAAACCCGGCCGATTGCGCCAGTCGTGGGCAAACTCCTATGCAGCTACTAAATAACTCCCTGAGGTGGTCAGGTCCAGGTTTTTTATTTTTTGAAAAATCTTCGTGGCCAACTAAGCCTAACATGCAATCTCAATTTGCCTCTGAGGTTGCTGAAGAGGAAAGAAAAGAAAATACTGTGTTGCTCATTTCAAACGTCACAGATAACTTTATCTTTTCCATTTCAAATATATATTCATCGCTTGAAAAACTTAAATCTTTGTTTTCGAAAATTAATCGCGTTGTAATAAATTTTAAGGCTGGCAAGACTAATAGAATATGTGGTCCTATTACTGCCGCGGAGATAACTGCTTCATTTCGAGTGTTAATTAAGGCTGTACAGCATTCAGTGTTTGATAAAATTTTTTCTTTAATTGAACAAAATAAGTTGTTGCCAAAACCAATTAGAAAGCTTGCAACCTTTATTGATCCTGAAGGTTTGCTTAGAGTGGGTGGTAGGCTAAAAAATGCACAACTTGCATATGAAGTCAAACACCCCATCTTGTTGCCCAAGTAGCATCGCATCACCGAATCAATTATTGAATGGACGCACAAGGAACATCTTCACCCAGGTTTAAAAACAATGCAGTACTTGTTGCTACAACAATATTGGATTTTGGCTTCACGTTATGCGATTTATAAATGTTTGTCCAATTGCATACGTTGTTTTCGTTGTAAGCCAAAATCTTATAACCCTTATAGGGCTAATTTGCCGACTCTCAGAGTTTCCCAACTCAGAGCTTTCACCTCTGTTTGTGTAGACTTTGCTGGCCCTTTCACGCTTTTACTAAGTCATCATAAATCCGGAGCTCGAACTTATAAAGCCAACGTTTGCATCTTTGTGTGTACTAGTGTTCGAGCTATACATTTGGAGGTCACCTTAGATTTAAGCTCCGATTTTTTTCTAGCAGCGTTTCGGCGATTCATTTCTCGTCGTGGCAAATGGATCCATATCACGAGTGACCATGGCACTAATTTTAAAAGGGCGAACACTCAATTGTTAGGAATGGCCAAACAAGCATCCAAAAAACTTGCTATCACGTGGCGCTTTAATGTTCCAGGTAGCCCTCATATGAATGGGTTAGCAGAAGCAGGTGTAAAGTCATTTAAAAGCCACCTTTATCGCGTTTTAGGTCATCAGATCCTCTCTTACGAAGAATTTTGTACTTTAACTACGCAAATTGAAGCAATTTTGAATTCACGGCCCTTGTGTCCTATATCGTCCGATACTAACGATTTACAGCCTCTGACTCCAGGTCATTTTTTGAACCTCGAGCCTCTTCATAGTTCCATACCCGAGGTAGATCTGGACCACATTAAAATGTATAAATTAAATCGTTGGCAATTAATTCAGCGTCTCCAGAGCGATTTCTGGAAGAGGTGGTCGTTTGAATATATTCAATCGCTACAAGAGCGACACAAGTGGACAGAAGCGTCTCCCACTATTAAAGTAGGAACTTTAGTTTTAATTAAGCATGATTCAAAACCTCCTTTACAATGGGAACTAGATAGGGTTATTGAGGTACATCCAGGACAAGATAATGTAGTTCGTGCAGTGACTCTAAAAACTTCGCACGGGCTCATGCAAAGACCCGTCGTAAAAATATGCCCTTTGTCGGGAAATTAGCGCCTGTTACTTGTGAATTCTCGCAAGTAATCGGTGTACAGATATCATATCTGTATTTTTTTGTTTTATTTAGAATATGCGAGAGGGATTATTTTTTTGTAAATTGGTTTGAAAACGTTCATTTTGGTGGGGTGAATGTTAAGAATTCAAACCTTTTCCCGAATAGGAACATATTTTTTATTTCTTTTTTGTAATTAAAATTTAGAAATAAATCTAAATTTAGCGCGCCTATGGCCATTTTATTGAATTATTTCTCACTATCAAATGCGTAAAAATGCACAGGTGGAAAAGGACAGAGCGAAAACCTTTAATCTCCCGTAAAAAGCGGAAACCATTAACGAACCAGGGACTTGCCGGTAAATAATTGTCGTGTTCGCATTGAAAGTTACGAGTAGTGCGAATTCATTGTTTCCACCTTTGTTTTTCTGAAGAAAATCAAAATCGCCTTCCATCTTAGTGAACGTTGCACATCGGAGCATCTGGGGCCCCAAGGAAGCAGTGGAGGATCAACAGGTTAGCTCACTTTCAATTCTTCCTGTGCAATTAGTAAGATAAAATTTTGATTAATATATGTTTTCATATTTTCCGCATTCAGTAAGTAAATGAAAAATATTGATCATGCGTAAAATTTTCCGAACGAGTCATTCCATTCAATCACGACATCTCCTTCATTCTTGCCCATCCCTAGCGAATTTGAAGCCAGTTCCAATAAATAAGAAAAGAGAACTGATTGTATTGTTTTGTTGCGTATATTTCAGCGAAGTTCAAACGGTTTACATTAAGATTTTCGATAATATTTACGATGCCGCCAAAGGAAGACGAATCAAAGTGAATTAGAAAGGCAATATATTGATCAAATCGCTCTTAACACGTACGGAAACCTTCATAAACGAGCAAAACGCCCAAGTGCTAATAGATACTGAAGGCATAGAGGTCCGTAAGGAGGAATTACAAGAAGGCTTGGCAAAATACAAACAGTTGTGTATTGACTTATTAATCATAAACGATGAAGAACCTGGCTCAGAGGATGGAACCGAAGAAATGCTTTTTAGAATTATGACGGGCATTAAGCGAATTTGTCAAAAAAAGAAGCCCCATAATGGAACTCCAGACAAGACTCATCATAGCAGGCTTCCACAACTAGATATTACACCATTCGATGGCAACATCACTAACTACAAATCTTTCCGGGACATATTTGAAGCTTTTGTTGATCAAGATTCTTCATTAACATCAGTGCAAAAATTGTTATATCTTAAAAGGTATCTTAAAGGTGATTCTCTTCTATTAATAGATGGTTTACCATTAACGAACGAATCCGATAAGCAAGCATTACATCTTTTAGATAAAAGATACGACAACAAATGCTTAGTAGGTACTCATCATGTAAATTCCTCATTGGACTACCAACCAATCCCAAAAGGGACATTATCCGAACTTAGACACTGTATCCAAAGTAAGGAAACATTTGGGGACTCTACATAACTTGGGGCAGCAAATTCAACATTGGGATATTCTCAATATTCCTATCCTTCTGCAAAAACTTGATCCTTTGACTTCCAGAGTTTATCACTATGAACGAGATGCTACCAAATTACCTACAACAGAGGTTTTGTAAAATTTATTAGAGAGAAGGGCAACTAGTTTTGAAGGGACACAATTATCAGCTGGTAAGTCATCCAAATCTAATGCTAAAGCTGTGAACTTGGCCAATGTTAGAGGTAGCACAAAAACCTGCAAATTTTGTAACAAACCAGATCAAAAATTGTTTAATTGTAATGTATATAAAGCACCGAGTGCACAAGAACGTATTGACTTTGCTAATAAAAAATTTTGTGTAAAATCTGTTTAAATGATAATGTTGATAACTGTAAATACCACTTCATGTGCTCAGTATGCGAAACTAAAGAGCATAACTCTTTATTGCATTTTGAAAGAATTGTTTGCAATTTTTCCAAATCTAGTAGTAGTGAACAGAGCAATTCTATGGTTTTGTGATCAACAATAAAGGTTAACTTCAAGGCTCAAGACGGGTCCTATGTCATAGCTAGAGGTTTGGTTGACAGTGGCAGCCAAATTTCTTTCATAAAGACAACTTTATCAAATACATTGAAGATTCCTTCATTTAATTATGATCTGAATGTCACAGCGATTGGTCAAGCTCAAACGCTAATCACTAAAGCTATCAATTTATCATTACACTCGAGACACGACAATTTCAGCTGCAATGTACTGTTTTCTGTTGCAGACAACAATACTTCATTTCTACCTCAGACAAAATGTGATCTTCGGGATATCATTATTCCTTCCACAGTCAAATTAGCCGATGACGAATTTAGTGTTCCTGGTGAAATACAGTTTCTGGTTTCAGCCAACAATTTTTTTAAAATTTTGCTGCCAGACAAAATAACTATATCTAGGGACTTATTTTTATAGACTACAAGGTAATGGATACATAGTATCTGGGGATATACACAAGGACAATGTTTGTCTTCTATCACAAGGCGTTACAAATAAGGTAGTCATGCACGCCATAAATGAGTACAAAGTGGACTCCCTCTTCCAAAAATTTTGGGACGACCAACACAATCCTGAAATCAAAACAAATAGTATAGAAACGGATGTATGCAAAATAGAGTTTAAAAAGTCTGTCTCAATTAATGAGAATAGATTTCAAGTTAGCCTTCCTGTGAAAATACCTATAGAAGAGGTTAGGTTAGGGAACTCATTCAGCATGGCACTGCAAAGACTTAACGTTTCGTGCAAAAAATGTTTTAGTAACGAAGATTTAAAAAATAAATATTTTAAATTTATTAATGAATACTTGACCTCTGGTCATGCGAAAGAACTTGATCGATTTAAGCTGGAAAAGCCTTTAGACTCTTGTCATCATGCCGTTATAAAAGAGGACAGTGTGACAATAAAAGTTCGCGTTGTATTCGACGGCAGTGCAAAAACGGATTTAAATTTGAGTTTCAATGACATATTCTATGCAGGTCCGGTTGTACAGAAAGAACTTTCTGACATCCTCCTACTATATCGTATATACAAGTATGTAGCTATGGTGGACATTAAACAAATGTATAGACAGATATTGGTAGACCCTGCCTTCACACACTTATAACTACTTTTGTGAAAAGAAAACCTTAACGATCCTCTTTCATGTTTACAGCTCATTACAGTGACTTATGGCATTACCAGCTCCAGTTTCACAGCAACAAGATGCTTGGTAAAATTGGCTCTACGAACATGGTAGTAAGTACCCTCTCACTTCTTCTGTTGTTTTGAACAATAGCTATGTTGACGACTGTCTTTTTGGGTCCTCCACCTTAGACAATCTCGGAGAGACTTGTCTTGAATTAACTAACCTGATGTCTCTAGATAGATTTGAGCTTCATAAATGATCGGCTAGTCATCTAAGTGTTCCGGCTGACATTGATGTAAACAATTATTTGACAGTGTTAATATCCACAATGTTGAATTGAATGTCAAGTCCCTCGGCCTTCAATTGAATCTAAAATCAGATCAATTTATAATTACTATGTCTAATAGTGAAATATTTGATAATTGGACAAAGCGTACTGTTCTCAGTTTCATAGGTTCATTTTTTGATCCGTTGGGATTGGCTAGCCCAATAGTTACACGAGCTAAAGAATTCCTGCAAAACGTTTGGCAATTAAAACTAGACTGGGACACACCCTGTCTAGATGAGGTTTTATACCCTTGGAATTCTTGTTTTTGTGACTTAATGAATATGAAACCTATACATATATACCGTGATTTGTTTATGAGTGAAGCCTATACTATTGACTCAATCGGTTATTGTGATGCTTCTAGCATTGCCTATGTAAAATCACTATGTAATGACAATGTTCATGTCACATCATTGTGTAGCAAATCTAGAATGGCACCAATAAAATGTAAACAAACTATACCGCGACTAGAGCTTAACGCATGTTTGCTTCTAGCTAAAGTGTTTGATAGAGATTTCGGTATAATAAATAAGATTTTATACAGTAACTCACAAATAGCTCTCTGCTGGCTTCAAAACCCACCTGCAAAAGGCGATTATATAAAACGGAGAGTAGTATCAATTCAACAAAAAAACTAGGAAATATAAGTGGGCTCATGTAAGCGGGTCTTCTTATCCAGCCGATTGTCTATCAAGGGGCTTGATGCCTTCTGAGTTGCACTCTAATGTAATATAGTGGCGAGGTGCATCAGAGTTAAAAAACTTAAATTTTTCGCCAACTGAATTCAATTTTAAAAATGGGAATGTAAATATAGACACACATTGGGATAAATATTTTGACAATTCGAAAACTGTCAATTGTAATTTGGTTGAGAATGTATTAGAAACAATATCCAAAATGAATCTTTAGTGTTATTAATTGGAGATGATGTCTCTCCTTTGCAATGACCTGTTGGTAGAATTGTTAATATATTTAAAGGAAGTGATGGTCTTGTTAGATGAGTACAGATGAAGACAAAAATATAATATTTGCAAACTAAAGCCATTAATAAACCTGCTGTGCTACCTATATACCATAATTATTGTCATGTATAGAACTAAGGTTATTTAGTAGTCATTTACTAGTTATGCTACGTTTGGCCAAACCAACTTTATGTTAGCATAAGTAAATGTTAGCCATATAGAGGTTCAATTGAATAATTCAAGTTTTCTTTCTATCTTTTCTCGGGGTGCAATTTAATGTTTAAAAAAAATAAATAATGCCAAGCAATATTAGCTGTCAAGAAAAAAAATGTAAACGTCAAATAACTCCTCTCTCAATCATTGTAAATTGTGCAAGCAATTAACCTTTCTTAGTTGAAATTATTATTTTTTTTATGTTCTTTGCAACGGAATTCACTATAAAGATAATGTTAGATTGTCGAAGATAATTTGACATTCCTATACGGAAAAGGGCCATAGCGTGTACTTTCCCACTGTAAGGTATTACTTTTCCAACGGATATCATGGAAAATAAGCAAAGGCCTACTTTGCGTTTAAAAATTTGTGTGGAAAAGCTTGTTTTGCATAGTGGTTGTAGAAAAGAGTATATTTTTGGTTTTTATAAAATATCAGGAGAACTATTAATTTTTGGTAAATATTGGTAATATCTGAAATGAAAGAGTGAAACATTATCTACATATTATTTATTTCGGGTTTCCTTCTAAATTCAATGGTTTAGCCGCAAGAGAGCCGCAAAGTTATGTTTATTTTCACCGAAGCATCCTTTTCCTTGAAGGCCCTGGCTTTCTATCGGCATCTACGATATAAAAAGAGACCAATGGAATTATTGTATTGTTGTTTGTCTATACTTACTTTAACTTGATACCTTGTAGGATATTATCGTCTTCTTATTACAAAGCTGTGTTAACTATCAATGTGTCAGCGTCTTCTTTCACCTGGTTGCAAGTGATTCCTGCCGAAGATAATCTCGTGATAAGTATTTATATGAACCGACTTTTGTTTGTCATGTTAGCCAGAAATATCTCACTTGACATCGTTGGCATCATTATTTCATCAAACATTAAGAGCAGATGAAGCCAGTTTTCTTCATCGGTTAATACGTTATGCACTTTTTGTAGCGTCGTTTACGCATTCAGGGTACCCATCAAAAACAAATACTGCATGTGATTGATATTTTCACATGACATATTTCACGAAATTATCACAAATAGAAGAAAGTGACTGATTCGTGGTCCTTATTACCCCATGTAAAAGGAATCCGCCATATATGACGTATTGAACTTGATTACTGTTTTTTGTTAGGGACTTGAATGCTTTATACAGTGCGGATTTGATTCCGTGTGATCGCTTTCTCTAGTTCCTGTCCGATGCTTGAGGAAGGTGATTTAGCAGAATTGGTCACTGATTCAAACCAATTCACAGCCGACTTCACCGGCATCGTGGACACCGCCAACACAGAAGCCCAGCCAAGCGGCATATTCAGCCGAATTTATCAGTTCCACAGTTCACCATAAACACTAGGTAGTGTACACAATTGTTTCTATAGAAACAAATATTATTTATGAAAATAAATGAACTGTGTTTTTTAGATTCCAAATCAAGCAAAGCCATACCCACTAGAAGAAGGAAGGAGATTTAGCAACTAGGTAAATATAAAATTTCTGAAAGCTGATAAGTCAGGAAAACTTTAACTAGGGAGGCAACTCCCCCCGGCAGTGAGTCCTCTGACGATATTAGCTTCTACCCCAACTCCTATCTCTCACTCAAACCCTAAAATGTCCTCCAGAGACCGTCGCAGCAGTAAATCTGCAAAACCGTTTTTAATAAAACTCGAAGTTCCATCAACTATCGACCAAATCGACCCCAACCACCCCGACTACACCAAGAAATTCTTCAAAGCCTATTACAAATACCTTAATTCGCCAAAAAATCAAGAAACCTCAGTCCAAACCGTTAAAGAGTTCCCTTCTCTCAAACCAACAAAAGCCAAAACACCCTCATAGCAACACATCTCAAACCAAACCAACACTAACTCAACACCTTCTACGAAAACCTCAAAACGAACATCCAAACGCACTTGCTTCATATCCCCAACTAGGTCTTACGCTTCCTCTGTAAGATCCCTTTCTCCCACACACTCAATATCCCGACAATTCTCCACTCCCGACCAACACCAATCAACACCCCCCTCAACAATCCTACAACAATTCCCCTCAACAATCCTACAACCCCCAGCAACAACCCTACATCGATTCAAACCCTAAGCCTCAGAAACCTCCCACTCCATTACACAAACCAAAAATCACTCTATAATAATCAACTAAACACCCTCGAATTCCTTAACGGACATATCCTTAGCCTCAAAGCAAATTTCAACCGAACCGCCGTTGTTAAATGTGAAATATTATTGCTAAGGTAATGAAATAAACGTCTACTCTGTAGATTATTACTACATTAATAAATTTATAGAATTTCTAAAAACATTGAATAAAAAAAACAATATAAAAGTAAAAATGAAAATGTAAGATGAAATCCTCATAAAATGTTTCGAGTGGGTAGTACTAACGTTGTTCATTTTCACGTTAAATCTTTTCTGCAAACAAGCAGAAATTCTTCTTACATTGAATGCTTTATATGTTCTTAATAATTCAAAAAGAACTATTGTTCTGCGACTTAACAAGTGCCATAAGCAGTCGCTTATATTCATAAGTCCTTTCTCAAAGCCAAAAGTATATTTTCATTGTAAAAATGTTTTAATCACCCTAATGGATTGAAAATTGTAAATGGAAGTGCATCAACGTAAGTCTGCAATTAGAATATAATGCATGCCTCATATTCTTTCACAAAAACAGAACAGTTCATTATATAACATTTTCTGCATTTTGCAGTTTTTTCAATTTAACTAACAATAGTCTAGGAATTTGACATTTCACTTTACATTCATAGTTTACGAGTAAGTTGAAAAGAGAATAATTCTCTATTCCTCAAGGTTTTTTTGTTCACAGTTATATCTTATAAAATGAATTTGCAGATAATATTCAGAATCTGATATAATAAAGTATACCACAATAGAAAATAAGTGAGGTCGAATGATCTACAGAGAGATAGAAAGAAGCATCTAATAACTAGTTAATGGATTAGATGATGTGGATTGGTATGGCGTCGGAAGCGATATTAATTTTGTGAATAAGACTATCATCAAGACTGAGTTTGTGCTTTTGTTGAGATAAATAAATTTACAGTGAAAATGAATATACTTGATTGAAATCTGATCTACTGCTATGAGTTGTAGTAAATTGAACCTATAAATAACCGCACTATCATCCATTGTTTAATGCTTTAATTAAATGAACAACTGTTGTGAACGTGTTTAAATAGATTATGTATTCCACTGTGTTTTCAATTCATTTCTTCATTTTGAAATAATCGGCAGAAACAGTAATAAGTGCAACGAAAAATATGTATTCAATTCAAGGTCAAACATCTTTATTGGCAAGGGAACTAAAAAATATGGAATGATGAGGACGCTCACGAGATATCTCGAGAAAGACAAAAGTAAGATTATACACTTCAATCAGACCCACGGCTTGTGAAACATGAATACTCAAGTCAATGGAGACACAACAGATGGAGTGATGGGAAAGGAAAATGTTAAGAATAGTATGCGGCGGAGTCAACACAGAAGTAGAGTGGAGGTGAAAAACCAACAAAGAATTCAAAGAGAAATAATACCGAAGACTGTGCTATATAGAAACCCGATTTGGAATAAAAAAAGGGAAAGGTAAACCAAGGCAGAAAAATAAAGCTGTGGAAATCTGAGGAACCATGAATGTAAATAACTGGAAAGAGATAACGATATATAGAAAGGGGTGAGGAAGGATAGTTGGAAAAGTTTTCTAAAGAAGGGAATAAAACTCCTGTACTTAGCCTTATTTCTATAAGGCATATTGAATATACGAATTTAACAGGTGACACAAAAAATATCTTCAGTATTCTAGACTGACGCTGGTTTGGCCGTTTGGGTGTGGCTAATAGGGATTGTGAAGCCTGTTGTATCTTACTGGAGTGACAAACATCAATGTTTACAGCTATGATTACTGGAAGTTTTCACTCAATTTTTTTGAATAAAACTTATGGAAAATAGGGTTTCTCCAACGAGACAATTAATAACTCTGAAAGAAAAAGTAACATTAGCAGAGAATTGATACCGATTGTGAACCATTCCCAAAATAATTGGCAGAGCCATGCATGTCTGTTCAGTAAGATTTATTGAATTTATGTCAAAAATTCGTTGACAATAATGGTGCGGTACCAGATTTATGGGGTACTTGCAACAAATTTGCGCTCTAAAACATCATGTATCGCTCAGAGAATATCCTTTATTTCCTGCCTCACTTATTGGCAGGAGTTCTGATAATCGGAAAAACTGTTGACATCACTTCTGATATACTCTTACGTGCGTTCTTCAGTTTCATGATTTATTTTGAGACTCTTCCTCACACTTTCAATATACATTTATTGTTCTTTAGTATTAATTGCTACGAGGAATCTTGTCCCATCAAAACAAGGGCTGTCAATAGGGATGTGCCTTGGTGGAACAATGAACTCAGCAAACTCAAGGTCTAAGCACGCAAAGCATTTAACAGAGCCAAGAAGACAGGGAACTGGGATGACTACAAAAAGGCTCTAACTGAATATAACAAAGAACTTAGAAGGTCCAAGAGGAAAACTTGGAGGCAATTCTGCGAAGGGATTTCTAGCGTAGCCCCAGCAGTGCGCCTTCAAAAAGTCATCGCTAAGGACCACTTTAACGGTATTGGACTCCTTAAAAGCCAAACGGGGAGTTCGCCGAAACCATAGAGGAAAGCATGAGATGTTTATTAGACGCTCATTTCCCTGGTGCTGCAATTATTGGAGATAACGCAGAGGCAAATCTTGATTAAACTTTCATCGAAACTTCTAGATCAGCAAAAAACCTAGCGGGTAAAATCTTCACCAAGAATAGAATTGAATGGGCAATTAACAGCTTCAAGCCCTACAAATCACCTGGAGAGGATGGCATCTTTCCAACACTTCTACAACAGGGATCCGATATCTTAATTTCCCACTTATGTAAGATATTTAAGATAAACGACATCTTAGGATATATTCCAAAAGGGTGGAGAGAGGAATGAAGCAGACCCTGTCTGCTTTATTCCTAAGAGTGGCAAACGTCCTCCAGAGGAACCAAAGGCATATAGACCTATAAGCCTTACCTCCCTCTTACTCAAAAGTATGGAAAAAATACTAGACACATACATGAGAAGTGAATATTTATCCTGATTTATTCTGATAATCGGAAAAACTGTTAACATCACTTCTGATATACTCTCACGTGCGTTCTTCAGTTCCGTGATTTATTTTGAGACTCTCCCTTACACTTTCAATATACATTTATTGTACTTTAGTAACGTGAAGTTCAGTTGATGTCCGGCTAGGGATAAGCAAATGATCCTCTACCTCAATATCGCATTTTAAAGCACTGTACCTCTCATATGGATATGTTTTCGAACAAATCTATTCACCGAAAGATTTATGCCACAATTTTAGCGCTTGCACAAATTTTCATCTGTCTGTTCAATATTTCCGTGCATTGTAATAATACTCTTGATATGAACTTACAACTTAGCAACAAAGAAAATTTCGATAATCCTTTTATGACGACTCTATAAATTATCAATTCCTGGCATAAAATAAGTCCCGGCCTTCTAGGGAAATCGAAACAATACTGAAAGAAGTTTTTAGATGGAATCTGCTTAATTATAAAATCTTATTCTCATTTAATTACTCCAATTTTTAAAGGACTAGCACACTTCCTTATTATAGATGTTAATAAAACAACAATTTCCGAGTTTTTGTTATTGAATTGAATGAAAACCAAAATGCATTAGAAACAAATAATTTATTCCCTTAATTCTTATACATATTCCAGAGCTCCAGTTAATCAAGACCCCAAGTTATGTGAAGGAAGCAGTTGATAGTAAATCAAATACGGTATCTATGAAACCCGTTCTCTTTAAGTTCATCTACGTGAAGCAAATTTTTTTTATAATATTAAAATACATACAAATATGAACCTAGAGATATTGTAAAACCACAGCCCATGGTTAATAATCAATTGAGGATAACTATTGTTATCATCACAATTCGCCTACCTTGTCATCTATTTTCTTTACTTTTTATTCTCATTCAATCCGTACTGAATGAACCTCCATATTGAATTGAATTTGGTATTTCCACTAAAATATTTCTCACGAGTCTGACTAATATTCCCATCTCGAACTTCGATAAATCAAAGCAGAAGTGTGGATGAGACACTACGTCGCCTGTAGGATACTTATAAAGCATTTAGAATATGCGCCCACAACTTAGGGTCGAAGGAGAGAGACATGAATAGTGGAAATAACTCTGGTCTTGTTATCCAGTCAAGTATTGTATAAGAGACAAAAGGTTAGAGGGTGTGAGCAATCGCTGCGTTCAATGGGATTCACTTCGGAGGTGAAGCGAGGGTGTAAAAGTGCTGAGAAATCCGATTTTTGCCCTGTTACATGTTTGCTTTGCATATTTTGCGCTTAAAATCGTAGTCTATTGCAATGAGAGTTATCGAGAGAACTTGTACTTTTTTTGAAGGCGATTAATAGCTGGTATCAAAAATTATCATCCTACTTATCTGTCTTATAATTTATTCAAAAATCAAATAATGGATGTAGATCAGGCGAAATAATTGCTTTATATAAAATTTTCTATTGCATTGAGGAAATGAAATGAAGATTACATTTTTTTTCTAAAGATCCCACTAAAAAAGAAACATAACAAGTATTTTTTGTGTTGTTTCTTTTAGAGACTTTATTACCAACTCTATTAACATCCATGTCATGTAATTGAAACAATATTTTGAGATACACAATATTAGTTGAATTCGCAGTTACATACACTTCCTATGAAATTCTTTAAAGCAACTTCTTATAGGAAATATTCATACGATGTTAACTTATATACTTCTCACTAATGTCACGTACAGAACATTACTGTAATATTACAAATTAACATGTTTCTAAGATGATCACATGTGGCAGTTATTTTAACATCTTTCGAAGTAATTTGTAGTAACTTCCTGCGATTACTTCTATACGATGTTTGTTCATAAAACTTTCAGTAATATCTCATAATAAACATCGTAAGTTTTGTCATTCAAATAAATATAATTTTTAGTACATTTACTCATACTTTTCGGGAACTTTTTACTTTTTCTTATGTCTTTTATACGTTTCTATCTTCTTATTTCAAAATCGAAAATTATCTTCTTGGTAATATAATTTTATATCTCTGAAATCTCTTCAATTTTATTATAATATTTTATTTGTGTTTTTATTGATTGAAAATCAAATAAATCATTTCTTTGTAATATAATCTTTGTACTTTTTCTTTGAAATTCTTCAATGTTTTAACATTTTTACTAATCTTTCATTTTCAAAAATCAACAACTAATTAATTTCTTTTTTTTCAGTTCCTACTAGCTATTTTTATATATAATTTTGATGGATCATCCTATATTTAGTGAAACTGGCCAGGGTGGGAATAAAAAATGCACCGACACAAAATGGTTGACACCTAACTCAGAGAATCCTGAACGGTGCTCCATAAGATTCTATAATAAGCTTATGCATAAACGCGGTAAAAATATCACCACTGATCGATTATTGGAAAAATGCAAATGCTACTTGGTATAAAAATGTACCAGTGGGTAAGAATGAAATGTGCAAATGGTTAAAGAAATAAGCTGAAAAATGTGGACTTGACACTAAGAAAAGAAGAATAACTAATCACTAAGGCCGAACAACTATGGTTACTCATCTAATGAAGAAAGGTATACAGAAACAAGAAGCCACCAAAATAACAGGTCACGCCACAGTAGCATCGTTGAAGCCATATTTACATATTGATGCCGAACACCATAAAAATATCAGGGATAAAGTTAGAACGAACAAATCGGTATTTACTGCCAATACATCAACAACTGCGGCAACATTAACAAATTCATTAACAACTGCGGCAATAATAATCAATACATCAAGAACTGCGGCTGCGACAACATTAACCAATATTATATCCACACATGAGTTGGAAGAGACAGCTGTTCCTGCTGGCCAAACTATTTACAAAAACTGTGTTTTTAGTAACTGTAATTTTTCAAATAATTAATTTTTTCTCTTATCAAAAAGTTTATTATATTTCCAGTGGGCTTATGTATTCATTGAATTCAATAAAATGAAAAAATAAATCAAAATCCTTTTAAATTGTGAAAAAAATAATATTTCCAAATACAACTCGTTCTCCAAATTTTATCACATATTTGTTTATTTTCATCACTTAAACTTGCTTATTTGAGGCAAAAACATTCAAATAAACCGAATTAAGATAAACTCACTCGTCCTAATGGACTCGTGATTTTATCAATCGGTTTGTTTTCATATTTTTGCCAAATAAACAAGATTTCGTGGAAAAGAAAAAATTATCTGAAGTAATTGCACAAGTGCATCAAAAATACCGATAATTTTGGATGACAGCGTGTTGTCTAAAAACTGCATGAGTTCATTTTCATATCTTGGAGAAAGAGCCCGACACCGAAGGTGGAGGGGTCTTTTAACAAAATATGAAAATGACCGATTGCAGTTTTACCAAGACAACACGCTCGAATGCGAAATTATCTGGTTATTCTGATGCACGAGTGTAATTCGGGGGAATATTTCCCGAATACAAATATTGGTTTAAATATTAAATTCCTATTTCTTTTTTTTAATACAAAATATCCATTTCATGTTGTTAGGTACAAACATAATAAGAAGACCCAAATATACGACTTTTTTATAACTATTTTTAATAGAAAGAATAAGTGATAATTGTGAAGATCAGCAGATATAATTTTCCTGATTTTATATATCATTGCACAGTTATACTGATCTTAAATGGAAAAATGATATCCAGGATATCACCATAAGGCTAATTATATCTAAGCTTCAATATTTGTAATATCACATCTTCTTCTTTTTTCTATTAACATATATCAAGTCAATCACAATGTAGGTCACTTCTTGATCTAGCCAAAAATAATAACTAATCATCAGGTAGACATTAAATGAAATGTAACTTCTGTCATTCTGACAATGATATCCAGTTATCGAAACCATTGTCATTTTTTTAGAATTTTCAACCTTTTTCATTATATTGTGGAATTAGCTAGAAACGTTGAGTTTCATTTGAAACACTAATATAATAAAACGATATTTTTTAAAGTATACCTAAACTAAAAGTTGCAGGAACTGCAATGGAATACACAATTGTAATAACTCTTTGTGTTCTGATTAGACAATGCAGATACCGGTACATTAACGGCTGAAGATGTTTGAAAGTGCTGTGATACATCATTACCTAGCATTTTGGTCACTATTTCTTCATGGTGATTTTCATCCATTTGAAGATATGGCGTTATTGATTTGGAATTGGCATGATTTTTATAAGTTGCTGTTCGCCGACACCCTTTTTAGCGAGATCGGAGACAGCCGTAGCTCGTGAGGAATGGTTAGTTAGTTTAATATTCTCTGTATTCAAACCTGATATTTTAGCTTGTATGTTAGTCCATTTGCTTACTGTATTTAGTCCAGCGGGAACATCTTCAAACGATTTTCTCTTCAACTTTCAAGCGGGAGTTATGGTAAGAAAAAGTCGATTTGTTTTATTCCATCCCGTCTTGTCAAACTGATTTACTTATTTTTAATTTTCATGGATTCACAATGGGATTATCGTGGATACGTAAACAATGCAATTATCGCAATGCTCTTTCGGTTTCTACAGTACAGTTACCGCTGTAATCAATCGATAATTGCAATCCTCTTATGGGATTTTTTACACATGAGGGAAATATTCGATAAAGTTTGAAGCACTCGTGGTATTACGTTTGATTATTTTTTGACGTTTCTTAAAACCAATGAAAAGCTTTTTTATTTGTCGCAAGGGTAAGTTTCAACCAATTATGTATTATTATAGTGGGAATAAATCTCTTGTGATAAGAGAATTATGGCAGGTTCAAATAGTGACAGTCACTAATAAAAACGTCCATATTGTGACATTGTTGACAAGTGCGCATGCGTAGTTATAGATAAAAATAAGGGCGGTCCGTAATTAAATACGGACTATCCTTAATTGTGACTGGATAGTGACGGACAGAATTGGCGGTACTATATGTTTGAGACATGCGAAAAACAAAATTGTATATTTTATCATTGTCAAATTTGTAAACAAACAAACTGCTATCCGCTACATTTATGCTAAGACGTTGAGAGTTGAACAAAGCAAAATGGAACAAGCAGAAATAGGAAGCAACACGACTAAGATTTACTCACGAGGATGACCTCGCCTTGTTAACAGAATTTTTAAGTGTTAATCCAATAGTATACCCTCACGGTTGGGAAGAAGTGCAATTAAATTTTTTAATTACACCCCCTAGAATGGCAGCTTGTAATATTTCTTCCATTATTCGAATCCCCGTGAAGATAACCAAGAAATTCCAAAAGTGAAATATGTGTTAGATAACTTGATAAACATAAACAAACAACAGAGCACACACCACAGAAAAGTGAGGTTGTAGGTAAAAGCATAAGATAAAAATAACCACCACCCACCACAAAATTATAAGTGCCGTATCTCACTTTACACGATGAAAATACTGACGTCAGTATATAAATAAGACCGATCAGTAATAGTGACGGTCAGTATTTTAGAAAGTGCCATAATTCTCTAATATTCTCGGGAATAATCACTGTGGCTTTTATTTTCCTAGCAAGTGTCAGATAGTTGTCAAAATAATTACCTAATTGTGTCAACGCGATATATAAAATGGGTGAAAATCATTGGTTTAGTACCTTTTTTGATGCAGAAATAACAAAAAAGATTTCAGAAACTACTTCGAAAAATACTCTAATAAGTAATCAGTCTATATAGAGACGATTCAAGACCTTCACCAAAGAAAGAAATTATATTCTGGATCAATCTACTACAACAGCTACTCTGGCATTGATTTTGAAAGATTGGGCTTAAAACATGAAATGAAAAGACGTAAATAATTATAAAGAAGCAGTAATAAAGACAATCTTTTTTATTGTAAAAATTTGTGAATCAAAAAATAATTTAGTCAAATTTAACTAGCGAATTCCATAAATTAGAAAATAATTTTACAGATTTTGTTCAAACTTGTTGCCATTTGGAAATAGCCACTCGAGCCCTGCGAACTCTCGTGACTTTTGCCTGGCAACAAGTTTTCAAGAAATCTGTCAAATTATTTTCAATTTATTCTCACTCTCTTGTTATGTTATTACTGATAACATCATAAGTGAAGGAACAGTTATAATAAATAATGTGCCGCTACCACCTGTAAAACGCAAAAGTCCAAATAGCAGCAGATTTGATCATCAGATATTTGCTTTAGAGGTGGATGATGTTATTCTAAATTGTGCAAAAAGGTCGATTTAATTTTTAAGGGTATCTAGTAGTGGCATGACTTTTCCTTTCGGAGTACTTTGAGATTGTTGCAGTAAATTTCCCAATGATAAACTCACTTCCGCATGTTCCTTATTATCCCACACCAGATAAATAAAGATTACGAACTGTAATGTCTATTATTTATTCAAGAAATGATTGCAGAACAATAAATGGCGCACCACCACTCGTAAAAATTTTAATAAAAAACAATCTGAGAGATACGTTGAAAGAGACTAGAAAATTATTAGAAATCCATACCATAACAACATCAGATGTCGAACGATGTTTTTCAACACTGAATCGAATTAAAGTGCTATCTACGTCGAATAGACTTAACTTTTAAGAAATAATTTTTTGTTAGCGAAGTAGTGCTTAGTGTGTGACTTTTATTTTTCTTGTGTGGCAATTGACAATGGTTCCAGAAATCCAATATTTCAACACGGAACGCGGAGAAAGGACGATAAAATCGATGGAAGACAATCCCCTCACAAGTTTACCTTCTTTTCAAAAATTGCAGAATACCTTAAAATTTTCACCACAAGCCGCAATTGGTATAAGTGCGGAAAAGTTAGTTTTAATTTTCAAAACCGTTTATTTTTCCAATAAATTTGCGACTTCCATGCATAATCTATCTTCCTGATTATTAAATCTGTAAATCGATCACATCAAAGATTCTGTATCTTAATTTTACCTTCAAAAAATATTCGAAAAATCCTCTGATCATGAAATATAATCACATCAAAGTTTTGCTGTACCGAAAATACTTTCAAAAATATTTATTTGATATACACAGTAGGAATATATCTAAGAACATTTTAGTTAAATTGAAATCTGATTTTCCGAATAAATTTCCCTTTGGCTCTAGAAGTTGTGAAATATATTTATCAATAGAGTTGGAATTGAGCTTTTGAAGTGGATACATAAAAGCAAATAACCTTAATTAATTAAGAACGGGTATGAACAAAACATAGATATATTTCGTATTAAATTAACCAATGAGTATAATTATTATACCGGGTGATATATAGAAATTACGGCACAACGTATGTTTATTGTATTATTATCATATTTATAAAAACTAAACTAGCCGAGATAGTGTCTGCATATACTGAAGTCAAAAGTTGCATGAACATTTCTTTTAAATTCAACCGTACACAGGGTAGGGACAGGTATTTGATTTTTATTCAAGAGTTAAGTAGGGTAAACTGTCCCACAGTGAACCAATTTTCATATATAGGGTCACAACTTTTTCTTTTTGATGAAAATACCTCAGAAAACATATCGAATGAACACTCCCTGTCTTGCTACGTTATCTGTGTAATCATATGGGTACTCATTTGATTTTTCGATATAGTTTTGTATTTTTTAAAAACTATGACACATTGTTCACTGTGTACGATGATGTGTATACAGTGAACCACCAGCCAGTACACAGTGAATCATAGTCCATAATTCAAATAAAACGAAGGAGTTATTCCAAAAAATTCATTGATATCTCATGACTTAACATAAAAAATAAAATACAACATTCTTGATATACGTACTAGACGCAAGTATAGAACTAGGTTGATTTCTAATTTAAAAAAAAATCTTCAAAAATGTGGAAACAGAACTAAATATTTTGTTTCTAACCAAAACTAACAACAAACTCCTTGAAATATTATTTGGGAAACAATGAGACTAGTGAACCTATAGTCATTTTCATCTCTGAAAAAAGAGATGACATAAACACAGGAGACTAATAAAATTGGGGAACATTTCAATAGCTAGCGAATATCGAGACCGCAAAAGTCCATGTTGAAAGAGTAGAAGGAATTTCTGCACCTGGAGGTGGAGCCATGGTCTAATGATTTTTGTTAAATAATTTTGACATCCGATTTTGAAACTGTAGATAAATCGGGTATGTCAGGAATGGAGAACACATATTGTGTTGGAGATTTTTTCCGCAAGAAACTCACATCATATTCACCTTTTTTGACAGCTAAAATTTTACCTAGGTAGTGAATTTCCTTTTTTTTCCTTGGAACTCAACCATAACAAATTCCCTTTCGACAGGATCTCTGGTAAGATTTCCTAACTGGTTTTTTGCAACAGGGATCTGAATCTGAATTTTCATCAAATTAATCTGTCGTAGCTCCATCACTTTCCAAAATCATGGACGGAATTCTGTCGGATCTATGAATTTTTTGTGACCTGTTTGTGACGATTAATTTACTGATGAATCTTCTTGGGGGGCGATGTTTTATTTTTCTAAATAATCAGATTCCAGATCTATTGATATTTTGTTGTCCGCTGCCACAGCAGTAGAATCAGTTTCTCCAAGTTGTGGGCGATCAGTGACTGTGCTTGGTGAGAAGTCGATATCTGTAAAAATCGTTCTATCAAAAGGAACGATTCCGATTGCTTTAAAGCTATTTAGTATCGACGTAGGTGTCATAGTTTTCAGATATGCTTCACCAATGAAACCAACCACATCATGAATTGTTACTGGTTGGCCGAGATTTCTCATAATCCAGGAACCCATGCTAGCATTATGAAAGGTTTTGAAGGGCGTGAATAATCCAACATCGAGAGGTTGAGTTTTATGAGATGAATGGGGTGGCAAAGTGAGTATCGTAACCCCATGTGATTTGGCCAGTTTCAAAGACTCTACTGACAGGTGCGATTCATGATTGTCGAATATTGAAAGCGATGGATTATCCATTGAAGAGGAACTACATTTTATGAAATGTTTCATAACTTCAGGAGATAATTCCGAATTCATCCATACGCTCGGCGCAGCCAAACCCAAAGTAACAGGGGGGGGGGGCGCCTTTGATCATGAAGTTCTTGAAGCACCAGCACCAGCACAGCACAATAGCACATGTTGTGCTTAACGTTTCTTTTTCGCTACTTGTAACTTTCGAGAGACATCTTATTCCTTTCGGTACCAGCACTTTTGGAGGGTTTTGAACAGTGGTTGTCGCCGTTTCGTCTAAATTATAGACACGTGTTCCATTAGCAAAATTGGGATGGCGTTTTAGAACATCTTCTAGATTTTGGAAATATTTGCCAATGTTATGACGATTGAAACCTGTAGCTTCAGCCAAGCTACAGCTTTCCGGTGATCGGAGAGTCACATCTGGATGACGAACACGAAAAGATCGGAGCCATTCCAAGCCTGCCATTTTTTTTTTCCAGGATTCTGGAATGCGTATTTTATTGATGATTGCTGTCTCGTACGCTAACATGCGGTAATCTCTATTTGTTAAACCATAGAAGAGATATGCACAATTTTTGAGATATTTTTTCAATGCCTCTTCCTGCTCCAAATTGAAAATCTGATTAACGTTATAGTTAGGAACTAATCTGACATTCAGACCTTCTCTTGCATTTTTTGTTTCTAAATAATATCCTCTCAAAGTTGCGTAAGGAAGTTCTTTAAGTTTAGCTGCTTTTCTTATTTTTTCAGCTGCTCTCATGTTTTCTTCTGTGTGAGCCCCTATTTTACGAGGCAGTTTTCTGCGAGCCATGCTGTGAAAAAATTAAAACATTATTTACAATTTCTGGAGTGAAGTAGTACACAGTGAACCAATGATTCACTGTGTAAGCTTCGACTTGATTCACTGTTGGACGTGAGGTACAAAAACGTTTGAAGGTAAGAAATGAGAACCAATCATTTGTTTAATCAGGCATTTGCTATCGATTAATATCCTACATAGATCATTCATCACAATGAAATCTTAATTTCACGATTACAAAGTGTAGTTATCTTACTGGAACAAAAATATGGAGGGAATTTCTTATTTTACGTACCTTGTTAAATCACTAAATCTGCTATACAACCTACTCAGTTGAATGTTCGAGCGGCACTGATCAGATCATGGGTAGTGCAGTGAGAGACGCTTCTAACGAACTGATCGCTTTGTTTCTAATGTAGGCAACCGCGCATTGTACTTGGCAGGTCCACTGTGGGACATGGCTCACTGTTGGACAGTTCACCCTATGCTTATTTTCAAAAATGCGCAGAAATGTTTCAAGGAAAAGTTGTTAGGAATTAGTTTTTATGTCTAAATATAAAATTATTTGAGGCACCTTCGATGAAAATTGCCGTTTCAGTTGCTTGTGCCACTCTGTAATTGGGATAATGGTTACAAGTTGCCGGAAATAATTGTATGTGGTATTTATGCATCAAACCATTCTGCTTTTATATTATATAAAGAGATATGGTGATAAAAGTGAAATATTTGAATTTCAGTAAAACTAGGAAGAAATATGGTGCACAATGTCTGCCATTTTCAATATATCATTCAGCACACGCTACCGTATCAACAAACGTCACTGTTAAAGTGGCGTTCGTTAATGCAACAATGAAATGGCAAGAAATGAAAGATACGTCTTAATTTGTATTTTTTATCAACTTTTAATAAAACTGCAATGCAAAAATAACAGCTGCTAACGCCTCAAAGACTTTTAAGCCCATGTGTTTTGTACACTCACTATCGAAATAACGGTGAGCTTATGTTCTCTGAACGGACCTAATTTGGATGCAATCGGACAGTCGCGCGAAATCTCCTGTTTTTTTTTATTCAACACAATTGACATTGACATATCACTACGAGATAAAATGCGGGCGATTTATTAATGAGAAATGTTAATTTTTCTTTGTTTTTGCAATAAAATGTGCTTTGGAACTTAATTTTACTGGTATACTTCTTAAGTTCAAATCAAACATAATTTGGTCTTCGAGTATCGGATATTAACCAGTATATCGTGTAAAATTTGGCTATTTTCCGACAAAAGTGCAACAATATTAAGCAATTTGTCGCTGCTTAAAAACCATAGCCTGGTTTAGTGCTTGGTTTTGACGATCGCTATCACTGAAGTTCTACTCCATTTACAATAGAACTACAAACATGTATATTACGTGGTACAGTCGGTTATGTAGTTGAGTATTTTTCAATTCCAGGTAAGATCTTTGATTAAATACTTTTAATTTTCGATTCATTTCTTTGTTTAGTTGTCTACCCATCATTCCACTTCTTCTAGCACATTTGCCTTTTGATTTTTCTATTCTACCATCTGAATTTGTAATTATTTCGTCTACTTTTTCTTGGGAATGCTGCACGAAGTCTTCACTTGCTTGTCCCTGTAATTTAATGTATCCTACTTCTTCAGTTTCCTCCTTCATTTCTTCCGTCCCCTCTGTGATATTTCTTAATTCCTCATTATCCTTCTCAACTGTCTTGATCTCCATTAAGCTTCAAATTTACACCTCATCTATTTTCTTTTCCAAGTTATTACATGTTTTCTGTTCCATAGTATCAATATTTCTATTTATAGTCTCATTCAAATGTCCCCTCATATTGTTCATATCTACATTCATCATATCCATGTTATCTAACATATTATCCGTATTATCATCAATGTTCCCCTCTACTCGATTAAAATCTTCCACCATCATGTCTGATTTCCTATCTTCACTTATTTTGTCATGCCACTTACTCATATTTTCGTTAAATCTTTTAATATCTCCCCTAATATTCTCCTCCATTTTTTTCATTTCTCCCTTTAGGCCCATCAAACTTTCCATTATCTGCTCATATACCTATTTTGTTAATTCTTGCGTTTCCTGTCTCCTATACTTTTGATTTCCATCTCTCAATGTCATTTTTCTATCCATGATTTTATTTTAATTGCACCTTTACGAAAATATTCCTGTTTTTTTAATAGTCGTTTGATTATAGCGCTACGTTACTGACGTCAATTTATAATTGTATTTTATTATAATAGCCCCACGTTGCTGGTGCCAATTTATAATTGTATTATCATATAATTTTTTTATTTTTAGTATATATTTTTCTACATGTTTTTGTATATAATTTTAATATAGCCGGGGCATGTAGACTATTTTCCCTTTGAGTTGTGGTCCCCAATCACTTTATTCAATGATAATTAGTTTATAACTGTTATTATGACTATGTTAATTAAAAATTTCGTGTATATTACACTATTACCCTTTTTAAAGAATGATTGAATTAAGCTATTGTGAATTTGGTTTTATCATGGATAGTTAATAAAAATACCAAATACTGTTAATATATATTTAATGAAAATTATTTGCTTGAAATTTCTTCAATTTACAATTACACAATAATAATGTTCGTACCGCACTGATCATTATTGACTCATGCGCTCTGAAAACATATTAGCCGGAAATAATGCCAACAAGAAGTTATCAAATGGCATAATACATATGAAAATTCTATGTACATATGTAATTAGATAAGTAATAGTAATTAATATCATAATAATAATCATTTTCAAAGCTAGAAATAAATAACAATAGGAATAGATATAAGAATTAATATCATAATAACAATCTAAATACTTATTATTTAGTTACAGTAGAACTATAAATGAATAATAATACGATAATTAGACATAGATATATATATATATATATATATATAATGATAATAATTTTCAAAGAAAAAATACGAAAAATTCAATTTTTTGTTTAATGATTTTATTCATTATTGATTAAGTTCATAACAATTAGTCATTAGAAACAATAATATAATTAGATATAGGAGTAAATATATATATATATATATATATATATATATATCATAATAATTTTGAAAATAATAATATGAAACACTCAATTTTTCATTTTAAATTTTATACATTTGGTCAAAATGTAAATTGATGATCTTGATTCGATCATTTAAAAAGAAATTGATTATTTACCAGAAGTCGAGAGAAAATGTAGAAAATGATGTGATAACACACGTTTATTTGTAATTTTATCTCAAAGAAATTTAGAACAGAAATAACTCATTTTGTTAGAATGTAAATTGAAATCTTTTAAAATAATTAAATAATTTACTTTTGATTTAAATGATACTGATTTCATTTAAATAACCTTCTTAAGATTTAAAGGAATTCTTTTGATTTGAACGATCAATGAATACTATCTCATTATATACAAGTTATTATACAAACAAAATTTAAAGATAAAAATTACCAAAATATAAGAAAGCAGAAATCATTAAAGATTCAAAAATAATTATAGAAACTAATAAAAGAATTTATTATAAAGGAATGTAAAAAAAATCAAAAATAATTCAAACAAATTGTTACAGCAAAATGAAATTGATGATAATCGTAGCCCTGTTCCTGGTTTTTCATACCAAGTGCAAAACCGAAGACGTACAAGTTACCAAATTGAATAATTTGATACTACCAATTAATTTAGGATTATGTAAGCTTATTTATACTTAACATACTTTTATATATTACATAAATTTAAAAGGAATAAGTAAGCAAATAGAAACAATTAAACAATATTTCTACATTAGTGTTTTTAAATGAAACTCAAGGTCTCTAGTTAATTAACTAGAGACCTTGAGTTTCATTTAAAAACACTAATATGAGCATATTCCACGAAGTAAGGGTCGAGACGGTCAATTTCAATATTTCTACAAATTAAGAAGTAGTCTAGTAGAAGCTAATGCAACAAACCCTATTTCATACCATAGTTTGGCTGAGCAAATGATGGAAAGAATGAAAAGTTTAATCAATACATTGGATAAAAAATCAGAAAATATTTAGAAATGTCTGTGGATATGGTGTACACACTAGATGTAAATTGAGTGAATGAAAACGACGAATACTCAGTGTAGCTTAGCGCTTAGCTGGAAAGTAATAAACTAATACACACTGAGTATTCGTCGATTTCATTCACGCAAGAAAATATTTACCCTCATAGTAGAGCAAAAAGAGGATTAGTAAATGCTGTTGGAAAAATTGATAAATGGCTTTTTGGTACTCTTGATTCAGATGATGAAGAGAGATACGATAATGCTATAAATATATTACAGCAAATATCTGTGAATAAGAAATTAATCGACCACTATAATAAATCATTAACTACCGTTTGGCATAATCAACAGAAATTACAAGATAATATGGAAAAAATTCATATATCAATAGAAAGTAAAATAATAACTTTAAATAATTTTATCATCTTTTATAGTACGATTTCACACATTAACTTGGATTGTCAAAGTTTAATAACGTTAATTGACAATATTGAAAATTCTATTACATTTTCCAAATTAAATTCATATCATAGTTCAGTGATTTCAAATCAAGAAATTGTAGAAATGATAAAGTATTTACATACAATATATGACGAAGAACAAATTCCGAAATTTAATAATATTTTAACATACTATCTATTTTTGGGTTCTCAAGTAACTTTTTCAAAGTCTAAATAATTTTTGCTGTCCATGTACCCATCCTAAAATCCAAAACTGCAGAATTTTATAACTTATACCTCATCATTCAAAACCACAAAATATTTATCCCATTACAACCTTACTTGGCAAAAACTCCGGAAGAAATAATTTCAATAAAAGAAGAGTGTCCGATGTTAGAAGAAAAATATTACTGTCAACAAGAAATGAAGTCAAGAGATAATTGTACTATGGAAATATTAAACGGCCATTCTCCTACGAACTGCTATGCTAATGATGCTCACCTTCAAGAAACTATAATAGAACAAGTCACAAATAATGAAGTTTTCATTATTCCAAATTCAGCAATAAAAATATTAACAAGATGTACTTCTGATCAATATTTGGAAATTACTCATCCATCAATCATTCGAATTCCAGAATATTGCAAGATTCAAGTTGGAGAAGAAATATTTTCAACCAACATTCAAATTAGAAAAGGAAAATCAATAATATTGCCAAAATTAGATTCAAAGTTTTTAGAAATTCAACCATATAATTCACCAAACTTAACTAAAATAGATTTTGAAGGATTATATGAAATTAATAAAATTGCTAAAAATATAAAACCTATTCAAGAAATAATAATTCCAAAGCAACATACAACAATTAGTTAATTTTCAATAATTTTAATTATTTGCATAAGTATAATAATATTTTGGTTCATACGAAAATTCCGAAGAAGTAAAAGAAGAATCAAGAAAGAAAATATCAAGAAACAAAAAATCAAGGAAGAAGATATCAAGACAGAAGATATTGAATTGGAAGAAACAAATTCAAAATCGAAAAACAACTCCATTATTTTTCGATCTTAGGGATGGAGGAGTTATAGAACTAGAAATTTCTATAAATAAATAATAATATATTACTGTAAATAAGATAAGGAATGCATAGTTAGCTTTGTTTTAGTATATATATATATATATATATATATATATATATATATATATATATATACAAATTGAAAAATATCTTATTGGGGATTGCAGCATAAGAGGAAAAATACACTCTATTCAATTCTCCAAGCTTTCGTAAATCTTTATTTACATCATCAGGGAACTACAATAAGGAAACAAAAACATAAATTATAAAAAGTGTTCTTAAAAACATTTCTACAACTTACATTGATCGAGATTGCATCATTGATTTGAACACAGGAAAAGTGCACAACAGCAAGTCATTAAAGAAATAGGTCCAGTCGGCAATGACTTGCTGTTGTGCACTTTTCCTGTGTTCAAAATCAATGATGCAATCTCGATCAATGTAAGTTGAAGAAATGTTTTTAAGAACACTTTTCATAATTTATGTTTTTCTTCCTTTATTGTAGTTCCCTGATGATGTAAATAAAGATTTACGAAAGCTTGGAGAATTGAATAGAGTGTATTTTTCCTCTTATGCTGCAATCCCCAATAAGATATTTTTCAATTTGTGTTCTAATTGATCAGCAACGATCACGGCGTTTTTCGCTTTTCAGCTTTATATATATATATATATATATATATATATATATATATATATATATATATATATATATATATATATATTGTCACGGTCTAAATTGATCATTAAGTTTTGGCTAGACGCTCCTTCGAATAACTTCTCTATATCGACTACGTCGCAATCATAATATTTTAATATTTCCTCTATCAAAATTAAGTTACTACTGTGTTTATTATGGTAATTATCGTCACCTTCACCATATTAGCAAGGTTGTTTCAGTGTTGACGTTTTTTTTATCAAAAGGTTAACTCCAATTGTTATTCTATTTTATTTAATTAAAATACCTCACAATTACATTAATTTTAGAGTTCCGTTAACGCATTGTTTATATTTGAGTTTCGATTTTTATTTTTCTGTAACTACTTTTCTTTTAATATTATTTTTGTCAATAGAATATTGTTGGTAACTAAAGATTATCAATTGTTGACTTTATTAACCTCTTTCATATTATTTAGCAAACTCACCGATGAACTAATCCATATCTAATGTATATTTTGTATATTATATTGTTATTTGTCCTTGTTAGCACATCCATGGTTGTTTCCAGGTGGTAATTCGAAAAATCTCTTGTGAATAGCTGGGATGTGTTATTTGTAAACTTCTCTATGTGGTAATCGGCACTAACATTCTCTATTGATATGTATATTAGGCTATTTAGTCTGAAATTGGGAAGATACAAATGATATTGACAAAAATGATAGTTGTTTTGGTTGATAGTTTGAGTGTATCGACTTTTGATTGTCTTCACTTCTGGTTTTTAGGTTACTGACCTGATAATTCCGGTGGGTTTTGTTCTGTTTCACTTCCTTTTCCAGTACTTAAGTTGATATTTGATAATTCTAATTTCTTAATTAAATTCAGACCCATGACGAACACTTCGTTTTAATTTCTGGGACAACATTGGAATAAACACTTGGTGGAGGAAACTTTTATATCACTTTTCTCCCTGGTTAACAACTCCGGTTATTGAGCACTTGTTTTGTCCAGGAGTGCACAATATTCGAGTAAACAATCCTAAGTATGTTTATTCATAACAAAATATATTGTTTATATCGGTTCTACTTGTCGTGATGGTGTGCGCTATGAACACATGTTCTTCCTTCTGCTCATACACTGGCTTAGTACTATTAGGAACACAGTTGCCGATTGTTATTGAATTTATCGAAAATCCATGCATTTTATAGTTCATTCCTTAATCTAATTCAGTTGAATGTCCATCTGATTTATTCTGGTTGTTAGCCGAAAATTAAGTTTGGCATCGGAGTTTAGTTTTACGCATGTGGTATTTTGGCAACGATCCTAGTGCGAAATTTGGGAAACTCTTTTTTTTTCCGGCCATCTTTTACCACAGAAAGCAATATTGAAGAGTGGTTAGAGATTTCAATCTAAAATTTTATTATCCAGTTTGTATGGGATTTGATTGGAAACTCTATATAATTAATCTCCATCTATCAATTCAGTTAGCTTATCTTTCATTTATCTTGGCTATTTTCTGAATTTTTTGAGGAGATTTTATTGATACTACTACGTAGGATTTTTTTGCCGTTCTTCAGAATTCTATGGTGGATAATCGAATCACGTTTTCTGAACTTGTCGATTTTATTCCAGACACTCAGTGGTTACACCCCGTCTTTGACTTGGATACCGTATTTATTTATTTCGTTGTTGAATTGTTTGGACAAGCGCAAGCATACTATATAAAAAAAAACCCTGCTGGCCAGAGGGTTTTTTTTTGGCGGAAAATTGCCTGGACATTGACTGCAAACCCAGTGCTGCACGCCCTCAAGTTTCCCACAATTCAGCGATTCTCAGGGACAACCGGGAATCAGCGAAGTCTACCTTATTGTGAGTCTTTGTTTGTTGCGTACTGTTTATGTTCCTTTTTTTAATTTTCTAGTGGGCCAGTCGAGGCCATAGTTATTATTGCGCACTCGTCATTTTACTTTAAGCTAATTATTAAAGTTAAGTTAACTTGTTGAACACGTGATCACGTTGCGGTTTATAGCTTCAAAGATATTATTATAATAAAAACAAAAAAAACTTATTGTATCTTTAACACCTATATATTTCTTTATTTCTATGTTTCTTACCATTTTTTTTTAATATTATTAAATTGGTGACCTTTTAAGAGACTGTGTTTTACTTGGCAGACTGTCCAGGAGGCATAAGTTACTTTGATTTGGCTGGTAGAGTATCGGCCAGTTCGTGATCACCTAGAGACTTCCGGTTTAGTCGGTAAACCGGTGGCGCCGAACCTACTTACAGTATACTCCCTAGCCGGTGTTGCTCGCACCTTTTTAAACCACTGGCCAGTACTATACCATAGCCTATTGTTTCTGCTAATTTGCCTTTAGTCTAAATTCACTTTCGTTTCTAAATTTTGTTAAAAAAAATATATATATATATAAAAGAACAGTTGGTCTTCATACCACCTGAAGAAATTTCAGAAAAGAAAACTTATCAATAAATAGTGCGTGGCAATTTTGGCGGCCCAACGGGGGGCCTTCTTTTCTAATATCACCCTTTTCTTCTAATATTTTACTCCTGGCAGTGCGTCAACTTTGAGGTACGTTAGGGTTGGTGTTTTGGTGTGGGGATCGCAGGTATTCTTAATTTACTTGATTATTCTCTCTCTTTCGAGAACCACGCCAGGACACTTAGTCTGTACCGAAAAAATTGAAATTTATATGTTTTATATTGATTCTTCTCGATACCCGAGTGGGACAATACTTAATAATTTACTGTTTCGTAGTTTTAATGTAAATTGGGTGCGCTTGGATAACATTAATTTAAATTTTCATTGGCAATCTAATAATTCATATTTATTTTGAGTTTAGTTTTTTCCTACTTTATTAACCTTTGACATTTAACAAGATGGATTATAAAATGCAGGTGAATTATTTAAAGAAAGATATGCTTATTTTTGAATTGAAAGTTCGTGGACTGCCAGCCGATGACACCAAGACGGTAGACGAATTGCGCTCTTCATTGCGCCCAATTTTGCGCCTCGAAAGAAGAGGCAAAGCCTTAAATTATCCGCCTTATAATTTTCCTTTTGCAGACGAACATGATGTTATTTCTAGAACTTTGAAAGATATTCAAAACGGCTTAAGCGATTTTTCTGAGGAAAATGCTCGTAGTAAATTTTTGAGGCTTGAGTCAAGGTTAATTCATTTGCTCTGTCGTGTTGATCGTATTCCTGTGGTCAATCTCACGCCAGAGGAGCTAAGCTCAAGGTCGGAATTGTTAGCTGAAATTTTGTCTACCCTTGATACAATGGAGCGACGCTCTAAACAGGATCCAAATTTGAGTATGTTGCTGGAAAATATTCATATACACGAATCAACTGCTGATGATTCTAGCGATGATGTTGGTCCAATTAATCAAGCAGGTTTTTCTGGAGCTGTTGCACCAAGTCCAGATAATCCAGTAGCTGAGCATTCTTATTTTTCTTCTTTTAAAACTCAGAGAGTGGAGAAGTGGGGTCTCAAATTTTCTGGTAATACTAGACAACTTTCGGTGCATAACTTTTTAGAACGTGTTTCGGAGTTGCGTATTGCTCGTGGTATATCTGAAAGGGAATTGTTTGGTTCTGCTATTGACCTATTTACTGGGAAGGCTTTGAATTGGTTCCGTGCCAATCATTCCAGGTTCAAGGACTGGAAATCATTGTCGGAACTTCTATGTAAGCATTTCGAGCCTCCTGATTACAGAGCTAGGTTATTTCGGGAAATTCTGGATCGCACGCAGGACCCCAGTGAAAGTATCGTGGATTATCTATCGAGTATGAATGCATTGTTTCGTCGCTATGGTGGTATGCCTGCTGATGTGCAGCTTGATGTTGTGTCTCGTAACCTTTCTCCGTTCTACACCACCCAACTTCCGGTTGTAAATACTTTATCAGAACTCGAGGAGGAGTGCCTCAAGCTGGAGGCAAAAAAATATAGAGCTGAACATTACGTCCCACCTTCCAGAAAGCGTCATGGTTTTGTTGAGCCCGATTTTGCTTTTGTAGCAGCTGACGAGCCAATCGCCAGTACCTCTCAAATCAATGAAGTTTCCAATGTCAAGCAATCCAGCCGAATTGTTACTTGTTGGAACTGTAAGAGAACCGGCCATATTAATAGACAGTGTCCAGATCCGAAAAGGATCCATTGTTTCAGATGTGGTGCTCCTGATGTCACCACTCGATCGTGTCCGAAATGTTCGGGAAACGCGCCCCGGGAGGGTCAGTAGATGGTCGTAAGGCTTCTCCCTTGAATATCACACCGACCGCTTGCCATAATCATACTAGTTATCCTAGTCAAGTCCTTGATTTTATTTTGGCGCATGCTCGTGGTGATGAACGGCCATATCTTCAAATTTCTATTTTCGGATATCCCCTTTTAGGCCTTTTAGACTCTGGAGCCTCCCGCACCATCGTAGGGAAGCCAGGATTCAAACTCTTACTACAATTAGGTCTTAAACTGTGCAAGTCAGTCACTACCTGCACTGTTGCCAACGGTCAAAGCTGCCTTAGTACCAGTTATGTTCAAGCCCCTCTTACCTTGTTAGATAAAACAAAATTGATTGACATTTTGGTTTTGCCCGAGCTGTCTCATCAACTTATTTTGGGAATTGATTTTTGGAAAGCCATGCAGATCATACCAGATTTAAAACAAGATGTTTGGCATTTTTCAGATGTTAATGATTCAAATACTGAGTTCTGTAATGTTATCGATAGTAGTTCTTTAACCAGCGAAGAAAAACTAGCATTGGATGCCTTGGTGGACGAGAAATTTTCTCTTATGGATACTGAGTTGGGTTGTTGTAAGGTCGCTGAACATGTCATTGAGCTCTTACCTGATATCAAACCAATCAAACAACGTTATTATCCCGTTTCTCCATTTAAGCAGGCTATTTTGGATAAGGAGATCGATGAGATGCTGAGGCTTGGAGTCATAACCCCTTCAAAAAGTCCATGGTCCAGTCGAGTTTGTTTGGTTCGTAAAAAGGATGATAGCTATAGATTCTGCATAGATTTTAGACGCCTTAATGCTGCAACTAAAAAGGATGCTTACCCTTTACCCTATATTTCAGCGATTTTGGATCGTCTTCGGGATACCAAATATATCAGTTCTATTGACATTAAGTCCGCCTTCTGGCAGGTCCCTCTTGAAAAGTCTTCACAAGAGTACACTGCTTTTACCGTCCCTGGTCGAAACCTTTATCATTTTCTACGCATGCCCTTTGGCTTAACCAATGCACCTGCTACGTGGCAACGTATTGTTGATCGTGTCTTGGGAGTTGATTTAGAGAATCATGTTATGGTATACCTTGACGACATTATTATTATTTCCAGAACCTTTAAGGAACATCTAAACATTTTGGGATTAGTATTCGATCGATTGCGAGAGGCAGGGCTTGTTGTTTCACCTTTGAAGTGTCAATTTTGTAAACCTGAGTTGAAATACCTAGGTTATGTTGTAGACTCTAATGGATTAAGACCCGACCCCGAGAAAGTACAGGCAATTCTGGACATTCTACCTCCCAAGAATATCACGGAGATTCGTAGATTTATTGGTACGGCATCATGGTACCGCCGTTTTGTGCCAAACTTTTCCTCTGTTTCGGCTCCTTTAACTCGTCTAACTAAAAAGGCCGTTCCTTGGATATGGACTCCTGAGTGCCAACAGTCTTTTAAAGCCATTAAGGAGGCTCTTGTTACTGCTCCGGTTCTTCAGTCTCCTGATTTTAGTCGCACCTTCACTCTCCAAACCGATGCCTCTAACTATGGCTTAGGTGCTGTCCTTACCCAGGAATTCGATGACGGTGAAAAAGTGGTTTGCTACCTATCTCGCTCTTTAACTAGACAAGAAATGAAGTTGACTGTAACGGAGAAGGAATGTCTGGCTGTGATTTGGAGTGTTGAAAAATTACGTCACTATTTGGAAGGAGTTCATTTTAAGGTTATTACTGATCATCATTCTTTACTGTGGTTACATAATCTAAAGGATCCTCAAGGTCGTCTCGCTCGTTGGGCTCTTCGATTACAACCCTTTGATTTTCAACTTATCCATCGTAAGGGGAAGGATCACGTGGTACCTGATTTTCTATCGAGGTCTGTGCCTGTTTCAATTACTACATTAACCTCTGGGAGTCATGCGACCCCCAATCCTTTTACGTTTTGCGACAGTTCCGATAAGTGGTATAAAAGAATGGTGCACAGTTTGGAGGAATTTCCGGAAAAGTTTCCTTGTTGGAGAAGTGATGGGGGTATCTTATATAAATTTGTCAAAACTGCGGACCCTAACTTCCCTAATCATTCTAGTTGTTGGAACATAGTTGTACCCAAAGATCAACGAAAGGAAGTCATGGCTCATTGTCACGATTCGCCTACCTCGGGTCATGGAGGAGTTCATAAAACATTTTGGAGAGTGGCTGCAAAATATTATTGGCCTAAGATGAGATCAGACATCATTAAGTATATTCGTTGTTGTAGAGTCTGTGCCCAAAGTAAATTTGATCAAAAGCCCCCGGCGGGATTAATGGGTAATCGTCCCGAGATAAAAGCTCCATGGCAATCTATTAGTTTAGATTATATCGGTCCACTGCCTCGTTCCAAACATGGTAATTCGTATATTTTGGTTGCCGTGGATTATTTTAGCAAATATGTATTGTTGTTTCCTTGCCGTTCAATATCAGCTAAATCCTTAATTAAGAATGTCGAGGAAGGTATTTTCCTAGTTTATGGATCACCCCAATTTATTACGTCTGACAATGGTTCCGTTTTTAAATCCAAAGATTGGCAATCACTATGCAATAAATATAAAGTCAAATCCTTTTACACAGCTCATTATTATCCCAGAGTGAACCATACTGAACGCGTTAATAGAGACGTAAAAACTATGTTGCGAGCTTATGTGAAGCAAGGGGATCATAGGACTTGGGAGGATAATCTCGCTGCCATTGGTTGTGCCATTCGAACATCGCGGCATGAGACCACTGGTTATACCCCGTTTTTCATTAATTTTGGGAGAGAGCACAAGCTC
Source organism: Galeruca laticollis (assembly GCA_963921935.1). Classification (NCBI taxonomy): domain Eukaryota; kingdom Metazoa; phylum Arthropoda; class Insecta; order Coleoptera; family Chrysomelidae; genus Galeruca; species Galeruca laticollis. Next base: position 166,377,381 of record OY998176.1, read on the forward strand.
TTTGGTCAAGATTTTGTCGCTGAAATTCCATATGTAGAGACTGAGGCTCAAGATCATATACGGCAACGCGTGGGGGATTTTCGAAAATTATTTGACAGGATCCACCAACGAATCCAGATTTCTCAGCAAACACCGCTATAATTTACGTCGACGTCCATTATCTTTTACCGTCGGTCAACAGGTGTGGCGTAAAAACAAAACTTTATCTAATGCGGCTAACTACGTTAGCGCTAAATTAGCACCTGAGTTTGTAGGACCTTTCTCAATAAAACGGAAAACTGGTACCTGTACGTACGAGTTACAGGACGAATTTGGTGAATCCAGAGGTGTCTGGCATGTTCAAGATCTAAAACCCGTGACTGTCGATTCTGTTTCTGAAGGTCCATCTTGTTAAGTAACCACGGTAATCCATGGACTCGGAATTATGTATCTTACGATTTGTCCGTCATGCTAAATAACTTGTTTCCTGAGAATTGATTCCATTCTCTCTTTTCTTTGCATCCCTTTTTCTGCCAAATCACAGGGAATGGTGTTGGATTTCCTTGGGATCGGTGGGAGAAGTCCATCAAGAGTCAACCTTTGGTCATACGTTTTGCCCTCAGATTAGGATACACTATCGTCGGTAACTTTTTTTGTTGAAAACTTACCTCCTGCTTTTGGAGAGGGGGAGTTGTCACGGTCTAAATTGATCATTAAGTTTTGGCTAGACGCTCCTTCGAATAACTTCTCTATATCGACTACGTCGCAATCATAATATTTTAATATTTCCTCTATCAAAATTAAGTTACTACTGTGTTTATTATGGTAATTATCGTCACCTTCACCATATTAGCAAGGTTGTTTCAGTGTTGACGTTTTTTTTATCAAAAGGTTAACTCCAATTGTTATTCTATTTTATTTAATTAAAATACCTCACAATTACATTAATTTTAGAGTTCCGTTAACGCATTGTTTATATTTGAGTTTCGATTTTTATTTTTCTGTAACTACTTTTCTTTTAATATTATTTTTGTCAATAGAATATTGTTGGTAACTAAAGATTATCAATTGTTGACTTTATTAACCTCTTTCATATTATTTAGCAAACTCACCGATGAACTAATCCATATCTAATGTATATTTTGTATATTATATTGTTATTTGTCCTTGTTAGCACATCCATGGTTGTTTCCAGGTGGTAATTCGAAAAATCTCTTGTGAATAGCTGGGATGTGTTATTTGTAAACTTCTCTATGTGGTAATCGGCACTAACATTCTCTATTGATATGTATATTAGGCTATTTAGTCTGAAATTGGGAAGATACAAATGATATTGACAAAAATGATAGTTGTTTTGGTTGATAGTTTGAGTGTATCGACTTTTGATTGTCTTCACTTCTGGTTTTTAGGTTACTGACCTGATAATTCCGGTGGGTTTTGTTCTGTTTCACTTCCTTTTCCAGTACTTAAGTTGATATTTGATAATTCTAATTTCTTAATTAAATTCAGACCCATGACGAACACTTCGTTTTAATTTCTGGGACAACATTGGAATAAACACTTGGTGGAGGAAACTTTTATATCACTTTTCTCCCTGGTTAACAACTCCGGTTATTGAGCACTTGTTTTGTCCAGGAGTGCACAATATTCGAGTAAACAATCCTAAGTATGTTTATTCATAACAAAATATATTGTTTATATCGGTTCTACTTGTCGTGATGGTGTGCGCTATGAACACATGTTCTTCCTTCTGCTCATACACTGGCTTAGTACTATTAGGAACACAGTTGCCGATTGTTATTGAATTTATCGAAAATCCATGCATTTTATAGTTCATTCCTTAATCTAATTCAGTTGAATGTCCATCTGATTTATTCTGGTTGTTAGCCGAAAATTAAGTTTGGCATCGGAGTTTAGTTTTACGCATGTGGTATTTTGGCAACGATCCTAGTGCGAAATTTGGGAAACTCTTTTTTTTTTCCGGCCATCTTTTACCACAGAAAGCAATATTGAAGAGTGGTTAGAGATTTCAATCTAAAATTTTATTATCCAGTTTGTATGGGATTTGATTGGAAACTCTATATAATTAATCTCCATCTATCAATTCAGTTAGCTTATCTTTCATTTATCTTGGCTATTTTCTGAATTTTTTGAGGAGATTTTATTGATACTACTACGTAGGATTTTTTTGCCGTTCTTCAGAATTCTATGGTGGATAATCGAATCACGTTTTCTGGACTTGTCGATTTTATTCCAGACACTCAGTGGTTACACCCCGTCTTTGACTTGGATACCGTATTTATTTATTTCGTTGTTGAATTGTTTGGACAAGCGCAAGCATACTATATAAAAAAAAACCCTGCTGGCCAGAGGGTTTTTTTTTTGGCGGAAAATTGCCTGGACATTGACTGCAAACCCAGTGCTGCACGCCCTCAAGTTTCCCACAATTCAGCGATTCTCAGGGACAACCGGAAATCAGCGAAGTCTACCTTATTGTGAGTCTTTGTTTGTTGCGTACTGTTTATGTTCCTTTTTTTAATTTTCTAGTGGGCCAGTCGAGGCCATAGTTATTATTGCGCACTCGTCATTTTACTTTAAGCTAATTATTAAAGGTAAGTTAACTTGTTGAACACGTGATCACGTTGCGGTTTATAGCTTCAAAGATATTATTATAATAAAAACAAAAAAAACTTATTGTAACTTTAACACCTATATATTTCTTTATTTCTATGTTTCTTACCATTTTTTTTTATTATTATTAAATTGGTGACCTTTTAAGAGACTGTGTTTTACTTGGCAGACTGTCCAGGAGGCATAAGTTACTTTGATTTGGCTGGTAGAGTATCGGCCAGTTCGTGATCACCTAGAGACTTCCGGTTTAGTCGGTAAACCGGTGGCGCCGAACCTACTTACAGTATACTCCCTAGCCGGTGTTGCTCGCACCTTTTTAAACCACTGGCCAGTACTATACCATAGCCTATTGTTTCTGCTAATTTGCCTTTAGTCTAAATTCACTTTCGTTTCTAAATTTTGTTAAAAAAAATATATATATATATATATATATATATATATAAAAGAACAGTTGGTCTTCATACCACCTGAAGAAATTTCAGAAAAGAAAACTTATCAATAAATAGTGCGTGGCAATATATATATATATATATATATATATATATATATATATATATATATATATATATATATATCATCATCATCATCATCATATGCAGCTTATTCAACCATTTTGTTATGGTGTAGCCTCCCTTTACATATTTATATATTCCACTTCCATGTGGGCCCATTGTTGTCAATTGCTAGCTATGCGGCCCCAAGTTGATCCTGCGAGTTTCTTTATGTCGTAGTCCCATCTTAAGTTGGGGCGTCTTCTTGGTCTTTTCACGCCTCGGGGATACCATTGCGTTATCTTTGTGGTCCATCTATCGTCTGTCCTTCTAGCGAGATGCCCCGCCCATTGCCACTTTAGGGATCTGATTCTATTTATGACATCTATAGGGTCTTTTGTCTGATCCAATCAAGCCTTTTTCTATCTCTCCTTGTTATTCCAAGCATGCATCGTTCCATAGACCTCTGCGTTACCTGGAGTTTTCTAATGATATCAGTTTTCAGGGTCCAGGTTTTACAGCCGTATGTTAATACTGGTAGTACGCACTGATCAAACGCTTTCTTTTTCAAACGGAGTGACATTCTAGACTTGAAGATGATAGAGTTCTGTCCAAATGTTCTCCATGCTAATTTGATTCTTCTGTTCATTTCTGGAAGTAGAGAGCCTGATATGTGTATTAGTTGACCCAGATATATGTATTCCTCTACTATTTCCAGGGCAGTGTCATTAATTGTTATTTCTTGTGCGTTTATCAGTTCGTTATACATTATCTTGGTCTTACTCAGATTTATTTTAAGGCCTACTTCATTGCTTGCTGCATTCAATTCATTTATTTGTTGTTGCATTTCGCCAGGGTTACTCGCTATCAGGATGATGTCATCAGCGAATCTTAGATGGTTCAAGTATTCTCCATCTATATTCAGACCTGTGTTGTTCCAGCCCAGTTTTCTGAAGATGCTTTCTAGTGTTGCTGTAAATAACTTTGGTGATATTGCGTCTCCTTGTCTAACTCCTCTGCTGGTGGGGAATTCTGGTGTGCCCTCATATATCCTAACTCTCGCTTTGGCTTCCCTATATATATTTGCTAGGGTCTCAATATATGGCTTATCGACCCCTTGTTCTGTTAGGGCATTTATTACTGCTCTGGGATATATAGAGTCGAATGCTTTCTCAAAGTCGATGAAGGCTAGTGCTAGTGGTTGGTTGTATTCTTTGGTTCGACTGATAACCTCTTTGAGGGTATGGATGTGATCTATTGTACTGAAGCCTTTGCGGAATCCAGCCTGTTCTCGTGGTTGGGCCGAGTCTAGTGTATTTTGTATTCTGTTGGGAATGATCTTTGTGAATACCTTGTACGTCACTGGTAGTAGACTTATTGGTCTGTAGTTCTTAATGTCTTCTTTGCTGCCTTTCTTGTGGATCAACACTATAAGGGCGCTGTTCCACTCTTTAGGTATGCTCCTGGACATCAGACAGTTCGTGTATAGTTTGGCAAGGTACTTCCATGTTTTAGCTCCTGCATATTTGAGTATTTCGATCGTGATGCCGTCATTTCCCGCTGCTTTGCCATTTTTCATGCTTTTCAGTGCCATTCCTACTTCCTCCACGAAAACTTCTGGTATGGCATCTTCTGAGTGTTCTATTATTTCTTCCAAATTTTCAGGGGCCTTGTATAGGTCTCCATAGAATTTGGCTACTAGGTCTATTATTTCATTCCTGTCTGTGGTTCTTGTGTTTCCATCAGTTAATGCAACTATCTGTCTTTTCCCTATTATTAGTGTCCTTTTTGCATTTTTGTAGCTTTTACGGTTTTCTATTGTTGTTTGTACCAGTTTCTCGTTGTAATTCCTGATATCTTCTGCGATTTTCTTTCGTATCGTCTTGCACAGTTCGGTGTATTCAATTCTTTGAATGTTTGTTGTCTTTTTCATTTCTCTTCGTTTTTGTAATAGTGCTTTTGTTTCCGGAGTTAGTTTTTTGTGTTCACCTAGTTGTTGCAGACCTCCCACTTCTACGGCGCAGTTTCGAATTGTTTCCATCAGTTCAGAGTTGTTATATTCCACTTTTTGTAGTCTTTTTTCTAGTAGTGCTTCATATTGGTGAGAGTTCTCTCTCAGCCTTTCGTTGTTTATGTTTTTCGTATATATATATATATATATATATATATATATATATATATATATATATATATTCATATCCATTATTATTCAAGTTGTTGTTGAAATGAGTTGTTGAAGTTAGTTGGCAAAAGTCGTTGTTTAATAATTAGTTTACTCTTAGTCTGTTCATTAGCAAGTATTGTAATATTTTAATTATATTGTGAAAATAAAGTTTTTTAAAAATAGTTTTCGGTGTTAAAAATATATAATTAGCGTCTGCGCATATGATAGTTCGCTTGAAACAATTTCAGCTGATGCAATGTTGGGGGTGACTGGTGAGATGTATGACTCACGGTCAATGACACATAAACGCTATATATACAAGTTTTTAAATACACATAAAATATAAAATATTAAATTACGACTCAGAAAAATAACACAATTGCGTATACGAATTCATATATGAGAGATGAAATGGAAATAGTGATAATTATAAGATATATATACAAGCATTAATACGCATAATGAATGATGAATGGAACTTGTATATTAAGTGAACAATAATGAAACAATAAAAATGTTACAGGTGAGTGAAATTCCTTTTTTATAGATATAGATTAAAGTTCTTGGTTATATTCTTCAGTAAAATATTTATAGTGCATTTGAAAATGTATAGGCCTTTTGCTTGAAAAGTTCATGAGTTATTTGAAATGATCATTTATTTCACAAGAGTTTGGGACCCAAAGTAATATAAAAAGTACACAGACCTTTTGTCCTTTCTTCAATATCGCCGCACTGATGCTGGGCTTCTGGAGTCTCTGCTATTCTTCAGGATTTCTTTATCTAAAGGAATACACCTTTTTGGGCGTGAAAACTGTTGCACTCTACTCCACACTATTTCTTATTACTTAATTTTATAAACTTTTCTTTAAATAATTAACTTTCTTATAAATTTGTTAAAAGTTTTCTGGAACCATCGACACAAACAAACTTTTTCAAAAAGGAAGTTCAAAGCCAATTTTCACTAATGTTCACTCAATAATTGTTTGTTTGGGCTTTTTGAAATGATAATGATGGAACAGTTCTTTTAAAAGTCTTGGAGGATATTTAAAACGATACACATAGATTATTATAATCACAAATTTCCCATAATTTGTCCTTTCGCCTTAATACAATCACTCATTTAATTAATTTTCCCCATTTTAGAGGTGTTCTCATATTCATATATTACATAAATTTCACAATAAAAAACTGGATTATCGTATATGTAATTGATTAGTTTTAAATCTTCTATTCTATCCTTTATTGCTTCTACATAAACTATTTATTATTTAAAATATTTCATTTTTACATTTAACATTTTTTTATTACCAACAAAATGATGGCAGCAAATTCCCTTCTTTACATCACTTCCTCTTGTTAAACTTTGAGAATCCAAGATTCGACTGACGTTAAGTTTGGCTGTGTTCCATATGTCAAACAAATATCAATTTTCTGAAATGTTTATTCTTGGTTATCAATTCTAATTGTGAGATATAAATGTTGAGGATCTGTTATTAATTATGATACTAATTCTGTTTTATTTCAGATATCAAGCGAAGATAAGTTTCAAATTCCTCATACATTCATACATCCATGTTCAGAATGTTCTTATATGTGCACACTTGACCCTGGACTATATTTATGAAGATAATTCTTTAATCTCTTGCTTCTCTTTACACTCCCACCCCGTTTCTTCCTGTACATGCCTAGTATGGATCTAGGTTTGTCATACCTATCACTTCTTAACCATATTGTTCCCGTGTAGCCTAGCTATGTATGGGTCATAGTTGGGTTCATCAACAAGTTCTTTGTCTTGCAGCTCTTATCAAATTCTGTCCCACCCTTTCACTATTAACATGCTCCTATGAATTATTCTCTTATTGTAAATGCCTAGTATGGGTCTAGGTGTGTAACAACTAACCTAAATTCAATAATCACATTGTGTTCTTGACACCGGGCTGTGTATTGGACATAGTTTGGGTCATCAGGTCACAATCACTTTACCATTTACATCTAATTGATATGGGAGGCCATCAGCTGTTGGGTTCACCTTGCCAGCGTACTTTCACACCTTCGTCACTAGATTATATAAACTCCTCCATAGATGTATTAACAACTAAATGTTTTAATTTATATTATCTAGCATTCTACACGTTCAGGTTTACTACGCTTGTTCCTGACTGGCTGGGGAATGGATCCAGTCTCTAAGTCAATGTTCAGTATACAATCAAGGGTGGAAGGGGATTTTCCTATTCATCTTAATTAGATGAATGTTGGGAATTTGAATTTGAAGGGAGATTTTGCAATTTTTATATTTTTTTGTTTTATCACATCTTTAGCTTCATTTTTGAATTTAAAACAAAAGTAATATATAGGGTTTTCTTCAATTTACAGTTCGCAATATGAATTTATTCATTTCTCAATCATATATTTAATTCAATGTTCATCATACAAATATGTTGTATTGTCATACACTTGTTGTTTTACGGCACGCTGGCTTATTAGCCACCGTATTTTTAACGTCAAGCATGTCATCGGATATCATTTAGTTTACTCACTTCTGAATGTTATTTTCCATCATGTTGATGTAATTGTACACCCTCTTGAAGGGTTGTTTTAATGTTTTTTTAATGATATAATTGTAAAACAATGACTTAACTTCGTACATTGTTTCGTTTTTTTCAGGTGGATGTTTTCTTTACACCTGTTTTTGGATCTTTTTTATGACGTAAGTTCAACTTTTTAGATTGTTTTTTTTTCAAAAATTTTACAAACATTGCAACTTTACAGGACAGCTTTGATAATGGCCTAAAGACCGAAAGCGCTTAGCTGCATATTAATAAACATATACACCCTGAGTACTCGTCATATTCATTAACTCAATTCTTTAATTATTTAAATTATCCTTTTTTTATTTTTATTCACCCACACGATTCTTTGAGCTGTAAATATTTTTCCAGCTAGGCTTTTGCTGGATCTGTTGGGGTTGTGGACACTCCTTTCCTGAAGAAAACTTAGTTGTTCATTCTTCACAGCTGTTTTAGAACTGGGAAAGTGCGTCTGCAACAGAGCACTTAAATTTTCCTTAGGGTGTTCAGTGTATCCTCTTGCCGGTCTTTCAATTAAGCCGATGCCGTTGGAATGTTCCATTGTGAGAACGTTTTGAAGGCGTCGTAATGGGGCTAAATTCCTAATACTCTCGCACATTTGTCTCCATGTTCTACTTTTCAATTTCCGGAATTATTTATGGTACCCCGAAAAAACTATTTTGTAGTCTTCCCTATGTCCTAGATTCTTAGCTCTATTAAGAAGTTTTCTCAGTCAGTCTACCATTGGAAAAAAAATTAAACGCCCATAAAAATGACATGCTACTTGACCCACCATCCCATTCAAAATTGTGAGAGCAACATCTACCCCTCCTAGGAGATTTAACAATGATGCTTACAAATTATTCATTTAAAATGTCTACCTCGAAAATCAAATTACCTGTTTTCTCGATTCCTCATATTATTTACTGGAAGGAAGATATTGAAGGCGAGAAGTTTTCATATTGACACATTATCCGAATTGAAGTTCTGACATTAGAACGATCATATTTTCATATAATTTCCAATATTTGTTAGGTTTTGTGGATCCATATTATAAAATAAATAGTTTCAATGTAATAAATATACTCTACGTATACAAAAAACAGAAAATTGATTGTTTGTTAGATTTGATAGATTCACTTTTTGATGGTTTTTTCATAATATGATATCCCATTAAGCCTCTCCTATCTACAAAAATACTGTAGAAAATGTTCACCGGAAACCATCAAAGTATAATAAAAACTCCAAGTGTGTTCGCTCACGTTTTTAATACAAAGCATTTTTTTGTAGTTTGGGTCGTTTGAAAATGCGGGTAACTTGTTAATGCCAAAAATTAAGCACCGGCTCTAGTTTACATGGTTAAATTTGAAGCGAGAATTTTACTGATTTGAAATCCACATTTGTTTTTTTAAGAATTCAATTAGTGCTTTTCAATTAGTTTATTAGTCGTCAAGACACCTTCACTAATTTTCTTCCAGTTCAGAGGAACTTTTATATTATCTCCACCTAAATGAGATTCTAACCATAATAATTTCTGGAAATTCTCTACCCTTTGTATGCGATTCTGTTTCAATTCTTTCAATATTTTTTTTTAAAACAAATGTATGTTTTTTGCCATTTTATGACTTGTTGATACTGTTTTATTTCTTTTATCGTATTGATGACTTTATAATTCATTTTTCAAATATGGTGATGTTTGTCATATGTAAACAGCAACACAAATGTTATAGGGAATTTTTTATATAATATCGCTTCTTTAATTTCTCGGCATTTTTGATTATCTACTAAAATATTTTAATGTACGTGTTTAGCGGTGCTGACGTATTGTTTATCACTCTGTACCAAAACTAAAGAAGTTAGTGGAAATCTACATTAAAAAATTATTATTTTCAGATAAAAATCTACTTTAAAGTGAGCTGCTTCAAGTGAGTAATAATTCGATTTCTTTTGTTACTGTAATCATCATCAACATTTGAATTACTCCTCAAAATCTATATAAAAATCCAGTTTGTATCCTGTTGATGTTTATCAATTACACTGGTCAACACAGTTTGGTTTTCTTATATACTGTCACAAACTCGCAAACCGAAGCAGATACTTAGTACGTTCCTGTAACCTTATGTTAACGGAGTTAAAAAAATGGTGAGCGCGCCGAATTCTGAGAAGGTCTATTGGGATTTATTGTGACAGTTTTCATAGACATGTTCTCGGAAGGTCTTTTAAGGATTGAGCCGGCAATCGAGAAATATCGCGAAAGGCATTTGTTTTGTGTAAGCCGCAATTCAGAATTCTCTAGTAAAAAAGGTACTAGTATATAAAAAGGACCGATCAACGGACCGGGGCAGTTGATAAAGTGATCTTGAGAAATAAACAAAAATACACCGAACAGTAAAGTGCTAATATAAATAAATAATCAAGTTTGTGTGGATATAAATTAAATTTAAGTGATTGGTTAAGTATATATAAATTAAGTGTTAGTGAGTTAGTGTTTGAATAAATTAGTAAGTAGCCATACCGTGTGTTTAAAATTTATCCCACCCGTTTATTGTTTAAATAAATAAGAAAAACATTACATTGGTGTCAGGTGTGGGGTAATATAAATAAATAGCTACATCAAAATGGCCAAGAGACTATGTGATCTGAAAATCACGGAATCAAGAGCAGAATATTGGAAGATCGTGAGTTGGAAACGTCCGGCAAGAAGAGTGAGTTAGTAGAACGACTCAAAGTGGCACTGGAAAATGACGGCTTTGATCCAGAAACAGTTTTATCTAATGACGAGGCTTCCACCTTAATCTCGTCAATTCCTGTCATGGAAGAGAAGATTTCAACGAATGTGAAAAACGATATTTCTGCTATGAAGAATGACATTTCTACTAATATAGACGAGAAGATTTCCACTATAAAGAATGACATTTCTGCAGATATCTTATCACTGAAAAATGAAATTGCTGCTGAAGTCGAGAATTAAATCATGTCTCTAAAATCGGATATTGAGAATAAGATGACTACGATGAACGAGAAAATAAAATCAGACATGGAGAACAAGATGACAACGATGGAAAATCAGATAGATGAGAAAATCAAGGAGTTAGAGACGAAGATTGCCGATTTAAGAACACAAGACACTTCAGCAGAAGAAAAGAAGATCGAGATCTGCAAGCCAGAAACACAACCCAAGACAGATGATATTGGCAGTTTTGCCCGAGTAAAGGCCCCAACGTTCAATGGAAAAATGTCGTGGACCAATTATGTGGAACAGTTTGAAGCAGCTGCTAGAGTGAGTAATTGGTCCGATAAAGAGAAAGCAGTGAACTTAACCATCGCGCTTCGGAGAGATGCCTTAGACGTACTTCAGACGATACGATTGGAAGAAACGGATGACTTCGAGCAGCTTAAGAAGATGTTGGACATGCGATATGGTCACCAACATTTGGAACAGTTGTACAGATTCCAGATGAAGAACCGAAGGGATATTGCCCGACTAGTTCGATTTGCTTATCCATCAGCACCAGAGAACATGAAGGAATGTTTAGGCATCCAGGTCTTTATTGACAGCTTATGTGACCACGATATGGAGAAGACGCTTCGATTAGCCCATCCTAAAACATTGACCGTTGCATTAATTGCTGCTCTTGAATATGAAGCAGCCACGATGGCTTCGGGATACAACAAAGATAGGACCATACAGGAAGAAGGTGACGATGACAGACTTGACCAGATCGTCAACTTGTTGAAAGGTATGGTAGACAAGAAGCCGGAGAAAATCAGGTGCTGTAATTGTGGCGAGCTTGAGCATGCACGCAGTTCGTGTAAGCGTCCTACGACTCCCGTAAACCAAGAACCTCTTAAATGCAAAGTAGCCAAGAAAAGCTCGCGGTACATCAAAGGTAGGACCATGCAGGAAGAAAATGACGATGACAACCTTGATCAGATCGTCAACTTGTTGAAAGATATGGAAGACAAGCGGCCGAAAAAGATCAAACGCCGGAAGTGTGGCGAGCTAGAGCACGTACGCAGTCCGTCAGGCTCCCCAAGACTCCTGTAACCCAAGAACTCCAGACACAGGGGAAATCAGACAGGGGTGAACATCCAGCTGATGTGAATCACCGAAAAGCCAACTCCTCGCCTAGACGGCCATGCCCTGTACACTATTCACAATGCAACAAGTCGAAATCTAAGGGAGTTGCAGTTTCAAGAATTACAGTAATCAATGAAGAATGGTCACCCACCAGGATCAGAGGAGACCAGGAGAATGATCCTTACCTGAAGATGATCCGGCAATGGAAGAAAGAAAATCGGCGATCTACCTGGCAAGAAGTGTCAAGATTTTCACCGGAACTCAAGGTGTATTGGGCTCGGTGTGACACCCTTGTCCTGGAAGAAGGGCTGATGAGAAGAGTCCTTGAAAACGATGATGGTTCCGAAATGAGAAGACAGCTAGTTATTACTAGAACTAGAGTAGCTAAGGTACTGAGGAAGTTACACGAGAGTCCATCATCGGGAGGTCCCCTGGGAGTGAATACAAACCTTCGACGAGTCCGTGAAAGGTTTTACTGGATGAACAGCTCCGACGATATGAAGGAATGGTGTAAGAAATGTACGACTTGTGCTACGAGTAATGGACCACATCGCAAGAGAAAGGCACCTATGAAACAGTATAATGTTGGAAGCCCAAGAGGCCACAACTGTCGCAGATGTATTGGTGAAAGAATTTATCAGCCGATATGGAGTGCCCTTGGAAGTCGACAGCGACCAGGGAAGAAATTTCGAAAGTCATCTATTCCAGGCGATTTGCGAGAAGCTGGTAATGAAGAAGACCTGGACAACAGCATTACATTCACTGTCAGATGGAAAGGTCGAGAGAATGAACAAGACTGTTGGAAAACACCTGTCCAAAGTAGTATCCAGCCATCAGAGAGATTGGGACCAGTATATTTCCCTATTCGCATTGGCCTATCGATCTGCCGTCAATGAGTCCACGGTTGAAACACCTGCGAAAATCCTGTTTGGACGTGAAATGAGGCTTCCTTGTGACCTGTAATTTGGCTGTCGCCCTGGAGAAGATCTAGTAGGAGAAGACTACGTGATCCAATTGAGAAGAAGGCTGGACGATAATGATGAATTAGTCCGAACAAATCTTCAAGTTGCCAGCGACAAAATGAAAAGTCGGTACGACACGCAGGCCACAGAGGACGGTTTTAAAGAAGGGGCCAAAGTATGGTTACACAACCCGACAAGGAGAAAAGGATTTTCTCCAAAATTACAAAAATTCTGGGAAGGTCCATACTTTATCAAGAAAAGGATCAATGATGTTATATATCGCATGAGCAAGATCCGCAACGGAAAACCAAAAGTAGTTCACCAAAACCGACTAGCCCCATTCGAAGGAGACCATGACCTATAGGAAAAAGTAAACCTTATTCAAGATGTGTCTGACCCTATCTTCGATGAATTTATGGGCGCGTATGGAGGTACCGGGAAAGCTAGATATGGAGTCACTTTAGAACAACGACAAGATTTGTTCACTCTCCCGGAAGATTATTCACTGGCACACAACATTCCCGCCCGACTCAAGAACGCACGAGGGTTGACATCCGTATTTCGAAAGAAGTTCGGGCAATTAGAGAAACTTGAAGACCAGATTCTAGCCCCTGGCAAGACACTGAAACTGAAACATAATTCGCGGTACGTATTCTCCGTGGTAACTAAAAATGAATTTCTAGATCGATCTACCTACCGCGATCTGTGGGAAGCACTTCGAAACCTACTAGACCATGTGTTAGAATCCAGCGTGAAGAAACTGGCTATACCTAAGATAGCGAGTAACCAGTTGGATTGGCGAGTCATCAGGAACATGGTAGAGGTTACCTTCCAAGATACCGGTGTCCAGATATTAATTTACAGCTACAACCCCCGTTATCAGTATCCGATGAAGACGGTGCCCTGTTATTCCCATAAGATTGCAAAGTGTAGAAATGGAGTCAGTTGTCGATTCAAACATCCAGTCTCGTCTACACAAAAGTTCCAGGAGGAACTCTCATTTAAGGAGGGGGTAATGTTACGAACTCGCACACCGAAGCAGATACTAAGTACGGTCCTGTAACCTTATGTTAACGGAGTTAAAAAAATGGCGATTGCGCCGAATTCTGAGAAGGTCAATTGAGATTTATTGTGACAGCTTTTATAGACATGTTTTCGGAAGGTCTTTCAAGGATTGAGCCGGCAATCGAGAAATATCGCGAAAGGCATTTGTTTTGTGTAAGCCGCAGTCCAGAATTCTCTAGTAAAAAAGGCACTAGTATATAAAAAGGAGCGCTTAGCGGACCGGGGCAGTTGATAAAGTGATCTTGAGAAATACACAAAAATACACCGAACAGTAAAGTGCAAATATAAGTAAATATTCAAGTTTGTGTGCATATAAATTAAATTTAAGTGATTAGTTAAGTAAATTTAAATTGAGTGTTAGTGAGTTAGTGTTTAAATAAATTAGTAAGTAGGCATAGCGTGTGTTTAAAATTTATCCCACCCGTTTATTGTTTAAATAAATAAGAGAAACATTACAATACCAATACGTGTAATTAATGTTTTTTTTGTCATGCTGATTCTGAATCTCATGTCAAATTTGTTCCATCACGCATAAGTTTTTCATAATTTCAAAGTTACTTTCATATGAGAAAGATACTGCAACAAATGTTGTTCAGCCAAACATTGAGTGGACGTATCTGAACAAGTTCTTGCATGTTTCCTACGTCAGAGCACTTAAACCGCGCCCAGTATTGTTCTGGAACCAATCAAATTAAGAAATGGTAGATTTCTGGATATGTGGTTATATAAAGAGCTAGTCACATCTCTTTTGATTGGGAGGGTAGGAGTAGTCGGCTTTGAGAGCGCAATCAGAAAAGTAGATTATATAAGCGAAGCGGAGTTTTGAGGAGAGCTATCGGACCGGGGTTGATTTTTAATCAATCGATCAGGCAAAAAACTTACCCAAAAAGCCAAAAACAGCGTTATTATTGCAAATAGTATTTTGAACCCTGTTTTATGAAAATTTGAAAAAAAATTCAAAATCTTAATTTTACTACTGTTTCGAATTTTTAGAGATGAAAAAAAATGCAACAGCAGCCAAGATACAACAAACATGGAAACGACGATACCAGAACCACCAAATTCACCAATAGAGGGACACGAAAGCGATGATGAAACCTATAGCGAAGATGAAACATACGAAGAATATGCAAAAATGATGAGGGAGAGAGGCGTCAAGCTCCACGAAATCGCAAATAAGCTGAAGGGTAGAGAGGCGTCAAGCTCCAAGAAATCGCAAATAAGCTGAAGGGTAGAGGCGATAAATACAAAAACGAAGCCGCAGGAGCCAAAAAAGGAGCGGAGTAGCAGAAAAATCCATCCGTAGGATGGAAGAAGAAATAGACGTAATAAGAATCGCCATGACGAACCTGGAAGGAACAATGATGGAGATACAAAAAGAAAAGAGAAGCGGAAGCCCAGCAGAAGGCGTCCCAAGAAAGACACCGAGGACAGAATCCCCCTAAACACAAGAAAACGAGGCCGAGGAAATGGACTTCACGGAAGGGGTGTCCATCAAACAAATTCAGAAGGAAGCCGCCGCAAGGAGCAGAGAGAAGGCGAGGAAATTATTGACGAAGCCATCTAACAAAACAAGACCACCACCAGTCATTCTACGGAGCACCAACCACTGGGGCTCCGTAACAAGAGAAATCCACCAGAGAGGGATCAAAACGAGGTTCATCACCATCCAAGAGAGGCTCAGAGTAAAGATCCCCTGCGAAGGACATGAGGACTACAAGAACCTGACGAGGTACCTGAACGAAGAGAGGAAAGAAGTGGAATGGTACACCCAGACACCACAAGACGAGAAGAAAGGAAAGATCGCCATCAAGGGACTGACGAGCAGCGAGGACCTCAACGAACTCAAGGAGGAGATCGAAAAGGAAGGAGTCAAAATCGGAAGAGTAAGCCAAATCCACTCCAGATTCGGCGAAAGAAAAGTACTGCCCATCTACGTAGTAGAGCTAGACGTGGAAGAGAAGACCAAGATAAGGAAGACTACAACTGCCAGAGACTCCAGCATGGACAGACGACATACAGAGTCAACACCAAGTGCGTCGAGTGCGGAGGACGACACCTATCCAATGAATGCACAAGACCGAGGGACCAGCCAGTCACCTGCGCAAACTACCATGAAGAACATCTGGCAAACTATAAGGGTTGCACACAAGCCCCAAACAACGACGATGACGAAGAAACCACCACCCCCAGCAGCAACGAAGCCAGGAGTCAGCTACGCCCAAGCGACAACCAAGAAGACGAAGGAACCCCCGAAGAAACAAGAGATTCTCGATCAAGTGACAAGGCTATTAGCCCCGCTAATTCCTAGTCACCTTCGAGAATCTCTAGAAGACCTGCCTACGAGAAGGCTCGGCACATACAAAAAAAGATGAGCGGAGTTTTCAACTAGATCATCAAAATTAAGCGGATCCACTCTATGAGGTCGTCTCCAGTCGTAATAATTTGGCTAAGGACTTATTCCTTATAGAGGCAGCCTAAAAACACATAACAGAAAAAAAGCAAAGAGTGAAGGGAGCCGAAAATATAGCCACACTGAGGCTGCATGCCGAAAACTCAGACAGCGAAAACTCAGACAGCCCGACCCTAGCCAACAGCTATTCGGCCAGGGAAGAGCGGCACGCGTAAAAAAACACTAACGACGACTAAGAACCCATCTCTATGTGTACAATCGCCTAGGTGGCAGCTTGAACCAAGTGTTTGTTATTTTTAGGCTTTCCTTCTGGCCAAATTGGCGAAGGCATTCACCCCGGTCATTTCGGGTTCCTAATCCATAGGGGCCCACTATTTCCTCGACTCTTCCGTCTCCAATTTTAGAGATAAAATCTTCCAATATGAGGTTAATCTCATGATTTTTAATCTGTTTAAGTAACTGTTTTAGTCTCTGGTAGAACACCTCGATATCTTCTTCAGACGACTCCGCTGTAGGTGTGTGCACCTGAATAAAGTTGATGTTGACCGGTTTGGCATGTATTTTAAGTAGTGCGATCCTGTCTGATTGGGGGAGGAAATTCATTACAGATCTGGATATTTTAATCACTATTATTCCTATGGTTTGGTTCATTGTTTCCCGAGTAGTACATAAGTCCGCCGAAGACATCAGGCCACCATGTTTCTACAACGCCTAGAATGTAGATTTCTAATCTTTTCATTTCCTGTATCAGGTTAGCCAGTTTTCCAGCTTCCTATAAGCTTCTCACATTCTAAGTACGGATCTTGACTTCTCTTCTTAAACTCAGTCCCTCATTTCTATGCTCATTTAACACAGTTCCCCCCGGAATCCGATTGACGAACAATTTAAACCTCCGGAACATTTTGGGTTGAATGTATTCATTTCATGTGATTCTATTGGGATAAAATACGTGATTAAAATTCCAAATTGCCAAGAGTATATTTTTTGGGAATTTTAATAGTATATTTTTGGAGAAGTCTGGTAATACTTCATAACCGACCTAAATGCGTGGGATTTTAATTTTTGAATTATATAAAAACTGAATTAAAACATAAAAAAACAAGTTGCAACTGTTATATGCTTTGCAGTAAATAAATGAGCGCAAACACTCTCCCAAATTAGTGGGACTGGACTCGCCAATTGACGAAATAATATTTTTTCACAATTTCAACTTGCCAAAAGGACCTTCCCATACTTCGTCGCCGGCTCTCCCACTGTAATTTGATATATACCTAAATAATTTGATAACTAGTTAGATAGTCCCTCTAGATAAGGTTAAGATAAGCCAGTGAATCATACTTCACGTCTATAGCAGTACGTTGTAAGGGATTTTGTCATCTTTTGGAATATATTGTATTGAATATAAGTTATATTCAATTATAAGAACAACCATTTAGTTGTTTTTTACCATTCTATCGTATTAACATTTTGGCTCAATTCGACCCTTAATACAGTGTTTATGCAGTGGTTCTATGGATGCGGCATCGAAGGTAGCATACAAAAGATTGTATGCCTATTTCTATACAAAAGAGTGTTGGGAAAACGTGCGTTATCTGAACTTCGAACTCTCAACCCGCTCTCCCGCATCAACATATTGGTTTTCAGTTTAAAATTACCCACACAACAGCTCTCTTTTTGAATATCTATTTGATATTAGGCTATATAGTTACTTTTTATAGTTGTTTCCAGTTTATGTTTCCTTTTCGTAACTCTGTTCTATAAGTATATTTTTTTTCTATCAATTTGATGACATGGAAGGAACTAATTAGACTTATTAGACACGGAACTCGAAATATTGCAGAAGTGTGAACTTAATATTCATTATAGTGGCATGTATTAGGTCAATTTCTTTTGAAAACACTATTACAGTCTATTGGATAGTTTTTAGCGAGTTTGCTAAAGGTTTTTGTCACCTGATATGCCAAATTTTAGTCATTATGATTGATATAGCTGATAGAAATAATTATTTCTTTATTAGTAATCAAAACATATACAGTTCCATGAACTGATAGGATATCTTCATAGCCTATGGGATTTACTATGGCATAATGAGGTATTTTTCTATTCAACATATCCCTTAATGACAATCAATTATTATTCTGGCGCCCATTTTACCATAATTCTGTTAGTATTATGTGGTGGCTACTCACATGTAGAAATTATTATCACACCAATCGATTGCATATTACTTGAGACCTTATTCACATTTGTGACTTCAGACTTTTTGTCGATCTATTGCTTGATTTATTTTCAATCTTCCTCTATCTTAAGGCTCTAAACGTGCAGTCAGTGACGTATTTCTATGGTTAATTACTCGTGTGTTTTAAACTGCCTTTAGTTATGAAGTCTTGGATAGAATTAGATCTTGTAGTAGAGTTGGATGTGACTAATACCACAGTACAGTAGTAATGATTTAGAGTGGTGAAAGAACACGCTACGGCAATATTACTCACGGAAACGTCAATATAAAAATTCCTTTTGACAATCTAACATCATCTTTATAGTCAATTTCCTTGATAGACAATAATATTACAATTGATTAAAACTTATCAATTATATAAGATACACCAGTCATACCAATTCAAAATTGTTCAAATTTTACT
Organism: Galeruca laticollis; assembly: GCA_963921935.1. NCBI lineage: Eukaryota > Metazoa > Arthropoda > Insecta > Coleoptera > Chrysomelidae > Galeruca > Galeruca laticollis. Next base: position 166,396,376 of record OY998176.1, read on the forward strand.
ATGAACTATACCTATTTTTAACTGATTTATCATTTTTTAAATTATTTCTGTTGAAAGTTAAATAAAATACTTATATAAGTTACTTTTTTATTTCATTAATAAACGTTGCCGTATAAAAAATATGGTGTGCAACTCATATGCAACGCACTTATTCCAATTCATTGATTTACGACACTCGCCTTACGGTTCGTGCCACAAACAACTGCGCTCGTGTAAAAAGTAAACGATATAGAAGTTGATATGCTGCAGCGCCCTCTGGTGAGAAGTTACAACCAAAAGAATAGCAAATGCTAATTCTGCGTACAAAAATACCTATATGTGCCAATATTGAAGGTGATCGATTGAACGATGTACATTTGATATGCTGCAGCGCCACCTGGTGAGGAGTTACAACAAAGGATCTACTATAAAAACTTTCAATATGGAAAAATATATATACATGCCAATTTTCATGATGATTGGTTCAATAGCGTTGGAGTGAAGAGAAGAAAAGTTATATTTGTTTTTAACCTTCTTAAATAATTTATTTTTATAATTCTTGAATGTCAGGTTGTCTAATTAATTAAAACATTTTGTTGTTACTGAAGTTTCCTTCCTGGGGTAGGAATTTTCTCAAAGTTTATTCTCGACTGAATCAAGTTTCATTGTTTACAGCTTAGAAATTGAAAAATCCCAATGGCACAGAACCAATTGGACAGGCTTATTTCAGTAATATTTTTTCATAAAACCCAAATTAAAAAATTGGATACAGAAGTAATAGAATGTTTTGAGATGGACAAAAAACCAAAGTAACATTTTGGCATTAAATCAAAAACAAAACAAAAATTTTGGTGAATTTTCTTAAATCAATGTTTTAATGTACGGTTTAGAAAAAAATGTTAAATACGTGTTAAGGTCTAAGAAAAAGCTCAGTAACTTTTTGCGTCAAATAAAAAACAAAGGAAACACAATTTATTTTCAACTTTGTCAGGCCACCATTTTGTTTTTACTGGGCCGATTGGGCTCGGTAACGAACTCGTCCAAGATTTTGGCCTAACCGACTTTTGTAGCGAGTTTGATTTCGATCCGTTAAAAAATACGCCCTCTATCGAGTTTACAAATTCCGTTATAACATATATATATATATATATATATATATATATATATATATATATATATATATATATACATATATATATATATATATATATATATATATATATACACACAAAAATAATTGAATAATTAAAAAATACAAATGTATATCAAAAAATAAAATCTGATCAGACAAAGTCCTTTCAAGAAAAAAATAATAAATTTGTTAAAAAACGTCTAGATAATCAATCAATTAGTGCAACAGAAGCTAAGCAATTACAAACACATAATGCCATACCACCAAGAATTTACGGCTCACCTAAATTACATAAACCTGACATACCATTACGGCCAATAGTTTCTTATGTTCAATCTCCCTTTTACAAACTGTCTAAATATATATCAAGCTTTCTCTCACAAATAATCAACAAGAATGAATTCTATATGAAAGATTCGTTTACACTTAAACACTTTTTAGACACTGTTGGAATACCAAACAATCATAGCATTATTTCTCTAGACGTGGTCTCAATGTATACCAACATTCCAAACGAACTAATAACCCATATATTAAAACATAAATGGAGATTATTAAAAGAGCATACAACTCTCACATATGAAGAATTTATAGAAGGAATAATGCTAATCCAAAACAATAATTTTTTCAATATAAAAAAGATGTTTCTGCACAACTCAATGGGTGCACTATGGGTTCACCAATTTCATCAACCCTTGCACAAATTGTAATGGAATACCTTGAAGAAAATGTGCTTAATCAAATAAATTTCAATATATTATTTCTTAAAAGATACGTTGATGATTGCTTAGCTGCCGTTCCATCCAATAAAATAAATCATATATTGACTGTTTCCAATAATTTTCATCCAAAGCTTCAATTCACAATAGAAACAGAACATAACGATAGCATACATTTTCTAGACATGCCACTTATTACAACTAGAGAAAGTAAAATAACAACAAAACATTTTATTAAAGAAACATCTTCAGGTCGCTACTTGAATTACCACCCCCACCATCCTAATTCGCAAAAAAACAGCGTAATCATAGGATTAGTAGATAGAGCTATCACACCTACATCACCTGAATATCGTCCAGAAATTTTATATCAAACAAAAACAATATTACAAAACAATCACTATCCTACCAAACAAATTGACAGAATTATTAAACAACGTACACATAAATTTTACAATAGTCAAATCCAATCAACACAAACCAATACACTAGCCCCTCTTACATACATCGCAATGCCACACACAAATTAACTCTCAGAAAAACTAAACAATATATTATCTAAACATAACATTAAAGTTTGTCATAGGGCACAAAATACTCTATCACCATTGTTCTCCAAATCAAAAAGTCAAATAAATGATTCTAAAAAATCTAACATCATATATTCTATACCATAGTAAGACTTTCCCAAAAAATATATAGGCATGACAAACCAACATCTTTAAAATAGATCTAATGGCCATAAATATACAAAAAACGCCTCCACTGCGCTTCATAAACATGTGAAAAATGAAAAACATAAATTTGAATTCTAAAATAATAAACCAAGATTCTAATTACAAAAAACTAACAATAAAAGAAATGATACAGATAAAAAAGGAGCACAATGCAGTAAACGATAAACAAGATATCAAAAATCTAAGCCAGATATATTATAATTTATTATAATAATAACATCAACCTCTTGAATGTCCCTTGTATATTGTAAACCGTTGTTTCTAAGGCAGGTACTTTCGATTTTATTATTTTTGAAATTGTTCTATTAGTTACCAGGTTTTGTTGTCTCTGTGTGTACATTTAATTTTAATAGTTCAACCGTTTTCAATTTATTATTTTAAAATCAATGCAAACATTTTTGAAAATGCTCCGAATTCGGGAGCGAAACGTTAAATAAAAATATTATTTGATACATAATTTACAATTAACCTGATGCCCAAGAATAATGAAAGGAATTTGTATACAAGGTTAAAGAAAAACAAATAGTTTATATATATATATATATAAATATATATATATATATATATAAATATATATATATATATATATATATTATATATATATATATATATATATATATATATATATAAATATATATATATATAATAACAAGATGTACGAATAGTGCGTGACATATGAACAATAAGCAACGAATAGATTAGTGGGTATTGCACACAAATAGAAGAAGGGGCTACTGAAAAGAGTGGTAACCGCAGACATGCATGTTTCTAGCTCATTAGCCGTCATCGGTACGGTACAACCAAGAAAATATGTGAAACATGAGAGCAGAGGTGTTGAATGAAACATGAGAAAATATAACAGAATTCAGCAAGATAGTCAAACACAACATTTGTGTCAGTAATATTAGAAGATCTCGAATATTCGAGACAACAACCAACATAGACACGGGGGTGCATACATACATATATATGTGTATATATATATAAATATATATATATATATATATATATATATATATATATATATTTATATATATATTTTCTCATGTTTCATTCACCAACTTTGCTCCCATGTTTCACATCTTTTCTTGGTTGTACCGTACCGATGACGGCTAATGAGCCAGAAACATGCATGTCTGCGGTTACCACTTTTTTCAGTAGCCCCTTCTTCTAATTGCGTGCAATACCCACTAATATATTCGTTACTCATTATATATATATATATATATATATATATATAAACGAAAGCTGAAGGGTAGTGACCGTTGAACACAAAACTCCAAACAATCTAGTAGGGATGCGGGCAATATAGGGCTGATCAAAAGAAAACTATTTTTTGACTAGTTGAGCTTTCGGAAAATGTTTATTTCCTTCATCAGAACATCTACAATGGAACAAAAATTTTTTTCAAATTAATAAAGCTGAACATATATTTGAAAAAAAAACACAGTTGACTCACCAAAATAAGTTTTGAAAACTGTCCATCAAGAACATCAACCGGAGCATGAAATTAATTAACAAAAATCAAGACAAAAACAAATTTCTGACAGTCTAAACGTTTAAAATGGTCGTATCTACAATATCTTGTAGAACTGTAAAAAGTTTGAACTAACACAACAAGTAAAATAAAATACAGTCACAATGAATATCAAAAACTATATACCAAGGGAGAAAGGTATCCATTTCAAAGTAAAGTAATTATTGGTTTTTGTCACAAAACAAAAAGAAGACTAATTCTTCTAATGATATTATTAGCAGATTAGATATCGAATATATTTATACAGTAATGATGTGAATCGGTGTTGTAAAATAATATACAGGGTGATATATAAATGTTGAAGTCAAGAAATGAAATAACTTAGTTATTCTACAAAGTTAATAGATAGGTGTAGATTTTACTGAGTCCATCTAGATCAGACTTTTTATTTAGACAGTTATTCAAATTTCTATGTATGTGGCACATCTCAAGAGAAAGTCTTTTATTGTAATTTTTTTCTCTTGCAAGTATTTTAGCATTATCAAAACTCATAGTATGCTTACCAACAATAACGTGTTCCGCCAAAGAACAAGACAACTTGTAAAAAAGAGGCATCACAACTAATATATCCTAAACAAGCTGATGAAATTAAAACTTATAAAACCATCACATATGCAGGAAATATTTCTAATAATATTTCAAAGATAATATCTTCAGCAACGAATACAACAATTTCTTTTAAAACAGAAAGTAACGTTAGCACAAAATTGTTAAATGTAAAAACAAAAATACCACTATTAAAGAAGTCAGGTATATATAAACTCAAATGTCCAGAATATAATGCTGTGTATTTGGGTCAGACCCTTAGGAATTTTGAAATACGATACAGAGAGCACTTACGAGCATACAGATTAAAACAACCAGATAAATCCCACTACGCAAAACATCTACTTGACACCAATCATTCATTGACACCTAACACAAAACTAGAAATACTGCATATTTGTGAAAAGAAACAAGAACTGGATTTCCTTGAAGAACTGGAAATTAGAAGACATTTAAGAAACCCACAATATGAAGTTGTCAATGAACAGTTAAATCTAGGGAATTCTCCACTAATAAACTGTCTTCTTAAGTGATAATTGTAAAGATCAGCAGATATAGTTTTCCTGGTTTTCTATATCAATGAACAGTTATACTGATCTTAATTGGAAAAATGATATCCAGGATATCACCATAGGGCTAATAATATCTAAGCTTCAATATTTGTAATATCACATCTTCTTCTTTTTTCTATAAACATTTATTAAGCCAATCACAAGTTAGGTTACTTCTTGGTCTAGCCAAATATAACTACTAAACATCAGGTAGGCATAAAATGAAATGTTACTTCTGTCATTCTGACGATGATATTAACTTATCGAAACAATTGTCAATTTTTTAGAATTTTCAATAACTTGTATTATATTGTGGAATTAACTAGAGACCTTGAGTTTCATTTAAAAACACTAATATGAGCATATTCCACGAAGTAAGGGTCGAGACAGTAAATTTTTCAAATTTATTGATTTATCATTATCGGTCCTATCATTATATAACCGTAAGGCACTCAATAAATCGAAAAAAATCGAATATTATTTCACGAGTTACTTGACGTTATCCTTAAAAAATCACCCGAGCTACGCTCTCGTGGTTTTTCACAGAATACGTCGCTTTACTCGTGAAATAATCGATTATTTTCGAAGCAATTGTGATATTATAACTGGAAAACCTTACGATTCATTCCTGCCTTCTTCCTCTCCAAAGCTTTTTGCACTCACCATTTGTGGGTCTAAATTATACAGATATATTTCTAATTTGTTGGACTTCATAACGTATTTACTCTTTATAAAAATATCGCTATTTACTCTGACCATATTTTTTCACTTTCAATTTTCAGGAAGCTTTGGGGCTCAAAATAAATGCAACATATATTAATCTCATGCTTAGGCTATAAGAGGAAGAACCCATACATTATTTATATCCTGGGAGTGTATTGAGGAATATTAACAATGTTGGGAATCAGTTAGATGCATTTCATTTCTAATTTTCTGTTGACTGTTGGAGACTAATTCAGATAGTTCTCATAAATTCATGAATTCATTTAATTCAATTTCATTAAACTCTATAGTATAGCGGATGGTCAAAGCATTGTGTATAGTTCAAGGTTACTACACCTGAAGAAGTACTTGTTTAAATGATACATGACATTCGGTCTGGGAATTCATTTAAATAAATATCATCATGAATTTCAGTGATGATGTTGTATTTAAGTTTCTAAAAGGTGACGTACCAGCGATTCCAGGAAAGTGGTTGTCTCAAAACATAGTTGTCAATAGTGAAGACATCTCAGTGATTTTCTACAAGGCAGTTCCTCTCCAAATAATTCTAAATCGGGGGCGTCACAGAAAATGTAACACATATTATTCAGTCTGTTTAACATATACTCACTCATTTGAAAACTAATACAATAATTAAATGAGCGAATGTCTTGAATAAATAAAAAATATGAGAAACATATTTATATTGGTTTTTATAACGATACTGTATGGCCATATTCAAAAACTTCCTAGAAAAGCCTAACTATTTAGCAAGCTTAACATATCAGCTATTAAAGTCTCCATAGATTTTACGAACACTGCTCAACACAGAAACTCAGTTACAAATCAAACAGATGATTTCAACAATAGTACATAGTTCTGTTTTTATACAGGTGAACTGTTCACTAATATCAAATCACAACGGATGGTTGACTCCTTTTCACTTATAAATGGAAGATGATGTCTAACATCTGTTATTTGTTTCTGAAAAATAATTCTACAAACCAATCTCTATTGACCTATTCTACACCCTTTTCGATTGTGACACCATGTTTTTCATTTGGTTTCACGGAATAACTCAGACGAAAGGTGCAGAGTTATTATATATTTTTCAACTTGATGTACACTGGCATTGAAAGGCAAGGCACATTTCCAATATCAGTGATATAGAATTCTCAATGCATCGGCGATCAAGAAATATAATATTTATATATTCCATTTCCATAATAACCTTTAACCACGCATTTTATATACCGACAAAGGACATGTTTAGATTGAAAAGCACCTTTTTTTGGTTTCTATTTTTTATGTCTTTTCAAGTAATTATCCACTCTTGTATACCCAAAAATTTCATAACTTAGTTCCGTACTCTGTCGCCGCATAATCTCAACATAGAACTGAATATCTAAAAACAGTTGGCGCTGAACAATGGCTATTCACCTCAAATTGTTGATAATATGATTCTAAGGACGAGGAGGAGGTTGAGAAGGAATTTAGTCTACTTCAAGATTCATAACAACGAACCGACCCAGTATCGTTCATTGACTTATTGTGGGTTAGTTTCTGATGAAATTTACAAAATTATTACAAATAATTTCAAATATGTAACAGTTTCCTTTGAATCTACAGGATTCATTTCCCCACTTTTCTATAAGAACAAAGATTTCATTAATAAAATTAACAAAAGTGGTATTGAAAATGGTACTGAAAATATCTTAACGCGATGGTCCAAGTTAATATGAATTGCTGAAAATCAAATATGAAAGGTTTCAGCAAATTATATTTATTCATAAATCAATCAGGTTATTCTGCATATTCGAGATACAAAACGAATACTCAGTTCCCTGTTGTCTAGTTCATATGGCCTACCTAGGGTCCGCAGAGCTGCGGAAAGAAATAAAGAAGAAGAAAATATTAAAGAAAAATTACTGGGTTGGAAGGAATAGATAGAACAGCTTGGAAGCTTATGCTCCAACACATAAAAAACTGAACCTAGTTTTCAAAATAAAACTATCATATTCCCTTTGTTCCCTAAACAAACAAAAAATGCGTAATTATGAAGCTAAAAAAATAATGAAAAGAAATTATTAAAAATTTGCTTCAGAAGAATATGAAATGTTTTGTTTATAAAAGAGTATTCAACATATCAAATGTAACAAACGCCTACCCATATTATAATTTTAAGTGAAACATTGTAAACACTCACCAGCTATTATGTGAAATACATAAAATTTGGAAGTGAAACAAGTTTTTCCAATTTCAAATCAATAGTCCGACGACTGAAATACTGTAGTCCGATGGAAATCGTAAAAGCCCTTCGGCTCGTTACAATATAGTCTCTTATGGATATCAGTTGGGGGTGTTTTCTTTTCATCTAAGTTTGATAATTTTTGATTTGTTTGAATTTTAAAATTTAATTATAGCTTTACTTCTAACATTAATCATAACTGTAACTTCATTCATAAATTGAAAAAGTTTCTTTCAGATTTCTATTTACTGTTTGTGATAATTTATTCACTGGTTTCAAAATATAACAAGATTCAATGTTCACCTAAAGATAACGTTGTAATACTAGCCACTCATTGTGGTCTCGTACACCGGCATATTAGCCACTACTTATTAAAGTCAATATTGTCATCAGTTTGAACAGAATGTTCTGTATTTGATAATCTTCAATAGTTAAAGATGTTAAAAAAAACTATTAACCATTATTACAGGGTAAATTTTACTTATTTTAATTCAATACGGGTATTGTATTTTTTAACATTTTCATCTCCTTATGTAGAACAAATTATGGAAATCTTATGTTAGATTAGATTTAGAGATTAGATTTTAACGGGGTTATCGTGCACTGAAACCAAATGTTTATTGTGCCCCCCCTATCAGATCTGTTCTCGCTACTACTACAGCTCGCCTCCCAGTTCCAAGGTTCTAATGAACTCTAGTATTTGGAATGGCTTCAACGAAGTTAGGTATTCAGTCTTACCAGTTTCTTGTCCGAAGCATTTCTTGCGTTGGCTTGCAATAGCGAGGCATTCCAGAACTAGGTGATCCAGAGTTTCATCCTCCTCCCTACAGAATCTACACTCGTCATGCTCTGCTAGACCTATTCTCATTACGTGCTTCCCAAGGCGGCAGTGTCCTGTAAGAAAGCCCGTGAGAACATGTAGCTTATCTTTACTGACGTCCAAATATTTTTTGGATCTAGCAGTGTCAAAGTTTCACAGGAACTTTTTGGAATGTTCCAACCCGGGAAGGCACGGCCAGAATGCTTTTCTTTCGGGTATCTCTTTCTTCCGAAGCTCTTTCTTATAGGAGCATTTTCCGACACCACAGAAAGACTCCGGGCCAATAAAGGGCATTTGCGCTCCATTCCTGACAAGTGTATTGGCCACTTCATTTCCCGTGATTCCCGAGTGGCCAGGAACCCAGACTAAAGAGACACTATTGTTCTTGCCTAAATCATCAAGTTTTCTTCGGCACTCCCATGCCAACTTCAGTTCAATGACATGGGAGCACAATGCTTTGATAGCTGCTTGACTATCAGAATGGATCGATATGTCACATTTCTGGTAGTTTCTTTCTAGATTCATTTCCACGCATTTTTCGATCGCAAGTATTTCTGCCTGAAACACGCTCGGAAAGGAGCCAAACAATAATGAGTATCTGGTGCCACGTCCAAATACTCGAGCGCCTGCTCCATTGGTGGTTTTTGAACCATCCGTATACCATCTAATGGCGTTATCTTTGAGAGTTTGGGTGGTGTATTCCCTTTCCCAGTCTCTCCTCGTATTTAGCATCGTGGTGAAATTCTTTTCGATGCTTTCTTTCCTGATCATTTTGTCACTGGAAAGATTCGCTGATGAGATGTATCGTATCAGAGAGGACCAAGCTCCCTGATTTTTAATACTCTCATTGCCTGAACCTTCATTAGATATTCTAAGAATTGCCTCTTGGGCAGATCTTATTATCACCAGATGTAGAGGTGTGAGATCTGTAAGGATCTCAAGTTCCCTAGTTGGACACGTTCGCATAGCTCCAGTGATGCACAAATAGGCAAGCCTTTGAACTTTGTCGAGGGTATTCCTCGTGCTGTACTGACTTGCTTTTGTGTGCCAAACTATTGCTCCATACGTAATTGCTGGTCTCACAATCATGTCGTACATCCATCGCAGTATTTTTGGGTTACAGCCCCACCTCTTACTAGCTAGATTTCTGCACGCCATCCAAGCTCTTATTGCTTTACTAGCAGTTATTTCAACATGCTTATTCCACAGAAGCTTCCTGTCTAGGGTCATCCCTAGATATTTAACTTCTGATTTCCATTCTATCATTTCCCCGTTTAAGGATATGGGTTTCATCGCTGGAAGTGTTCTTTTCCGGGTAAATGGAATTACTAAGGTCTTGCTTGGGTTAATGTTTAGCCCCACTGATAAGCACCATTGCTCAATGATTCTTAGGCCCTTTTGTAATAAATCACACAAGGTGCTCTCGAACTTGCCTCTGACTATTAAAACTATGTCATCGGCGTAGCCCATACATTCGAGCCAAGCTCCGTTAACCTATAGAGCAATTCATCTACCACGAGGCTCCATAGGAGGGGAGACATCACTTTCCCTTGAGGTGTCCCCAGAGTAGCTTTAACTGAGGTGGTTTGATTCCCCACCTGTGTCTCAGCTATCCTCGTTGTCAACAGCTCATACATCCATTTTGTAATGGTTCCATTCACTCCTCGTCTTTTTAGTGCTTCTTTGATGGACACATGCGTTGTGTTGTCAAAGGCCCCTGATATATCCAGGAATGCGCACATTGCGATTTCTTTGTTGTTAAGAGTTCTCTGGATGACTTCGGTCAGCTGATACAGAGCCGTCTCAGTTGATCGACCGCTCTGTAAGCATGCTGACATTTATGAAGTGGTATATTCTCCAGATTCTCTGTTCTTATGTAGTTATCCACTACTCTCTCCATCGATTTGAGTAGAAAATATGTTAGACAGATGGGTCGAAAAGATCGGGGATCAGTGCCATATATTTTCTCTATTCTTGGTATAAAGGTTACCCTTGCCCTTCTCCATTTTCTAGGTATTAGACCCACTGCTAGACTGCTTGTTGTGATCTTTAGCAGGTGAGGAAGAATCTCCTCCATCCCTTGCTGTAGGAGTGCTGGAAATATTCCATCCACTCCTGGTGATTTATATGGTTGAAAGTTACTTATTGCCTATTCCAACCGTTGTCTGGTAAATATTTTCTTAGCAATGTCCCAATCTTCCTTGCGGGATTTTTTGGTGTAGTTCATTGCTATTTCGGTCCTTGTTGTTGGTTCACTACCTGGGAAGTCGGTTCTAAGAAGAAGAATTGATCGTTCCTCTTCACCTTCCGTGTATGATCCGTCTGGCTTTTTTAGCGACATTGTGGGGTTAGTTCCCCCATTTGCCAAGACCTTTTGTAATCTGGCCGCTGTGTGAGTGGAAGTTATCTTTTCGCAAAATGCTTGGAAATTGAGCCTTTTGGTCTTCCCAATCTCTTCATTGTACTGAGTAAGCTTCTCAGTGTACCCCTGCCAATTACCGTCACATTTGGCTCTATTAAAGAACCGACGGACCTTTTACTGAGGTTTGACAGGTTCTCATTTCACCAAGGAGCACCCTTTTCTAAACAAGCTTTTGAGTGTGGGCAACTGGAAGGAAAAGCTTCAATTATTGCTTCACTGATCTGTTCGACTCTTTGTTCCAGGTCGTAGTGCGGGTGATTCACCCCATTCACTTCGACGTGTTTCAAATTGTCCTTCAGATTGGTCTTGTAAAGAGACCAATCAATATTTCTAGGATTTCGGATTGAAGGAATCGATTTGGTATTTCCCTCTATCCTAAATTCGATGATCTTATGGTCGGAAAGTGAAGGGTCGCTCATCACCCTCAAATCTTTTACATTTTTCCTAGCAGCAACATTAACAATTGTTACGTCCAGGACCTCTTCTCTTGCTCTCGTGACAAAAGTGGGTGTTGTCCCCACGTTTGAGGTCTCAAGGTTATTTGCTAAGAGATATTCTAATAAACACACCTTTTGCGTGGTTATTGGTGCTTCCCCACATGGTATTGTGTGCGTTGGCATCACAACCAATTATCATTGGCAGCCGTTTGCTATTGCAGTTCTCACTAGCTCTTGTACCTCTTCTGGCGGTGTCATCGGCCCGTCTCCAGCGCAATAGGCAGAGGCAATGACGATGTCTCGGTCGATACTCCCATTGTTGCGGTGAACCATGATTGGAAGAAGGTCCCGTGACACGTATTCTGAAACACTAATATATTTTATGTTATTTCTTATGATTACACAGGCACGCGGAGATACTTGCCTTTGATCATAAATCAATTTAGAATCCCTACATGCCAAACCTTTGATTTGGCCTTCTTTGTTGATCCATAGTTCTTGGATCAGTACAATATCCAGTTGTATTGTAACGAACAACCTTGCAATCACGGCTGAAGCTCCCTTTGCGTGATGCAGGTTAATCTAAGCTACATTCGTGAACGTGAAAGTGAATTATTATGGATGAGAGAGGCCGATTTACTCAGCCTCTATTCATCCCCCTCCTTTCTCTCTCCCTGTCTCTTCTCGACCACCATGGAAGTATCTCCCTCGGTATTCGAGCAGGTTTCTTGATCTAGAGTCAGACTCTCCACTCCCAGGCTGCTCTGCCCAGTTTCCCGGGATGCAGAGGCAGTCTCCGCATTCCCATTGTAACGTTTTCATTTGACATTAACATATTTTGTGTTAATAGGTCCAACTGCCTCATATGATATGCTTATGGCCGTATAAATTCTATTACACCTTATTGTTAATTTTTATCAACGTATAAATCAACTTTTTGTATTATTCGTTTCGTACTTTTTGCGCGCGATGAGAAACAGGAAGAATTGTTTTGTTGTTAGTACTAAGTAATTTAGATTTCGTTTTCATAGTGAAACTGACGGAGATAGGAACACTTTCAACTTGACTTGGAAGGGATTTTTGTCTAATCGGGAATAGTTCGAAATATTTTCGTCCTTTTGCGACGTCGACTTTCCTTGGTAGCGGTTGAGTGGTTAGGAATTCATGGAATGTGTCCTTGAGACATCCCATTACGAAGATATACTTTTCCGACCATATGAAAGTGGACAATTTAAGCCTTGTTGCAGTTTTTGAGATTTGATGTTGTTTTGAGTTGGCTTTTTCCACATCTCTTTGAGGATTTTCTTACACTACTTGGTAAGTATTGGCATCTATCGTATTTTTTTTACATCACAAGAAATGGTTTTTTTTGCGGAAAAAAATAACTTTCACTGTTCTATTCTTAGGGCGTTACCTGTAGTTCTGAACGTTGTTGATGTGATGGATTTGATGGGTTTTGCGACGAAGAAGTTTTAAATAACCGATTTTGACGAAAATACCAAATTTTTATTGACGAAATATATCAACAGAGTTAGTTATACTATACAGATGTTCACCTAGAATGTCTTCGGCCGTTTAAAGGATAACCCTTTTACAAGTTAAAAGGTAAGTTTACACTATATTGTTTGTTAAGCATAAAAATATTATGGAAAATGATTTATATTTTTTTGTCAGAAATATATTAAATGGTTTTTTGCTTATCTGCCTTATATGATAGAAGCATATTAATATTTTCAGTAATTTTTTTAGTTTAGTTAAAATGCACTAAGAAATAGTTTGCACAATTATTATTGGGATATTGAAAGCTGTTGTTTAGACGGTTGTTTTTATATAGATAGTAATTTTCATAACTTTTGAGGACTGGTTAACAACTGCGGATTGTAATTTTTTCGGGCAGTGGTCAATAAACTAAAAATAGATTGCGAAAGTATATCCATTATTTAATTTATATCGACTACTGTTCAGGTAATATACAATGAAGTTAATTGCGGAAAATAAGAGCTAGCATACCATTTTGATTTGATGTTAAGTATGTGAAGATTCATTTATTTAGTAATCCAGTGCATTTTTGTCTAAGGGAAAGCTATTTGACATATGTTTCATAATTTATGGAAATTCTGTAAGCGGTCAAGCAAATAATTCTATTTATTTTCGTATAATGATAGTTGAAAGCTAATACGTATTTTAATTGGGAAATTTAACGTATGACAACTTCATGGTTGTACTATTTGTTACCTTTTTTAGGGAATTGAACAATTTTAGAATGTAGTTCCAAATTCATTATGTAGGAATATAGGATATAATATTTTTTTTTCAATATAAAAGAGTTTATGGGCATTAGTACGGGAGCTTATTAGTTTATTTCTTCTTGTAAAAATTATTATTACTTTATTTCTAGAAAATAGAATTGATCCGTATTAAGATAAATGAAAGTTATTGTACGAGGTGTATACAATATGTCTAGGGTTATCTATATATTTCGATCATTTATTTTTTTTATTATTTCATTTTATTATAACTGGGTTTAAAGCAAAATTTGTGCTTCATGACCTCTATAAAGCTAAATTCATATACGAGTTGCATTTAACAGGAATTTTAGTTTGATGATTTTATCACTACGGGGGGCTATTGATAAATTTTGGTATGGTATAGCATCTTATACGAATTTGTTCCCTCTAGGGTTTTTATTCACGGCTATTGGATTTCCACCTTATAGATTTAATCTGGGGTATGGTGTAAGGAACAATTTTACGACAAGGGTCTTTGGGAAAAGCACACTGCACATACCAGGAGGGATTCAATCGAATTTACGATCCATCGAACACCAACTAGGAATCCGAAGAGCTCAATTTCAAATGGACCGAGTTGGGTGACCTTTTTTCGTTGTTTTTTTTAACTTTATTTATAAATTATGGACACTTATTTTGGGTGCGGATCTATTTCTCCGTTTTGGTGTTGCTATAGGTCATAGCGTATTAATGTGTTTATGACAATGATATTATTGTTGAATAACTGTAGATGCTACTTTGATACATTGTACGGTTGGAATTGATCCGTAATATGTTCACTACGCTGCTTTAGTATTTCCCATATATTTTTTTAAATATTTATACCTTGGCTTGCGCATTGGATCCTACGCCTTGTCGTACCTCTCGTTGTAAGCTTAAGTAAGTTTTTTTTCTCTCAATTCTGACTATATAACATTTATGCTTGGTTGTTAACTGATAAAAGAAATTGTGCGTATGTGATAATGTCAATTATATTTTATTCATGGGTTTAGCTGGGGGTATGTTGAGAAATAGTGCTTATTATTTAGCTTTCACGAATTTTATCTGACCTAGCAGGTCACCTAATTATCTGATTTTAAATTTAGAAACCACTGGTAGTGGATTAACGGATTTTATGTAAGCTTTTAATAGCAATGAAACTTTTCAACATTACCCGAGTAGACAACTGAAACTACTATAAAAATTTGTCGATGCCTTTACTCATTCTTGTACAGAAGGTTCAATATACGTACGAGTAACTGGAAGTGGGTTTGTCTTCTATTTCGTTCCTTTTTAGTAGATTTATGGGAGTGGACTTCCATAAAATTAGCGGTAAATCTACTTGGTGCCCCTTTTACACCTGAATAAATTTGATGTGCTGATCACTTGCTTAGCACGTAAGTGAACTCATGCCGTCTCCACATGAGTACTAGCCGCTGGCATACACTGTCAATCTAGACAGCCTAATTCTGTGACCTGGTAATAGTACTGAGCAAGTAAGAGGTTACATGTATTTTTGGCGCCCAACGTGGGGCACCCGTTAATGAAAACTGATTTTTGGTAGTAGTTTTTTTTTCATACCAAACAGTAAGATTTTTATGTTTTTTCCTTGACTTGGTAATATTTGTTTTATATAATTGTATACTTGGGGTACGTTGAAAAGTGGCATATGTTATACTACGCATATATTTACCTTATCAAATTTCGCTTAATCCGGTGAAACTGACTTTTTTTTGGTTGGTATTTTGTCTATATCTGAAATTAAGATATTTGGTTTATTTTGCTGGTATTTTCATAGAACGGTAATTGTTGATGTCTTATTCGTATCGAGATTGCATATTCGGTATAAGTTTTTGTGGAATTTTGGTTATATTTATCGCTACTGATTTTTATCTGAGCTTTTTTAATTATTCTTGTTTTGCGCGGCTGCAGATTAATTAGAAAATTTTATTATGTCACGTAATTTGACTGTGAATCGCCTTGACAAGGACGAGTTAACTTATGAGTTGGCCTACAGAGGACTAGGAAGTGCTGACGTAGATGAAATGAGACGTCGTCTAACCGCGGCTATGCGAGTTGAAAAAGATGGTAGTAGTTCCAAATACCCACCGTATCCGTTTACGGCTGAAGAATATTTGGCAGCGGTTGAGAAGAAGTATCAGGATGTTGAACCGTTACTGGACAATGTAGTGGAAGGATCGTTTAGTGGACTGGCGATTAAAATACGAACCAAGCTGTCACACATGCTCAATCGTTTACATAATGTGGAACCTACTAATGAAGAAGAACAGAACAAAAAGTCTGAACTCCTTGCCAAAGTTCTCGTATTGTTTGACCTACTTAATGCTAAAACCGAACAACTGATACTGCATATTCCACCAGGTTTGGATATTATCGGAACGAGCCAAACTTTTCAAAACGGCGCCTGGCTAGTCCCAAACTCTCCGATACAGAGGAATTTTACTGTCATTGGTAATCTAGGGAAAGGTGTACCTCCACATAAATGGGGATTGGAAAAATTTTCTGGTGCTAATAGAAACCTTTATGTCACTGCTTTCTTCGAAATAGTTGAAGAGTTACGTTACGCGCGTAATGTATCGCCCGAAGTATTATTGGAATCTGGGTTGGATTTATTTGCCGATAAAGCATATCAGTTCTACAAGGATGTGCGTCTACGAGTCACGACTTGGGAAGAACTAGTCGCAGAATTTAAACGCGAATACATTTCCGCTTATCATAATGAGTCTGTATTTGGCGAGTTGCGTCGTAGGACTCAACACTCATCGGAAACCATTGGTGTATATTTGGCCGTCATGTCGAGCTATTTTCAAAGGCTTTGCTGCCCAGTATCTGAAGCGACTCAGCTGGCAGTTATTTTGAAGAATCTACATCCATTCTACCAGGATCGTTTGAGAGACCCATATACCACTAACTTGGAAGAACTGAGACATGTTTGTAGACGAATGGAGGATCGTCGTGATGCGATCAACAGTTATGTGGAACCGACATGTAGGAAGAGTGGAATAATGGAAAAGGATTTAGCCTATATTAGCGTAGATGACTTGGATGCGGTCGAAGTGTCATCTCCCTTGGGTTCATCTTCAGGTAGGAATGGTGTGATTTGTTATCGATGTAATCAACCGGGGCATCGTGCCATTGGTTGTGTGTTGCCCAAAAAAAATTATTGTTTCAAATGTAAAAAAGATGGAGTTACCGTAAGAAACTGTCCGAATTGTAAGAAACAGGGAAACTAGGTGCAGCGTGCTTTACTGGTCGAAAAAGCAACGCTGAACGTACATCGACCAATTTTAAACCGATTTTGGATTATATTTTAGAACATGCTGTCAATGACGAAAGACCATATTTGAGAGTTAAAATACTGGGAACTGAGGTTAAAGGATTGTTAGATTCAGGTGCTTCCAGGACTATTCTGGATATTTCTGGATGGAAGATAATACAGAACTTGGGATTTCAAATGGATCGAAGCAAACAGACTAAATGTAGAGTTGCTAATGGGCATATATGTGAAAGTGTCGGAGAATGTCTTTTACCTTTTGCTGTTAGGGATAGAGTCAGGATCATATCGACCTTAGTGGTGCCTAGTGTACCCCATACTCTTATTCTTGGGTCTGATTTTTGGAATCTAATGGGAATAGTTCTGGACCTTCGGCATGACGAATGGTTTTTTTCAGATTGTATTGAACCTCTACTTGCTGTCGAACACCTACAAACACAAGTAAATATGACGGATTTGCAGAAAGCTCGACTTGATGCTGTAATTAATCGAATCCGTGAACTTATAGGGGAAGAATTAGGGTGCGCAAGCATGGTGGAGCATGTGATCATCTGCAACTCGAAACCAATTAAGCAACAGTATTATCGCGTTTCTCCTGTCATTCAAGGGCACATCGATGAAGAACTTGATGAAATGTTGAAGTTGGATGTTATAGAGCGGAGTCATAGTCCATGGTCGTCCCCGGTGCTTTTAGTCAGAAAGAAGGACGGAAAATACCGTTTTTGTGTCTATTATAGGAAATTAAATTCGGTTACCGAAAGAGATAGTTACCCCTTGCCTTTCATTTCTCATACTTTGGATAAATTGCGTAATGCACATTTCCTTTCTACTTTAGATATTGAATCGGCTTATTGGGTTATACCAGTAGAGGAGTCTTCTTGACCTTATACAGCATTTACTGTCCCAGGGCGTGGATTATTTCAGTTCAAAAGGATGCCTTTTGGCCTCCATAACGCTCCGGCTACGTGGCAGCGCCTCATAGACCGAGTTTTGGGTCCTGAGCTCGAACCACATGTATTTACATACCTGTAGTCATTGTAACGGATACTTTTGAGAAAAATATTGGCGTTCTAGAGGAGGTTTTCAGAAGACTACGTGAAGCTTAATTGTCTATCAGCTGGGGAAAATGTCAATTCTTCAGACCCGAACTCAGGTATTTAGGTCATATCGTTGATAAATATGGATTCCATGTTGATGGAGATAAGGTGAAGGCTATGATGAAAGTACCGACTCCGAAGACCGTAAGAGAGGTTAGACAGGTGGTAGGAACGTTTTCATGGTAATGCAGGTTCGTCCCTGATTTTTCGACATTAATGTCACCTTTAACAGCTCTCACTCGGAAGGGCAGGAATTTTGTATGGACTCCTGAATGTGATGCCTCTTTTAACAAGATCAAGGAATGTCTGGTCACTGCGCCCGTTTTAAATTGTCCTAACTATGATTTGCCGTTTGTACTTCAGTGCGACGCGTCTAGATACGGGTTAGGTGCCGTATTGCTTCAGCTACATGAGAACGGAGACCGTGTCATTGCTTATCTGAGCCGTTCTCTCTCAAGACAAGAAATGAATTATTCGACGACCAAACGAAAGTGTCTTACTGTAATTTGGACAATGGAAAAGTTAAGGCCATATTTGGAAGGGGTACGTTTTACTATTGTGACCGACCACTATTAAATGGTCTGGCTCCAGAACTAAAAAGATTTCAGTGGTAGACTCGCTCGATGGGCCGTTCTGATGCAGCAATTCGATTATGAAATCATACACCGTAGAGGGGAAAGAACATGTGTGCCTGACTGGTTGTCCAGGTCGGTACCTGTGATAGATCTTGTGGAATTAAACGGAAATTATAAGAGTCAAGACCGTTGGTATACCGGTATGTTAGAAAATGTCCGTAGCCGTCTGTTGAAATATATGAAATGGAGGGTGATTGACGAAAAGCTGTTTAAGTACGTCGCCCCAAAGATTTCCTAACTTGGAGATCCACCCGTCTCATGGAAAATGGTTGTACCTAAAGATTTGCGGCTAAAACTTATGCAGGATGCGCATAATCCGCCGACATCGGGACACCTGGGAATTAACAAAACCTACTTACGTATCATAAAATAAAATATTCTGTTTCTAGATATGTTCAGAGTTGTCCAGAATGTGCCGCTTATGAGCCAGAATTAAAGAAACCAGCAGGATTGATGACCTCACAACCTACAGTGCATCAACCATGGGAAATTATTTCTTGTGATCTGATGGGACCATTTCCTAGATCTACTAAGGGGCATAAATTTATTCTCGTGGTCACCAATTAGCAAATATTCGTTAATCTATCCTCTACGATCATCTACTGCCGACTTGATAGTAAGGAAAGTAGAGGACGAAGCGTTCTTAGTGTATGGAGTGCCAAGCCTACTTCTTTGTGACAATGGCTCGCAGTTCGTTTCTACCAAATTTCGAAGATTAGCTGAGGAGTATCAGGTGAGAATACTATTTAACGCATTTTACCACCCTCAAGCTAACCCTACTGAGCGGGTTAACCGTAATTTGGAAACGATGCTAGGAATTTACGTTAAAGATAATCAAAGGACATGGGATAAAGACTTACAGAAGTTGTCGTGTGCATTACGAACAGCAGTACATGATACAACGAAACATTCCCCGTATTTTGTAAATTTTGGAAGGAATATGGTACTTTCTGGAAAAGATTTTTGTGAAAAGGATCAGTTCGGAAGAGGGATATCCGGCGTGGAAGAAAATAGGCCAGTTGGGTACAGAAAATTATTCGACGAAGTCAGGGAAAGAATAAAGAAAGCATCGGAAAAGAATAAGAAGTATCATAATTTGCGTAAGCGATGTGAAGAATTTTCAGTGGGTCAAAAGGTTTGGAGGAAGAACTTTCCACAGTCGGAGGCTGCGAGGAATTTTAGTGCTCAACCTGCTCCACGTTATGTAGGACCGTTCTATATTAAAAAGAAAATTTCACCTTGGACTTTTGAACCAAGGAATGAAAATGGTGATTCGAGAGGAAATTGGAATGCTGAAGACTTAAAAGCAGCGAGTGCTGTAAGAGATTAACTGTCTCGGACTTGGAAACAGCTAGCGCAGAGCCCCGCATGCAGATGTAAGGGGTTCAATACAATGGAAATCCCCCGGGGCTCCAAGGTCGAAACCAGTAAGGACTATTCTTCTATATAGCCACGCATTCTTCGTCCTGGTTTCCTACCTTGACTTTAGGTTTTTAATGAGGTTGTCTCCTCTTGGTCCGGGCAGTAAAGCCAAGACCCCCCCCCCCCATCCTACTGGCCCGCGAGACTTGACCACAGACAGCCAGGAGACATTGGTATAACAGGTGATTTCGAGGTAAGCTCGAAATTTCACCCGGTATCGTAACCCTATGCGCAATCCCTTAGCCACGATACTACAGCTGGGACAGGTAAAGTTGGTCCGCGGCAGGGTATTTGAGGGCTGCCAGTTGAGTTTTTTGACACAACGAGCCCCAGATATTTCCCCGCAGAACTCCTCCTCATATAAAATCATCTCAGAGGCCCTTCTCCTATCCGTCACCTGGAGATGCGCCGGGATGGTCCTTCACCCCCTCCACATCAATAAATATCCCGACGACCAGCGACGAATTACGTACATATCAACTGATGTGGGCCCGAATCTTATGTTATTAGACACATTTTACATACGTTCTCTTTTAGAAATTTTTTTTAATGAGTCACCTGTTGGAATTTTATAGGATAGCTTTGAGGATGGCCTATTGGCCTAATGCGCTTAGCTGAATTTATAATACACACTCAATGTTTGTCGTTTCATCCATTCAATGTACTGAAAATGTCCAATTAGGTTCTTGTTCTGTAGAACTACAATTGAAATGAGAGAAAATGAAGTTGTCATTCTCATTTCATAACCGCTCCTCGAGAAATGCTCTTTGTGTCGTTTCCTGTATTGAATCAGCCCAGTATGAAATATAATGTTATCATAGTAAAAAGTAGTCAAAAAGATAAAGTTCAATATTGAAGACATTTTGTCTTGTTACTTCCTACATCCATATTGAATATAATGTGAGAATAGTAGTTTGTACAACAAGTGTGCAAAGCGTTACTTTTCCCACGAGCGCAGAAGTAAAGTGCTTTGCGTACGAGTTGTACACAATATTTTTTCTACAACTACGTTTATTAATGAAAGAGCAAAGTAACTTATATATGTATTTTATTTAACTTGAACAGAACGAATTTAAGAAATGAACACAGAATATAGAAATTTAGTTAAAAGTTGATAGTAAAATTGGAACAATTTCGAATTGTTATGCCTGGTATATTATCTATTTTTGATAATAAGTTATCGTTAATGTTTGTCAACGAAGATGTTGATGCTTGTTTGTCATTAGGAATAATATAATAGGAAGTCGAAGCCCCAGGTATAATAGATTTTTCAATTTTGTTGGCAATATCAATTTTGTTTGATATCGAGTCGTCAATATATCCTTCCGCCACTGTATTCGAGCGCCATCCACCATGTCGCTTCAATGTTAATGAGTCTCCGCCTAAATTTGCTAAAATTTCCGTGTTGGTAATTAAGAAATATCCTCTTCTCATTTGTATTTTGTGGACGCAGACGTGCATATTTTTTGTATAAATCATAGAATTTTCCAACTACAGTAAATGTACGTGGTATTTTTGTCTTAGTTATTGGAACAGTAACCAATAAGGCTTCTTGTAAATCTTTTACGTTATCAATAGTTAATTTCCATAATTCTCCCCTTCGACATGCTCCGGCTAATCCAAAAGCCATGACAACCTACAAGTAAATTTGTGATTGAAATTAAAATTTTAATTTAGTCCCAAAATTAGAGTAAAAAGATTAAATTAATTGCAAATATATAAAAAAGTCAACAGGATTTGAACCCGGGCCTGTTCGTTCCAATGCTGATGTGTTTTCCGCTAAGCTATCGCGGCAACAATTATGAAATACTGTATTTAGGTCTTTCCGCTGTTTTATTTTTTTTCAAGTATGTTATTTCGATTTTTCTATATTATGAAGTACATTGGTTACTAAATAATAATATATTGAATAACTAAATATAATCTTTAAAATTATGACTTACTTTGACGAGTAGATAGATATTGTCTGGCGCTTCTTCTAAAAATTTATGGATTTCAGCAGATGTCAATGTAAGGGATTTTTTAGTCACAGCTTTTTTCGTTTCGCTTTTTTAAATATGCTCGAAGTTTTGTATACTTTGAAGCATCTATGTTATCTTTGATACTTATGTGGCTCCTTATCATTGAATATATAGACCACAGTCTAGACGGTTTGAAGTTTGCAGAAATTTCTTGAAAATAAGCCGGCAAAACATTTTCTGAGAATGATTTAATATTGTTTATTTCCCTCCAGTTCATAAATTTGCTGTATTGTTTTTGATATTTGTTTTTTGAAACTCCAGGTAACAAATTTTCGATTGAATTTTGAGCCTTTTCGATAATATCTGGAGGAGTATTCTCAATATCGGAATTCGATAACTCGAGAGATAAATTAAGATCTCGGTTCATAGTTCGTAAAATAATGGGTAATAAATGAATTTGTTTATAATCTATAATCAATAAACTGAAATACATATTCTAAATAAGAGTTTACTTACAGAATTTTTAGTTTAAATTTAAAATTTGAACACCCAGAAATCCACTATAAAGTATTGTCAAAAAAATTTGACATTGACATTTCCGTGCGGGAAAGTACCATAACGTGTACTTTTCCCACACTCCACATTATTACTTTTCTAACGGATATCAAACTAATTAAGAAAAGGCTTGCTCTGTGCATAAAAATTTGTGTAGAAAAGGGTGTTTTGCATAGTAGTTGTAGAAAAAATCACTTTTGTTCGCGAGCAGATACAAAAATGTTTTACTTGGACTTAAAAATCTATGAACAATGAAATAAAACCATTTAATTCGTTCAAAACTTCATTTATTTGAACTAATGTTCAGTTTAAACTGGTTGACGCGTTTCACTAACACAGTAGCTTTCTCAAAACGAACCGGGGTTCATGGCCTCTAGAAAATATGACTCGGGCAATAAACACCGTCTTAGAGGCAAAGTCAATCAAAATAATGAGAAATTGGAAAGACATGCCGTTTTTAACTCTGCCCAGAAGGACGAACTGTGCAATCATATAATTAAAATGTCGAAGTTGTTTTATGGAACGTCGAGACGTGAAGTTATAAAAATCGATTATAAATATGTGGAAGCCAAGTATATCCCGAATAATTTCAACAAGGATAAAAAAATATGTGGTAATGACTGATACTATGGGTTTTTGAAAAGACACCCTAACATATCTCTGAGAAAGCCAGAGAACACGTTATTGAACAGGGTAAAAGTGTTCAACAAGAGATAAGTAGACTTATTTTTCTCTAACTTGTCTGGAGCCTTCGAGGACTATCATTATCCTGCTAATCGTATTTATAATGCTGACGGAACCGGCAGAACTCCTGTGCACATTTCTGGAAAAATTTTGGCATTTAAAGGACAACGACAAGTTGGTGCCATTACAATTGGAGAACGGGGAAAGTTGGTAACCGTCCTTTGTTCAGTGAGTGCTGCGGGAGAATATGTTCCCCGTCATGTCCATTTTCGGGAGGGGTAGAATGAAATATGAGCCCACAAAAAATGTCCCAACAAATGCTCTCTATAGTTTCAAAGGATGGCTGGATCAACGAAGACCTCTTTTTTGAATGGATTCAGCATTTTGCCAGGTATACTAAATGTTCAGTCACGGACAAAATGTTATCATTATTAGATAACTATAACAGTTACTGTACACTGAAAGTGTACAATTTCAGCAAGAAGAATGGTATAACCATAGTAACCTTACCACTTCACACATCCCATCGACTACAACCACACGATGTTTGCTTTTTTGGGCCATTGAAAACCGCATACAATCGCGAGTGTGATTCCTTTCTTGAATAAGAAAACTATCAAAAGATTGACAAGTCAGATATTGCCAAGTTGTTCAAAAAGGCCTACAGCAACAATTGAAAAAGGTCTAATAGGATTTGAGGCAACAGTGATTTTTCCAATTAACAAAGATGTAATAAATAAGGAAGAATTTATCACTACTGAAGAAACCATGATAGAGGGAGAGGAACAACATAGACAAGATGGCAACAAAAAAAGGGGATAGTGTAAAACAAAGTAGGAACTAAGGATAAAAGAGCAAATAAAATGACAAAAATAATAAAAGATACTGTCAAGGAAAACATATCAAGTAAAGACTTGGCAGAAGCTGGTACATCGAGATTTTCAGGATAAATAAACGGTTTTAAAAATTAAAACTAACTTTTCCTGAACAATATTCAATCATGAAATTGTTGGCTTTTTGCACTCCGGATGCTGTATCGACATGAAACGAAAAGTGGCCGACGATAACGACGACGACATACACACAGGATTTTTTTTTCTAAAAACTGTTTTTTCGTGTTGTTATACATGAAAAACGTGAAAATTACTCAAAATTTTCTTCCAAAATTCCAACTTTTTTTGGAGTAGCTAAACCAATACTTTTCTCGCATATTAGATAGGTTGGGCGAAAAAGTGAAAACTATCAATAAAATGTCAAACGATTTTGATACCGATAGTGAATGAGACGCTAGTGGAGTTTACTGTATAGATTAGGATAGCGATAATGACTATATGATGAAAAGCGTGATAGTGAATATGCCATTTGAAGACCTTCAGCCCACTCCCCCGTCTTTAAGGTCCAGTCAGGAAAAGGGCAAGAAAACACATTCTCAATTATTTACCGTGACACCAAATAAAGAAGTATTAGAGAAAAAAGAAGACGCAAAATTGAAAAAAAAAGCAACTGGCGAAATCAAAAGGAACAAAACGAAAGTTAGTGAGAGATGACGAACCGGGGAAAGTCAAGGACAGCCAAACAGATAACAGAGGCATTTGGAAGAGGCCACAGACCCTTGCATCGTATGCGAGGAATTCGGCAAGGACAATGAGAGGTTGGTGACCTGCCCTTGTGGAAAATCATCACATGCCGAATGTGAAGGCGTGGAGATCACCCAAGTGTATATCTGTCATTTTTGTCAGCCATAAATCACTTCCCCAGCTTTCATGTTATATGTTTAAAGTTACCATGCATGTTTGACATCTTTGTTCCATTGATAGTATGGTCGATATTACTCTAATAAGTAGGGTAATACCCATCAATTTCATTTTGTAATGTTTTTGAAATACATTTTTTTATTTTGTTTAATATCTATGTTTCCGCCTTTTCTTAGTTTTCTATAATGGTACTTTGTTAAATATTGCACAAAATAAGTTTTAAGTTCTAGCTTTCTCCATATTTATTAATTATTTGCCTTAAGTGGTCGGTATTCCCCACATTTCCCCTACTACAAGTATCATATCACCCGTTGAACTGGTGAGCTAAAAATCAAAATCAATAGGGATCATCTGTGAGATGTCCTGAGCCATACCCAATCATAAACTTGGTGACTTTATGCACTCCGGAGATCTTAACGTGTTCACAAGATATAATTACAGAAAGTAGCCGACGACAACGACGACGACATACACACACGATTTTTTCCCTGAAAACCCTTTTTTCGAGTTTTTCTACCAGTAAAACATAACAATAATTTAAAAAAATCGAAAATTCTAACTGTTTTTGGGGTAAACCAATATTTTTCTCGCATCGAAGATAGGGTTGGCGGAATAGTAATAATAGAAATTGTTGTGTTTGCTCTATAACTAATTTTATCAAAATAAGTTACCGTGGAAACATCTCGTTTACGAAAGCCAACTTGCTCAGACTGATATAAATGTCAACGAGATAGTTATTAGAAAACGTTAGAAAAGGAAAAAATTCATCAATTGGTGCGTAGCCCATTTTAAAAATTGTGTATTTGAAAGACAAATAATTGTTTCAATGAATAATTAATTTAGTCGAGTGTATTAGTGATTAGCAGCCATTCTCAAAACCAGGGATAGTCAAAGGGAACGAAAAGCTTGAATATAATCTGTAAGCATCGTAATCCTATATTTGATGATCCTTCGATTCAACGGATGGTTATAAAGAAGATACAAAGTTGAAATGACGAGGAAATACATAAGCGAGTGAGTCAGATACATTTATTATACGATTGCATTCTGTTTGAGCTAATAGAGGTAGATATTCTCGTCATTTGAAAATTTAATTTTAATTTTCCTACCGTTGTAGGAGAATACATAACATACATATCATTATTTGAATATTTGCCGACGTTGATTTCGGAGCAACTCTGCCAGTGGTTAGTTGCCGTGTGGATTGAGTAGCTCGGTAGCGCCACTGCCGGTCCCAAGCCCGGACAAAAGAGGAGGGTCCCTAGGCCAGGCTAGCAAACTACCTAGGAGAAAAAACACAAAGCTAATAGAACCGAAACTTCGCCTCGGAAGAGGATTGGATTGAGGGTGACGACCAATGCTGGAAAAGGGATAAAGAATTGGAAAAAAGGGACATTATAGATCGAGACAGGAGTGAGGATATCAGAAGAGCAAGTAAAATTGATAATATCAGTGAATGGATCCTGCAAAGAAAGAGAAAATGGAATGAGCATATTAGCCGCATGACATCCGACAGATTTGTGAAGATAACATGGGATAAGTCACCAATGGGACGAAGAAACATCGGAAGACCCCGCAAACGATGGAGTGACAATCTTACAGTGGACTAAAGAGAACAAAGGGGTGAAGAAAAACAAGCAAATTCTGCTTACCTATAAGGAAGAAGAAGAAGATTTCGGTGCCTAAAGAAGTATCGTTTGTCCAGTGATAGCGTACTGATTATATTAATTATATTTATATTTTTCTCCCCAATTAATTAATAAAAATGGCTAACGAAGCCAGACGAGCTGAGCAAGAACAAGAATTTAATTTGATAATTTCTCGGTTTAAAAGATTTGTTGCTGATTCAAAAAATGCCTCAAAAACCACAGAAATTTCAACTCGCATGCAAAGAATGGAAATCATCTTTGACTAATTTAACAAGGTTCAGACTAGAATAGGAGAATATGATGATTCCGAGCAAAATCTCTCTGAACGAGTCACCTTTGAACACGATTATTATGAAACGGTAGAAAGAGCAAAGGAATTAGTTGAGCAATTTACCAATCAATCTCAAAACGCTTTAATAATTCCACAACAAAACAATTCAGACCCCAATATTCAATCTTTTTCTAAACAGTCATTTATTGTTAAATTGCCTCCTTTATCATTGCCAGAATTTGATGGCAGTTATGATGAATGGTTAACGTTTCATGACTCATTTTTTGCTTACACTCATAACAATCTTAATCTAGAAAACATAAAAAAAATGTTATTACCTTCAAACAAGCTTGAAAAAGAAGCCATAAAAAGTATAAAGTATCTGGAGGTAACAGATTCCAAATATATTGTAGCTTGGGAATTGTGAAAGGAGAGATATCAAAATGAAAAATTCATAATAAAAACCCATATAAAACAAATCTTTGATTTGCCAAATATATGTAGAGATTCCTGTGAATCTCTACGATTTTTTGTGGATAGTTTACAAAAACAATATCGTGTTCTGCGTAACTTAAAGGAGCCAGTAGAACAATGGAGTACAATCTTAATCCATTTATTACTTTCCAAATTAGATATAAATTCAAAGAAAGAGTGGTAAATTGCAACCAAAGATGTAGTGTCACCAACCTCATAAAAATTCATTCAATTTTTGATTGATAGACGTCAAATTCTTGAATCTATCGACAGTGAATACTTACACAAAACTACTTCCTCAAATAAAATTACTTATCACAAATACGGTTCAACAAAGATACAGAATAGCATTTCAACAATGCTTCTATCTTGAATTTTTTCCAAAGCAGACCACTGAATTGATTATTGCATGATTTCTTGAAGTTAACAATTTCAAATCGAATATATAGAATACGTAAACTTAAGGCTTGTACTAATTGCCTTCGACTGAGGCATACAATTTCTGTTTGCTACGGAAAAGCAGAAGTTACCATGGAAACGACTCGTTTACGGAAGTAAACATGCACAAACTGATAGAAACGTCAACGAGACAGTTTATAGAAAACGTAAGAAAACGAAAAGAATTATCAATTGGCGCGCAGAGCATTTACAAATTGTATATTTAAAATACAAATAATTGTTTTAATAAATAATTAATTCAGCCGAGTGTATTAGTGATTGGCAGCCATTATCAAAACCAGCGATATTCAAAGGAAACGAAAGTTTGAATATAATCTGTAAGCATCGTAATCCTACAGAAATTGTTGCACAATGTGACACATTTGGGTTACGTAATTATTGTATCCTTGATTGAGTATAATTATTTTTTCTAGTCGGCATAAACCACCTTTGCCCTATATTGTTGACCAAACAGCGGTTACATCACAACGCGGACTACGATATTTAGTTGCTGTTAATCGGACATATGTCAGCCTTGTGTGTCCAATTCGTACCTAGTGTAGGAGGCATAACTTGGTTTCACCTGGATAATTTAGTCAACTCTGTGTTAATTTAATTTCATGACGTTCAAATTAGTTCACGTGAGTGATGAAACGTGTCAGATTGAGATCACAATAATAAACTTGGTGTCTTGGAGTAAGTGGAATGATTTGAAAAAGGAAATTAAAGACTTTTCTTACAAAAATTTAACGGGATATTATAAATTCTCTATAATTAAACAATGTTGTTTTATGAAATTATATTAGGAGCTAGCATAAAATTTCACTAATAATATCTCTAAAACGAATCATTTAACATAGTGAATAATTACTGTTATAGATATTAAAAATAAATTGTCTTCGCGAAACCTAAGCTTCAATAGTCCATCCCATTCTTTGTTACGCGACTTAATTATTCTAATAATAAACGGGTTTAAAAATTAAAACTAACTTTTCCGCACTCATACACTGCGGAGGCTGTATCATGCTGACAAAGAGAACTTTTCCCAAAAATGATCAGAAATGGGGTAGGGGAGGGTCTGGAACAGTGGACTTCTTTTTTTATAAATGATGAACCATTGAAAATATTAATTTTTTTGGAAAGGTGATACCATACACTAGTTTTATGGAGCTTTTGTCATCATAACAATCTAATACTTAATCTTTAAAAAGGCATTTTATCAGAAAAACAGTAGATTTTAAAAACGTTTACAAGGTGGCCACTATACCGTCATTGATGGTACAGTGGCCATCTCTGAATAGGACACTGGTCACATCTCAAATAGAATCAATATCGGTCAGAAAAATGCTATTCATTTCATAAAAAGTATATTACGGACTTAGTTTACATTGTACAAAGACAAATCTATAGGAAAAGAGAAAAGATTAGCCGTTCATGATGTTCCTACGAGTTTTTCAGGTTGCATCAAATGAAGAATAACGTCATGGGCTGGAACGGTCAATATGTCTGGAACATTTGGATATATAAAATTGCTTTCGTTGCTGCTCAGAAACATTATATTGAACTAATAATTGACTAACTTGTTCAATATGCGACCAACATAATAAATAACTGTATGTTTTTCGTCGGAAACTTGAGTAATACAAGAGAGTCTTCAGTTATTGTTGACAGATCATTCATTAGGAGGTTATCTTCTTCTTCTGGGACCGGCCTTCCGGAAAATGTATAATCACGTACATGAAGGGAAGTATATAATTTTGAAATCATATTATATCGAAGTTAAAAATATGAAAAAAATTACACAGGATAAATTTAAATAACACCAGATAAAACTAATAATAAGAAAAGGAAGACAAGTATTAATTGTCGGGCCAACGTGCTATAAATAAACATCAGTTGCTTCTTATTAACTTTGAAAACCAGTAACAGAAATTATAGTCGACTTAGTGTCATTTAGGTACAGTTAGATCTCACATTTTATTGAAATGTCATCAGCCTTTCTTCTCCTCCTAACATATTCCAGATTACTTTGAAAGAACCCTGTATATACTTTTCTAGATTTTTGCTTTGTTCACCAGCACTAATCCATTGTTTGGAAAGAAACTATATCGTATTATTTTTTGTATGTTGGTCAATAACAAAATTTGAAATCTGCAATAACAAAATGTTTTCGATATTTGAAAATCGCAACAAATTTTATTTTAGATGCAGTGTTGGTTGATTTATTAACCAGTTTTATTATCTTTTGCTATAATAAAATATACTTCCTTTTTGTTTCATTCGCTTCGAAAAATTTATCGCCACCCCAAAATTCCCTTTCCGAAACAAGGAAAAATCATTCAGCAAGTAAACGGAAATCTACCAGTAATAAGAAAAGCAATAACCAAAATTTTCACGGATGGAAGATCGCGGTTGGCGATCCGTTAAAGAAAAATCTCCGGCTGTCACAAACAGTTACTAGAAAAGTGTATGACATCTCAGCGACCGCTGCCGCTTTTGGGATAAATTCTTTCACTGATACTGTTTTTATATTTTCATGTTTTCGTATCGTTAGTCATTTATTCTTCGGGTTAGTGGCCCTGTTCTGCTTGTTGGTGACAGGCACGTCCTGCTCCTTCTAATTTTTCACAATATTAAGGGTTGTTGGTTGAAAAAAAAATCAATTCAGGACGACTACATACAATGTGTGCACTAATTGTCGAGAGATAATGAATTCCTTTTCTGCATGAATCTATTGGAAAATTGAAATAATCATTGTTTTGATAGATTCTTGCATTAATAGCGAGAAAATCAACCGTTAACCTTCTCGCTGCCGGTAATATTTTTAATTTTTTTGTCTAGGTATAAAACATTTTAATATTCTAGAATAGCGTAATAAATAGTTCTCAACTATTAATTGCGTTCTATTTTATATAATTTCCTCTCCAACCCCTATTTTGTACAGTGTACATTTTTGTTACACTCGCATAAATACGATTATTTTTATTTGATATGCCGTGTGTCACATTTATGTTACACTGCGTATCATTTATGTTATTGTTTCAGATCAAGTGAAATAATGTAAACAATGGCTCGTCGGTACTTATCCCAGAGAGAATTGGAAGCAGAAATAAATAGAATCTTCGAAAACACCCAGGATAATGACACATTTTTGAACAGATATCATATGAACAATGAAGACATGGATAACTCCGATGCCGATCTCCATTATGACTGCAGCACTGATGCGGAAAGTGAAAACTCTAGTAACTCTATGAGCGATGAGGATACTCCTGGTCCATCAACAAAACGTCCCCAAAAAGATATTCAACAAAAACGTTCCCTAGGCAACAGTTCTACAGTCAATAACCCTCCAGCCAAAAATACACTGAACAATATTCTTTCCAACAATACGCCTCCGCTCAATAATCCGCCAGCCCATAATCTCCCAGATAATAATCTCCCAGCTAATAATTTCACAGCCAATAATGCACCAGTCAAGAATCCACAGTACAATTGTAGAAAATGGAAGAAAAAATAAACAACTACAATAAATATCAAAGAAAAAGAGTGGAGTCAATATCTCAAGAATTCATTAACGGAAGAAGATGGGCAGCATGAAGAAGATGATATGACTGATAATGATACAGGGATAGAATACGAAGAAAAACCAACCGAAGATGAATGTTACGACATAATTAATAAAATGAAATACAACAAAGCGGGAGGGACAGACGAAATAATAAATGAGCTGATAAAATATGGAGGAGTCGACCCAAGGCATAAAATATTTAAAATCATGGAAAGAATATGGGAATCAGAAACAATGCCGAAAGAGTGGTCTACTGGAATGATTATACCAATAATGAAGAAAGGAAATCCTAATATTTGTAGCAATTATAGAGGAATTAGTTTACTCAACACCGTATATAAAATACTGACAACGATAATAAATGAAAGGCTAAAAAAGGTAATGGAATCAGAAACAGGGGAGTATTAAAAAGGTTTTCGAAAAGGAAAATCAACAGTAGATGCCATACACACTATAAATCAAGTAATTGAAAAATTAGTGTTTTAAATGAAACTCAACGTTTCTAGCTAATGCCACAATATAATGTAAAATGTTAAAAATTCTAAAAAATAGACAATTGTTTCGATAACTAAATATCATCGTCAGAATGACAGAAGTTACATTTCATTTGATGCCTACCTGATGTTTAGTAGTTACTTTTGGCTAGACCAAAAAGTGACCTACCTTGTGATTTACTTAATATATGTTAATAGAAAAAAGAAGGAGATGTGATTACAAATATTGAAGCTTAGATATTATTAGCCTTATGGTAATATCCTGGATATCATTTTTCCAATTAAGATCAGTATATCACCAGAGGGCTAATAATATCTAAGCTTCTATATTTGTAATATCACATCTTCTTTTTTTTTCTATTAACATATATTAAGTAAATCACAAGGTAGGTCACTTTTTGGTCTAGCCAAAAGTTACTACTAAACATCAGGTAGGCATCAAATGAAATGTAACTTCAGTCATTCTGACGATGATATTCAGTTATCGAAACAATTGTCAATTTTTTAGAATTTTTAACATTTTTCGTTATATTGTGGAATTAGCTAGAAACGTTGAGTTTCATTTAAAACACTAATATGAGTAGATTCCACGAAGTAAGGATCGAGAAAGTTAATTTAATTGGAAAATGTTATGAACACAATGTTGGAGTCCAAATGCTATTTATTGACTTCAAGCAAGCTTTCGACAGCCTAAAACGGAGGACAATCATAAAGGATATGGAACAACTAAATGTAGCACAAAAGATCACACGGTTGGTGAAAGTGACGATGAAAGATTCTAGGGCAAGAGTAATGACAAGGGAAGGTCCATCTGAGGAATTTGAAATGAATGCTGGAGTAAGGCAAGGAAATGGACTCTCAGCGGTATTGTTCAACAAAGCATAATTAAGACTTGTAATATCAATGGAAGCATCATTAATAAATCAAAACAAATAATAGCATATGCTAATAATTTAACCATAATAGCGAGAGACCGAAGGAGGCTTGAAGAAACATTAGAGGAAATTGTAAAGGAGGCGAAAAAGGAAGATTAAGAATTAATCAGGAGAAAACAAAATATATGGAAATGAAAAGAAAGGAGGAAGCAGTAGAGTTGAATGAATTCAGTTTTGAAATTGTTAACACCTTTAAGTATCTGGGAACAATTAATAGTAACAAAAATGACACAAAAATCGAGATAAGGCAAATAATTCACGCAGGGTATAGAGCATATCCAAAATTTGAAAACATCATGCAGAGTAAGAGAATAAGCGGAGCAACAAAATCAAGAGTCTACATGATGGCGATAAAATCGGTAGTTACTTATGCGGCTGAAACTATGAGACTGAGAAACGAGGACAAAGATCAACTAAGAATATATGAAAGAAGAACAATCAAAAAAATTTATGGACCAGTCAAACTAGGGTATAACGAATACCGAACACTTATGAATTATGAAATTAGAAATATATTAGAAAATGAGGACATAGTAAACATAATTAAATCGAAAAGGATTCGTTGGTACCGACAAGTTAAAACAATTGAGAAAGGACAGGAGGTAAGGGTAATTACAGAATGGAGACCGAATGAGTAAAGATTACCAGGAAGACCAAAAATTAGATGGGAAGATCAGGTTGTGAAAGTTATAAAAATTTTGGGAGTACAAGGCGGGGAGAGACAAATGCAGGACAGAAAGGGAGTAGAGAACAATTGTCGAAACTGCAAAAGCCTCTAATAAATTGTAGATAAACAGCAAGAAAAACGTGGGCTAACCCCCCCCCCCCAGATACAGGGTCAAAAGAGCTCAAATTGAGCGGCTATAACTCCAACTCGAGTGTATATTGCAGCTGTATAATCTATGCACAGATAGGGAATACACGTGGAATATGTCTGGATATGTGGGAAAAAATACGACCGAGGATATGTCAGCAACTGAAATACTATCCAACCAACATCATCAATAAATGAAGATATTTTAGTATCCGTAAATCATGACAAAAGTGAATGGTACTGCAAGATTTGCAAGGAATGCTTAATAGGAGGTATGATTCAATGCATAAGATGTAAAGAATGGGTACATAAATCATGTGCAGATGATTCAGACAATTACATATGTGATATGTGCTCTTAAACATATTGCAGTATTTTTTTTATATCCAAGAAGGTCGTTTCCATTTTTTTCATGTTAACAGAATTCATATTTGTTTTGAGTCTCAACTTTTCTTGTTCAAATCTTGTTTTATTTTTAATATTTCCAACTAATAAACTAGTGATTAGTTATTTCAATCTAAAATAAAATGTTATGAATGTAATAAAGGATAGAACAATTCAGGAAACCATGTGGTACAAATTAGGCAACCGGTTGCCTCAATTGTACCACTTGTAAAGGTTTTAAAAATGTTAAATATGGACCAAAATATATTATTCTAAAATTTTTAAAAATATATATAATGTTTTCAAAACTGTAATGAAAATTGTGGAGCAGTTTAAACATCATTTTCTAAAATTTGTAATTGCTATAAACAAAAACGTCAGAACAGGTCCAAATTGGGCAACCCTACCCTACTTTTTTTATCGTGTGGAGTTTTATTTTGTGGCTCAAGTACTCACTGAGTCACCAATTTCTTTGAAGCTTTTATTGCTTCTAATTTGGATCTAATGGAGGCGGCGTGTTTTTAATAGCTAGAATTTCTTCATAACCTTCAAAGTCAATAAGCTGAAGAAGTTCTTTTACATCATCTTTCAGTCCTTCTTGTTATATCGAGTGTTTCTGACTATGTTCTATTTTTTGCAGTAGCATTCAGGTCTGTTAAATGTGCCTGAAATTAATTAATTATTTCATAGTTATTCTCTCTTATCCAAAAAGTTACTTATTAAGGAAGTAAAAGAGAGTGTTATACTATCATTAAAAAAATCTATGGATATAGAGTCATTTTCATTCATAGGATGTATGCAAACAAGATGTCCTAATAGAGGAATCGATGAAGGAACAAATATATTGATGTAGACAAGCTGGACAATAAATACAGCATAATGGACAGTTAAACCAATTTAAGTACCTTGGATGTTATGTCACCTAACATCTGAGTCCAGTTAGAAAAATAAGGTGTAGAATAGAGAACGCCCGATCAACATTCCAAAAAATGAAACCACTTTTCTGCAATGATAACCTGAACATAATATTACTGCAGAGAATGGTAAAATCTAACATATTGTCAGTGTTGCTGTATGGGGCAGAGATCTGGACCATTATAACCCCTACAGTTAATCAGTAAGAGGCGTTCGAGATGTGGTTACACCGGCGTATGCTGAGAATACCCTGCACAGCTATGCAGACCAACGAAATGGTACTAAACAGGGCCGACGCAGCGCAATGAACAATGGTCATCTTATAGTAGTAGTAATTTTTATATATCGTAAAATGAGCAAATATCTTGATACTAATTAAAAACTAAAAATATAGCAATCCAAAAGGCAATAAATAAAAATTCCTTAACTGGGCCTTAATAGCAGAATGTTATAAGATTCGTGTCTGTAGTCATTCGATTCGGAGGAAGGGTTAAATATTTCCGAACAACCAAGATTTTAATCGCATGTTTTCTTTATTGATAATGTCTTCAGGGTAGAGAGGTGCGTGTCTTTTTATATCTAATAAATTACATCAGATATTTTTTTCTTAGCAATACAATTTTGATAAATGTCGCTGGGCATGTCACCAACTTTCACCAGATATTTCTGGAAATAAAAACGTGATTTTGTAAAAAAAATCGTGCGGTTATCAATTTAATAAATAATAAAGGAAACCTACGTGCGTGACAATTCACAGGTTATAAATTATTCTGATTTACTATCTTAAATGAAGTTAAATTGAGATTCGTCACTTCACTCAATTATGTTATGGTATATTACACCAGCCTTAATTTTATAATTATATATGTTTTAATCACCGTTATTATATAAAACTAATAATTTAATTTTCTTTTGTAGAACATGCGATTCAAAATGTCTGTAACAACATTATAATGTGTGATTCATGTATTTAGGACAAAATTACCGCACCTCCCATATTACTTTTCCGCCCAACCCTATCCAATGTGCGAGGAAAGTATTGGTTTACCTCAAAAAAGTTGTAGTTTTGGATTTTTTCATAAATTTTTTCGCTTTTCAGTAATAATAACGCGAAAAATCTGTTTTTAGAAAAATAACCTTTGTGTATGTCTTCGTTGTCGTCGGCCAGTTTTCATAACATGTCTTGTTAGTGCCCTCAAGAGTGCAACAAGTCAACAATTTTATAATTGGATTTTGTTCAGGACATTTCACAAGTGAACCTTATTGATTTTGAGCTCAACAGAACCAGTACAACGAGTGCTATGAAGTATCACATTTTTGGATTAATTTCAGTTTGTTAACACGATACAGCATCCGGAGTATATGAAAGTGACTAATTTTATGATTGGATACTGTTCAGGGTGTCTCACAGATGACCTCTATTGATGTTCATCTCACCAAAGTTGGTTCAACGAGTTCTATAAATGTACTACATTTCAAAGTGCGGAAAAATTAGTTTTAATTATTTAAACCGTTTATTTTTATCTTTTATACCTTACGCATTATCCTACTTGAGCGGCATCACGCGGACCACTAGGCTGTCGCACGCAGCGATATTAAAACTATGATAATTTATTGGTGTGTCCTTCGTAGCAGTTACCGCAGGCGCGGCGCAGTCCGTCAATCATTATTTATGTATTAAGTGATCCATTATTGTTTAACAGTAACAGTTGCCGTAATTACTATAAAGCAATAATGTCACTTATTGCTCGTAATACATAGGTTTTTTCTACAACTACTGAATAAAATAAAACTATTTTTAAATCACTATCTATTTAAAACCAATATAAACTAGGAATTCACTTTGTAATTTGAAATTTTTCAAATACGTCAGTATAAATATGTCAATTCAAATGTGTTTGCATTGTACAGGTTGGCAAATTAATTTTGTCAGTCAGAAGTTTGGCGACTTCCGATGCGCCGTAACAAAGACGTATGCGGATTGCAAGAGCTCACTTTGCTGGCAGAATTCGTAAGCTTCGTATAGACAGTACCGTACAGAGAAAAGTGTGATTACCGAGGTTGTGCAATAGTAACTTGTTAAGGCGAGTCCAGAAAGAAAAGTTCATAATTACAAACATATCGACGCCATTTTTAGTCCATTTAGTGAAACTTAAATGATAATTTTTTTGTTTTTGCATGCCTTTATGCACTTGTTGCATAAATAACTTTTTTGTTTCTATCTACAGGAGCATATAAAAAGGCGAATGTTTATTTTGTGTAAGATACCTATTCAAATGTAATAGGTTTTTGTCTTATAATTATTATACTTATTACACACCTATCTTTAATACGTTTCGGTTTTATCATTTGTTTTGAACCATCTTCCGATTTCAGTTACAATTGCGGTTTGGTCATATTAAAATATGTTTGAAGTAAAATCTAAAGATCGTATCAAACAACTAATGAACTGAAACGTGAAATAGTATTTTTGATTTTAGTCTTTCTTTTAAAGGGCCGAAAACCACAACAAAAATTTTTATTTCAAAGACGGTCATTGACAACAAATTTAACTACTTCCTCATTTCATTAGTATAAAAATACACATGAGTAAAACTTTTAATACAACATTTGTATCGACTTATTTCATTGTCGGGTCATTGATCGAGTTTCTGCTGCTACGAAAGCCAAATAACGCTTTCCCGTATTAAAAAAGAAGCTTTGGCAGGAAGTAGGTAATGCTGACACTGATGTGCCTACTAAAAAACAAAGAACGTCCAGTATTCGTATCGATCAATTCGACAAAACTGTGCTTAGAAGGTGCATAATAAATTTTCACATATCCGAGAAAAAAGTACCCACGTTAAGAAATGTACTCCAAACTTCTGCAGATAGCTATGGCTTCGCAGGAAGTCGCGCATCTCTGCGGAAACAAATACATTCTTTGTGTTTTCGTTGGACCAACATGAAAAACAACCGAAGTTTGTTAATAGAACGTCACGAAATCAGACATTTACGCCTACTATATTTAAGAGACATAAAAAAATTCAGAGAACAGAGCAAACTTATCATTTATATGGATGGAACATACCTTCATTCATGTCTCACGCACGTTAAAGGATGGAGCGACAAGAGTAACGAAGGATTATGAAAACCCGTTTCAAAAGGTAATAGGCTCATCATTATGCATGCATGGAATGAAAATGGTTTTGTACCTAATGCTGGTATTATATGGAACTCCCAGTCAAAAACAGGAGATTATCATAATGAAATAGCGTACGAAAATTATGATAAGTGGGTACAAGAAAAATGTAATCCAAACCTACCAAAAAACGCTGTCGTAGCAATTGGTTACGCCCCATATGACAATGTTCTGAATGAAAAATCACCTACGACTGCTTGGACTAAAAAACAATTAAAAAACTGGCTTTCTGAAAGAAACATATTACAGTGACCAAATGTTGAAACTGAATTTTCATAATGTTGCAAAAATGTAGAAACCGCAATATAAAACTTATTAAACTGACGAATTGTTAAGTTTTAAGGCTACCCCCGTATCACCCGGACTAAAATCCCATCGATAGTGTTTGGGAGGCACTTGAAGAATATGTGGCCAGACGAAATGTTACCTTCAATTTTACAAAGGTTAAAGAATTCTGTAATGAGTTTTTTGACAGATTTTCTGCAAATTATTGGAAAGTTAGATGTGACCATGTTAAAAAGATTGAAGATGAATTTATGAACAATGAACCACTTTTAGATACTGTTGTAGATAATATTATTAATTATTTGACCGAAGACGGAGAAGCGAGGATGATGAAGTTGATATAGAAAGTGATTTTGAAGAATCATTTGTAGATTCATTATTTATTATTTACATCACATGAAATAATAAAGGGTAATTATAGAATTCTCCGTACGGTTCTTTATGCAATAAATAATTTTGTCTGTACAAAAAAAACAATTTTCGTAGAAAAATCTAATGGTTTTCATTTCCTCATCCATTTAATTGATAATAAAGAACATATTAATGCTATTTTGTTTTGGAAACTCGATATTATATAGCATTAAACATGTGCCATAATTTATTAGTTCCAAATCCAAATTCAAAATGTTGTGTTATCCTCGTACGTATTAGCAGTCTCACAACCTTTAAAACTTTGCATGCGGAATGTACGTCGCCTGCTCCTCTCGGTAACTACGTTTGCAAAGTTGTCAAGTTCTATGGCTTTCTCGCGCATCGTCAACTGCCAAAATTAATTTGACAACCTGTATATACCTACTCTCTGGTTTCTACGTGCAACGCGCCTTATTATTAAATGAAACTATTTTAAATCGTTTGTTACAACTATTCGTTTATCATAAGGTTTGTTCCAACCCATCAAAGAACCGTTCTTGGAACGGTGACGCGCATGTGCAATAGCAAAAATGCGTTCTAACCACGAGAGAACCGTTTAGCGAACGATAACTGTTTTGTTGCAACCCGATCTGGTATCGTTACGGAATCGGTTCGGGAACGATGATTTCGATACTTGACTAAAAGCAGGTATCAAGGGAACCGACTTGCGCAGTTCATATATCCATATCTAGTTTTAGGTTAGTGGGCTTGATTTGTTTATAGTTGAATTTTGTGGGAGCGATCTTCGCCAGTGATAGTGACCTAGAACTGGAAATTTTAATAAATGAAGGAAGAAATAAAAATGAAAATTATTTAGGTAAGAAATTTAATCTTCTTGTTAACATTCCTTTTGCCACATGAATTGTGTGGGTAGAATTAGAAAAAAACAATATATATATATATATATATTGAAATTAAAATTTATTTCAGAAGAGACAGTACATTAATACTCTCGAGAAGTGTTCTTTGAACATGTTAGATTATCCGAAAATATTAGTCAAAGGTATGAAACCAGTCCATATTATCACATACAGATGGGTCAGTATGGAAGCATTTCGGCTTTACGTCAGGTTTGTACCTCTTATAGTTACTTAATACCTGTATACAAAGAATTAATTTTGTTTTATGAGTAGCCTGAGTGAAGTTCTGTACTTTGTTCTGTTTTAGGTGTTAATTTATTTATGGTATATAGGGCATCAAACTGCAAGTTTTCGAGATGTAGGTGATCACTTTAATATAACAATCAGCTCAGTCAATAGAATTGTAAGACGTCTTACCTTATTTTTGAGCAATTTATCACCACAAATTATAAAATGATCAAATGAAAATGAGAAACGTATTACTGAAGCACGTTTTAGAGAAAATGGATTTCCCAATATGATAGGTGCTATAGATGGATGCCACAGTTAAATAGATAAGCCTGCAACTGATCCAGACTCATATATGAACCGGAAGGGACTTTATTCGCTACATGTACTTACAAATTTTAATACAAGTTTTTTCTGTAGGTAAAAATAAAAGATTTTAATGAGTTGGTTTTCAGTTAGAGGCTGTTTGCGACCACCAATGAAAAATAATAGACATTTTTATTGGGTATCTCGGATCTGTTAACGATAGTCGGGTATTCAGGAATTCCCCGTTAAGTACAAATTTCGAAGAAAAATGTGGCAGGTATTTCCTATTAGGGGACAGTGCAAAATAACCTATTGACACCATACAAAGATGAGGAAACTCAACACGAAGGCAAACCAATTATAATGTCAAACTAGCAAAAAATAGATACGTTATTGAACACTGTTTTGGTACTTTAAAACAGAAGTTCCGACAACTGTATCATGTAAAGCTGAAATGTATACCGTTCATTGCACACTTCATAAGGGCAGCTTCTGTGTTGCAGAATATAGCAAGAGATTATGAGTTTCTTGTAAATGTTGATCCAGCGATGCCAAATATTAATGTTCATGTAGACGAAGAGAAGGTGGCTGAAGATGACGAAGTTGAAGCATGTGTTGCTGTAATTGGAGGTAGGGTGGCTAATTCATTACTAATATAAACACGTGTGTAAATAATATAATTTCCTATGTCAAAATAAACGTTTGTCCTGATACAAAATATACAGTGTTATTTAAATAAATAATATAATTTCCTAAACCAAAATAAAATATATTCTTGAAACAACATACAGGCTCCTTTAACTAATGGCTAACTGATAAGTAAACAAAACACAACAAATTATATCACATTAGAAGGTTACGAATACATAAAGAAAAACATTATCTATAAAAACAATCCTTAAATACTAAATTCACAACAAAAACATTCTTATCACTTATATTAGTTGGCAACAATGCTGCACTGGCAGTTACATCTACAGTTTCTCAGAGTTTCATTTTATTCTTCAAATAACTTATTACGAGCTTTTATCTCTGCAAGTTTTTCCCTTTCAATTTCCAAATTTGCTTCATAATACATTTTCCTGTCAAGTCTTAAATTTTCTATATTTGTCAATCTTCTATTGATTCTACGTTTAGTGTTTGTAACTTATGTTGCAGTTCGTTCTGGTAAAAGGACTTTAGTTGGTGTTTCGCACAGTTCAATACTATTTTCTATTTTTCCTCTGTGATTATTGTTTTCTTTTGTCTCTTCTTCAATATTGATTTCCATGGTTCTCTCATGTTCTTCTAATGAATAATCCACTGTATCACTGGATAGTAAAACTTCTGGATGGATATTCTTTTTTTTACCAAATATGTTTTCCATTTCCAGTTGGTATTCAAAAAATTTGCGACCTCTACCTAAATGGAAAAGAAATCGCATTAAACATGTATATATAGATGTATTGAGAAATCATATGTTGCAACACATTGTTTTTAACTTAAATGGTTTATGTGCAGAAAAACAACTATTGCTTACCTGTTTTATGCTGGTTGTCGACAAATATTTTATAGTTCCTTTCTAGGACTTCCCATCTATTGTGGCAATTGCTTGCAGTTACAATAACATTCAATTTATGTAGTTCATTTGCTATTCTCTGCCACATCATTTTTACATTTCTTATATCGAAAGATCCTACTCGTTTTCTATATTTGGCACGACAATCTATTAGTAATTTCGTATTATTCACACTCCACTTGTACTCTGCAGAAGTTGAATTATGGATTGGGGTAATTACTACTGTATTGTTAGTTGGTACATTTATTTCAGTCGTACTTTCCAGTGTTGGGACTAATACATATTCTCGTAATTCTAAAAGAAATACTACAATTTATAAATCAACCTTTTCAGTCATATAATATTTGCTAAATGTGATATTTACCACCTAATACACTATCCATCGTTCCAGTTGGTACCCACAGATATTATAAATAAACTTTCCTTCACTTAACAAAAATATGTACATATAAACATAAAAGTATGGATATGTTTGATATTTACGTTCCAGTGTCAGTAACCAAACCGTTCCAACCACGATCTATTTTCGAACCGTTATTAAAGTGCAGTGTGTCAGGTTTTATTATCGCATAAGCGCCTTTCATGCGCAGTAGCTAGTCATGACGTAAGTGCCAGTTGTTACTTAACGGCACTTCTGCTTTTCTCGCCAATTTTACAAGGTGAGTGACACAATTACAGCTATCTGAAGAATAGAAAATTCAGGATCAAACTCAACAATACCAAATCCGAACTGGGATGGCTGGAAGCAGGAGTACCACAGGAAGCAGTCTTCTCTCTGGTGCTCTACAACATCCACCTAGTGGACATCTTCAAGACGGACAACACCACGACGGCTCTCTATGCAGACGACACTGCCATCACAACCAGAACCACCCAGACAACGATGGTAACGAAAAGACTACAAGAAGCCGTGGAATGAATCGATAACTGTTGTACGACGTGGAAGATTAGCCTCAACGTAAAGAATACTCAAGTCGCTTTCTTCGAAAAGAACAGGAAGATACCTGATGACAACGTGGACCTAGCGGAAATAGAAGTAAGCTGCACCACCAAAGCGAAGTACCTGGGAGTCATCTTAGACCAAGAGTTACATTGACTACCTTGTTGACAAGACGAAAAAGGCAAGAGGACGAATGGGGGACTTATCGGAAGAATATCCAAGCTGGCATTGAAAACCAAACTCCGACTCTTCTGTGCCATCCTCAACCCCATAATGATGTACCCATGTACTGCACGGAGGTACACTGCAGAGAGCCACCGTAAGAGGCTCCAACCCAGCAAGCAGCCTGAAGCGAGCATAGAACGCCCCTTGGTACATCAGGAACCCAGCACATCTACCGAGAGTTGGGCCACGAGAATATCCGGTACATCGTGCACGATACAGCCAGGAGAAGACTCAAAGAGCTGAAGACCCACCACAACATCCAGATTATGGAGCTGATGAACTACACCAGAGAAGACTACGCCAGGCATCCTCGGCCGAGAAAACAGCTGGACCGCGCCCAGTAATGAAGACCATTGATAATAGAACAAAGAAAGAAGAGTAACCACTCATTAGTGGGCCTGTTGATCCCCAGAAATATGAGTAGGGACACCTTTATCTAGCGGATCCACTCTCTTCAAGGTCGTTCTTAGACGTAGAAGTCCTTCAAAAGGTATGGACACGTTTATGTGTATATCGTAGATAAATTAATGCTCTGTAGCTTATTGTAAGTTGAAGAAAACAGTTACTTTCCATAACAGAGTTTTGTGATATAATGCAAAATCTCCGTATTCTATTAAATTAGAATTATTTTCTTTTTTGTAAACAGGGTGGACGGAAACTTGAACTTTTCCTTTTCTCTCTTCTTTCAAACGGAACACTCTGTATTTTTTAGCCCAAATAGACTCTTCGATAATGCATATCCATAGGGCTTATAAAATCTAAGCTTCAATATTTGTAATATCACATCTTCTCCTTTTTTCTATTAACATATATTAAGTCCATCAAAAATTAGGTCACTTCTT
Organism: Galeruca laticollis; assembly: GCA_963921935.1. NCBI lineage: Eukaryota > Metazoa > Arthropoda > Insecta > Coleoptera > Chrysomelidae > Galeruca > Galeruca laticollis. Next base: position 166,440,657 of record OY998176.1, read on the forward strand.
GGTCTAGCCAAAAATAACTACTAAACATCAGGTAGGCATCAAATGAAATGTAACTTCTGTCATTCTGACGATGATATTGATTTATCGAAACCATTATCAATTTTTTAGAATTTTTAACAATTTTCATCATATTGTGGAATTAGCTAGGAACGGTTAGTTTCATTTAAAACACTATTATTTGGACCACTAAATTATAGAGAGCGAGTTTATATAGGAGCATATGGATATGTTAATGGAATAAATCCGGAGTTATTAAGATCAGCTCTTCATATTAATAAGAATGAAACGACAAGGAATATAAATAAATTGCTGGATCTTTATAAGTATTTTAATGGAGACAGCCTTCTTGGCGAAGATTATGAAAAACTATTATTAGAAAGACGAAATAGGTATTAGACTTACTGTATTCACAGAAGAAAATTCATTGATTTAAATAGAAATAACTATCAATTAAGAAAATGACGCATAACAAAATTATATATAATATAAATTAAAAAATAAAAACTTCAAAATACATATTTTTTTTATATATGTAACGTTATATTTTTTATTTTTTTCTCAGCATTGCCGCCACATTATTTTTCCCACATGAATTGGTTCACATATTCCATAAGAAATGGAGATGACATAACCCTCAACCTTTTGCAGAATCCCTTGAATATAGCCCAGAGACCCTCAACCCTATTTGTGCAAGTGCTAGTTGTAGGGTATTTGAAATGCTTAGAGTGGTTCACCGTTTTGCGGATAAAGCCAAGGTTCTTTAAATTTGAATATGCCCTCCACTGGTCTATCCAAATCTCTGTTCTATATGTTTCAGAATTGAGGGGATGAGAGTCTCCGCCTTCCTATCCTTCACATGAACTATAATGCTTCCTTTGGTGAGGGTGTCCATCATCCCCAAAACCCATACTTCAGGGACCCTCCTGAATGCCTTCATGCTTTCACCTTTCCACTTATTGAAAAATATGCAATAATCTATAACGCACAATAATTTATTCAAGCAGGGGAAGGGAATATAGTAATTGGATTCACGCTTCCCACTTTTGAATAACCTGATATACGCGTAACAAAGTATTGTATATTGTAGTAATAATTTTATTTAACAACAAACAAAAATATTACTAAATGAAAATAACATGAACTATTTAAAATATATGATAATACGTAATCCGTGTTCGCTTCTACCCTTCACCATGGTACTATGTATAGGACTAGGTTACATCACTATCAATGTGGTGTAAGGCGATTCGAGTGGCGCCATCTTACCATTTATAACAGAGTCTCAGACGTTACGCGGGGCCTATCTACATGAAGGTGGTACTGTAGATAGAGCTGTATAGCCTGGTAGGGATCGTTCTGCTATACTATCTATTAATTAGTGAACGCAATGATTATATCCCCCCCCCCCTTGTTCTAATACACAATATAAGGATATCATCATATATAAATGTGTTTATAATTTCATTCATTTTCTTGAGTTTAAGTTAAAAATATAGTTTAATCGAATATTTTATTTCGCATCTTAATAATTATGTAAAATATACCATGATTCTCAATAGTCGATTACAGCTGACAACCAAGCTACAAAGTATCGTATTCTGTTTTGTTGGTTGCATATCTGTATATATACGCTAGACTGCTAGAGTGCGTTCATAATCTATTGGCGTGGTGAGGAGCGAACTTTGACAGGGTAAGACGCCGGGTGGAAACCTAGGAAGAAACCAACTGGAACGATTAGAGCGCGCCCTACCGATTTGTAGGTCGACACTGTCCAAGTTTTATTTTGACATTGAAATTATTTTACGTTGGTTACGAAAAACAGAGATTGTGGATTGTTTTTATGTTTAACATTATTACCAATGGAATTTGAAAATCTTCTGCTGTTGGAAACTTATAGCTAATCTCAACCCAAAGAATAACGATTCCTGGCGCCTTAACCTCTATAAACAAGAACATTTGTGTAATACGAATTACGCATGTCAGGGTAATAATTTTCCCGATCTCGAACGGGGAACTATGAGTGCACTCTCGGCGATTCTCGTGGTGCGTTTATGAACGCTGTATTGCAGAGTGTGAGATATATATTAAATGTTCTACGAACTGTCAGTTTGTACCTAAGTATAACCCTTACACCCACGGCGTTGGTTTGTAAACGCATCCCTACTGATATAAATGTTAAAGTTTTGGTTTCATGGTATATTATAAAGTAGAAAATAAAGAGAACCAAACGTCATGTTAATTTAAAAATTAAATGTTTCATATATTTGTTTTATAATGACCTAATAAATTCAAAATGTTCTCATTCGCATTGAAAGATGAAAAACAAATGTTAGAGAATAATATTTAGATTTATGGTTTTGGTAACGCATTACGTTTCACAGATATATATCTGTCAATTCTGTCATTAAAATTATTCACATACAAATTTGTTGTCTTACAATAGTGTATTTATAAAAGTGGTAATTTAAATAATATTATCAGCAAACTAACTGAAATTTTATTGTAATTTGTGAGAAAACAGGGTCCGGTGACCTATACGGAGACACGACTTTTTGACTGATTTAGCGAATAATGTATAGTACTTACCTATTTTGAAGATTATCCGCCGAAAAATTTGCGGGTTATACAGAATTCACAGCAAAAAATCCAAAAAGAGATTTTTTTTCGCCACTTAAACCATCACTTTTGGACTAAATATTTTATACAAAAAACAGTTTAAATGCATCGCACTGTACAGGAAAGTGATCAACAATATGTATTCTGGGTCCGGTGCACTTCGCGACCCTCCGAATTTTGCAACGATTTTTTTTTATTAGAAAGCCCTATTGTTATAGAACATTTTAAGAGAAAAAAATTCTTGGATCATGCACTTTTGGAAGAGAAAATCGCAATTAAAAGTACTAAAAATCCGGCATTTTTCAAAAAAATTTGACAATTGTGTCTAGATATCAGATGGTCACAAATTTTAGAAGGAGGAGTGTTGCCTGTTCTAATTTCCGTGACTTTTGTCTGCTTGGAAATACTGTATACAAGATTTATACTATCTTCACGATTTAAATGTATGTATTGAAAATGTACTTCTTTGGACGTATTATGTATTTTCCACTGGTACGTATATTTTATGTAGTTAGGGTAAATATAAAAAATTATGTTTATATTTTTGATTTTTAGTTAAAAGTTAACGTTAAATGTCCCGATAAGTATAAATATTCTTCTCATAACGAACGTATTGTTGATAATTAAAGGAGAAGTATTTTTAAAATAATCACAAGATCGCAGTTCTAGTGGATTGTTTTATTAAATTTTAGTCATATTTCATATATTGCTATTATTTTACATTTGACTAATGTTCACTTGAACAAATGGAAGAATGTAGTTTCCATCAAACGATCGAAAAACCTAGCTAGCTTGGGCGATAGACAAGGCGAGAAAAGAAGAAGCGATTAACCATAACACATAACCTAATATTTTAAATCTTCAAAAATAACGGAGTAATATGATCAGGGTTCTAATTTAATGTCCTTTCTGTTTTCTCCGCGTTATATTGAGTGCAAATGTAAATGTGATGAATTTTCGCAAGTTTTGAGTCTTCTACGCGCTAGCTTTGTGCAATTTTTCCGCTAAGTTCTGGTATACTATTATATCTGAGATTACCTATATACTATTCTGGAACATTTGTCGTCCCTAGCACACTTGTATGGCACATAATGACATCCCAAATACGAGTTTAAAGATGATTGTTAATGTGCTAGTATGATCTATAGAGAATAGAATGTACATATAAAGTATGTATACACTTATTGGACCACCAGGAGGATTAAAGATAATCTTAAGTACATACAAATGTTTATTTTAAATATGTCTTCAAGACGTAGATTATCATTTTTATTAGATCCATTATAGGTTGTAGCAAACTTCATGTGGAATACAAATTATTTTATATTTTTTCGAGAAGGGGTAGGGAATATACCACTCCACTCCTCGAACCAATTAAAATCCGACCAACAGTCACAAATATTTGTAGTAAAACTTTAAATGGAATTTTTTATTGCCGAATCAGCATAATTTACAATACATTACCTAATTCAATTCAATATCGGTTCCTGACCAACTGACAGGTCAAAATGTAACTAAAATATCATTAAATATGAAACAAGAAATACTAAAAAAATTACTCACTTAACTTAAGTATAAAGACCAAATAGAACTCAACAATGTAGTGAACTAGAGAGGATAACTCGCCGAAGTTTGATTAACTACCTATTTTTTTGTTGTGGGGGAAATCATCTATAGACCTTGGAAATGAGTACCAAGTTGCTGGATTCCACCAACCATGTTTTCATCTTCAACCCTTAATGGGACAAGAAAACGTCATTCTAAAGAGCCATGGTCGATCGCCTACCTGCTAACACCTACCACCAATCTGTCCGAACTCTGTATCTAATATGTTTTTAAAAATGTGAATCCGCTCAACCCAACCTAACCCAATCTAACCTACTTATCTACTTATGAATATTCAAACTAACCTAATCTAACCTAACTAAATCTCAACTATAAACTACACAGGATAACGCGCCGAAATTAGTTCGATAATATTATTGAATCTCGCACTAGGAGTGGGACCAAACACTTGTCACCACATAAACTGATCCACTTATTCCGATAAAAATCTTGAGGACATCACCCCGGACGCCTCAAATATTGTTTAATGGACGACCAGTGACCGTTACCGGATCCCCAAAGTTTCTGGAATGGTTAACTTCCTTATGTATCTAAGGGGATGCACCTCCCAGATTTTTGAGGCCACTATATCCCCTCCAGCAGTCAGTCCATATTTCAGTACCCGGCAATACGCGACGAGATATTATTGATTCTAGATTTGTGGTTGTTCGGTTGGTAACAAATACTACATAGACACGTTCATCCGTGACATCATAGCACCCACTGCTCTGGAATCATGCGCCCCCTATTATATCTTCGTTTGGTCAGGAAGATGTGACCGTTCCCACTTAAAAAATGTAAACAATTAAAGTAACCCTGCATGGAATCGATACCAGTCAACTTTCTTTTAACTGAAATCAGTTATGCGCGAATTGCACAATCTGTTGAATTTTTCCATTTGCGCGCATTTTTCACAATCTATCGATAGCTGTTCACTCAATTTTTCCATTTACAAATTGTGTATGTATTCCTGATAGTATACATATTTGAGCACGTATTATCTCATAATAATGTGGATAATCATTTGAATTATTGAAGATTGGATTTCCGTTTGAGATACTAAAGCAGATTGATATCGCGAGCGAAGCAAGCGCGCCGGTTCGACGTTCCGCAGTTCGGGCACATCTTATATTCCGCGGTAACGAGTTCACATTTTGGAGCCTAATCAACAATTCCTCATCGTTTAAACTAATAATCGAGATCAGTTGGAAAACGTTTTTGACTTCCATTTTATCCATATTATCATAATACTATCATTTGTTTTCACTTGCGATTACTAACAACCAATCCTATCCCAATAATGAAATCAACAATATAATAACACTTTTGTCATGACCATAAACGAAGGAAAGTGCATTTACAAATAACGTAGGCTTCGTTCCGCGTACTGCGTTAAAGGGAAAGGAATAATTTATTGAATATTTAAAAATTTCGCGGAATGTCGACGTTACTTAAGCGCAGGCGTAGATTACTATAGCTGCAACCCACGATACAAACATATTATATCGATCGTGGCTGCAATCGTGCACAAGATTAGATTATCGATGGATTCGCCTATAAACCTATCAAAACAAATCAATAATGTATGAAAATCGCCATGAGAGATTTATATTCTGTTGTTCATTGTTGATTCTGTGGTCCAGCAAAAGAGTTTATTTTTATCTCTTTCATGTAATGTATAAATCAAATCTGAGATGAACAGTACATTCTAAGGATAATTATTATTTCAAATTTCATTATTAAGTATACATGCAAATACTTTTATATTTTTATAATATTTTCATATATCTATCACAACACAAAATTAATTCAACTGAAAGAAAATAAAGACCACTTGACAACGCTGTTAAAACTCATATGATGACAGAAAAGTATCCTAACTTGTGACCCTGGTTGCCTAGACATAAGATGTCGGTGTCTAATTTATAACCTATAAGTGTAAAGTGAAAATAATTACGCCTCAGAATATATTTAAAAATTGGCAAAATTTAAGTATTTTTTTCCGGTTTTTTTTTGTGAAACAGACTTATATTTCGTTCAAGATAATAACCTTTACAATTTTGAAGTGAAAATATTTATCGTAAAATAGCATTAACTAGTGTTGAAAAAGTACCATTTTTCGAACTAAATTCGTGATTTTTAAAGTAACTACTGAATGATCCAGCGAAATTTTTGTTCTGATCTGCTTTATTTAAGGTAAGCTATCAAACAAAATTAAAATTAACATAAAATTCGGAGGGTCGCGAAGTGCACCGGAACCTTTCTCCCTTTTTTAAAAAGTCGTATCACAGCCACTTAATGCGTGCAGAAACAAAATGTGTTTTTTTGAACGAGGATGTTGATTAAACTTTTGTAAGAGTATATTTTTGTTTTTATATTTCTGTTGCCGACTTTTTTAAAGAAAACTAATTGTTGATGAGAGAATACACCCAATTAAAAAGACAATTGAATCAATATCCTCTCTTATTATAATTGCAGTTTTTTTAGGTTTGGATCCTTAAAGTTCCGTTCCAATTATAAGTACATCCGCATCGTCTCTGGCTTATTTGGTAGTAATATTTACAGCTACTAATTTTTCAATTAGCATATTAATAAGCTTTTATTTGTTACTTCAATTTGATATGAAGTTTCTCTTGCATTTGTCCCTTAATATTTCTTACTTTTAGGAATCGCTTATAACTGTTATTGAATAGAATAGATAGATATTCAATTAATGAATTAATGTAATAATTAATAAGAAATGAAAATTATAAATAATAATGTATTTATCAATGATAAACTGTATATGACGTGTTTCTGACGGGGACTACCGGTTGACCTTGAATGATGCTCTAACAGCGAGCTCTCGGTCCTCTATTTCGGAAAGGATTCAACATACTAAAATTTTTGAGAAACAAAAGTTTTAGGAAATTTAATCTTCTACAATATTAATACTAAATACAAATAGCGAAATCCCATAGGAAACAAGATATTTGTAAAAAATTAATATTTGGGACCTTTGACCATAGATTTTAATAGCCAACCATATGTAGGTTTTGAGAAAACTTTTAGCATGCCACAATACAAGTTTATACGAGTTTATAGTTGAGTATCTTAAATTGCGAGATACTTAACTAATTTTGACCAATATGACTGGACTATAATCCGGGAACTAGATATTGTCCTGGGTGTCATTACCTAGCGATTGAAGAAACCTGCTGTTTGCTATTTTCAGAAAGATTTTGAAACAAAATTTACTTATCTTTGTTTGAATACTAAATGAGGGTTTGTCATTCCATTCCTTCATTTTACGTATTTACAAGTGGAGTGTGACGTAGATCTTGGCAGATTAGGAGTTATTTTCTATAAAAACGTTTGACAGCGTTTATAGTGTTATAAGAAAGTTTTGTAAAATTAGTGTTTGCCAGCTATTTTGTTATTTTTGTAACCGTAAGTACTTTTTCCATATTACTTATATTTGGAAGAAATCCACGAAACACGTTTTGTTGTCATATTCTAAAATTGTGAAAAATATAACCTGGCTTATAAAATATACTGTATATGCATCTTATTGAAGTTTATTTAAATGATATTCCACAGTACATTACAGCACTTATTTTAAAATATACTCACATAACAAAAAAAATTAAACCACGTTGTAAGAATAATTCACAAAATACGCAAATCACTAAATCAACAGACTTTGTTTGAAAAATAGACACTGACCAACCCTAACCAGATAGCCGATTTACGTCATCACTCCGGTCGTCTATTATGAGATATTACGATGAAATGAGTGAGCTATTACACTCAAATTGTCTCCAAACCAGTGCATTGTAAAACACAATACTACATTGTGTATGTACCCAGTGAACATGGTCACGTCAATATCACGTCGTTTATAGGTTATTATTCGTCTACGACGTCAGAACACCAAAATATAACGTCATGTTTACGTTGAATTTTGGACGTCTAAGAGACGTTCATAAGTCACGTCATTATCACGTTTTTAATAGGTCCCTAAATAACTTTTGTACTCAGTTAAAAATATGCTTTATGATCATCATATATATTATTTATATAATAATATACTTACTTACAGTTATACGTTAAATCTATATTTTCATCCCAGTATTTTTGATTTTCAATAAATCAATAGAAATAATTAATAGTGAATATATATATTTAATTTTTTTATAACATTCAATATAGTATAATATTATATTGAATGTGAAAACTGAAATATATGTTATTTTAAATTTGGCGGGACGAGTATAATATGAACCGTAACAGCGCGCTAAGCCAATCACAAACTATGCGCACGCAGAGCCACCTACAACTGCATCCACAACCACAAGTATAGTTGTTTGTCGTATGGGGCTTGATGCATCTGTTTATATGAATATATAGTTGTTTATCAAAAGTAAGTAAAAATTAAATTTCAATAATTATTTTTATCTTTAACGGTTGCTTAATGTGTAGTTTACCGTGATAAGTGGTGGAATAAAATTAAGTATCCCACATGGCCACCTCTGCTCATCTAACCTAAAAAATGGCGTTCGTAAGAGTTCAGTTTGCAGAGAAAGATGAAAAAGGATTTCCGTGGATTAGTACAATTAGAGTGGAGTGGCTTACGCCCAAGAAAAAAGAAGCTTTTTGGCCCCCGTATAAACACAATATCGATTTCATAACGCTTTGATGAAAGGAGAAGTTCCTGTTGAAGAAAAGTGGGTTCTGTACAATATAACAAGAATTCTTTTCGAGAGTGATAAGTTTATTTTTCAATAAAATAATTTATTTAGCAACAATTCTGGACATTTTAAAGTGATAAGGTCTGATATACCTTAAGATCAACTTGAAATGTTAATGTAATTATAAAAGTTGTCCTTTTGTCTGTGGTTGAAGAGAAAATGTATATTTTTTTGCAGATGATATTCATACAGCAAATAAAAGAATTGCACAACATGAATTAACATCTGATGTTCAAACAGATCATGATGATGAATTAATAATAAACAATGAGACTCATACCATCAAACGAAAAACATGTAAGCCTTCAAGATTTGACGATTGTTTAAGCAGTGATGATGATGAAACGACATTGCCCGGAGTCAGCAAAAAGCATTTAGATAATACAGGGAATATTTATCCAAGACCACCAAAAATTCCACTAATTTCATCGGATCTAACACCCTCATTGTTAATTTCACCAAGAACATCTATTGAAAATAACACTACTCCCACAATAACAGCACAATCAAGACGAGAACTGTTTACGAATGGTCGAACAAGATAAGTTTCTTCTACGCATAATACTTCAGGTACATAAATCTATTGTTTTAATATATAACATAAGTAAAAACTTTTCTATTGCAGTTTTAGAAGAACAAATTTTACCATTACTCTATCAAATTAAAGATCAGAATAACGAGATTCTGAATTTTCAAAGAAAATATTATTCAAGGACAAATACATTGTTAAGAACTTTACCAGATGACATACCTGTCCAATTACCTTTGAATACAAAAGAAGATCTAGATATATTCCAAAATTATTCAGAAAACCAAGATAACTTTCAAAACTTTGTAAGTTATAATAGGTCCCATACTTAAAACATATTTCATAATGATAACTATTTTACAGGTGTTATATTTATCCAGTTTGGGTGGACGTGATGTTGTCTCACAAGTGAATAACATACTTGAACAAATATTAACCAATCTGCTTGCAAAAGACTTCAGTTTTTGGGGAAAACGAATGGAAAAGCAACCATTCGGGAACTTGAAAATAAAAATTGCCGTTGTAAGTGAGTATATTTTAATTTTGGATATTATATATTAGTGATTTAAAGAATCATCCATAGTTTTTATTAACATTAATTGTCTGCATTTCCAAATTTTTGAGGCTTATAGAGTATCAAACATGTTTCAAAATATAAATCAACTTTTTTTATTTTTTTATTAAGTATTGATTTCAAGTAATTAATTGGGTAATATTTTTAGATGCAGTAAAAAGCAAGACATCAAGTAACTGAAGAACAAATTGAAGATAATATGAAAGTGTGGCTAAAGCACGCACCACAGCGGCTCTTAGAAAGAAGTAAATAATACATCCGAATCTCAAATATAATAATGAATAGAAAAATAGAAAGAAGAAAAAAAGACTTAGTTTCTAAAATACAAATTTATAGAAGAGTAGCTGAATCGTTAAAAAAAGGTAATGAAGAAAATAATTCAACCATTTTGGAAACTCAGCCACTTAATAATGTGCCTGAAAATGTAATCACCAACCCTTTGGGATATAAAATTAATAATTCAAGTTTTATAAATTATAATAATGGTAATTCAGTTGCAGCGGATACTGGCAATAGTAATATTAGTAATTCATATGATAGTGTTAATAGTAACAGGCAATTTTTTCATGTTGACAATTCTACTAGTAGTGAAATAACAAATTTAAATCCAGAAAACTCATCTAATAGTAAATTAACTAATGATTTAAAATACTGGGCAACAATACAAAACAATATACCAAGAAGAGCTCTCACTGATCTTTTGCACATTCTTGCTAAACATCACCCTGAAATTCCCTTAGATAGCTGAACTCTTTTGAAAACCCCCATTATAACAAATTTTAAAACATTAACCAAATGGCAAATATTCTCATTTTGGTCTAAGCAACGCACTGATAAATTATTTGAGGCAATATGACCAGATTCCAAACAATATAATATTTCAAATTTGTTTTAATATAGATGGGTTACCACTCTTTCGTAGCTCAAAATGTAGTTTGTGGCCCATATTGGCTATTATCAAAAACATTTTCACTTTGTAAACCATTTGTAATTGGGATATTTTGCGGCATAGAAAAACCAAAACCTTTAATTAAATATTTAGAAGATTTTGTCGATGATTTACAGATGGTATTATTAAATAGGTTTGTAATAGATGATATTGAATATAAGATTGAAATACATAGTTTTGTGTGCTATGCCCCTGCAAGATCATTTATTAAATATGTTAAATCTCATGGAGGGTATTCCTCTTTTGATAAATGTATAGAAAGGGGAGAATATCATGGAAGAGTTATATTAAATAAAACTAATTATGCCAGTCGTACTGCTACTAGTTTTCGTTTACAATCAGATCCTGAACATCATCTAGGTGAATCACCTTTACTTAAAATTCCTGAGATTAAATTTATATCTCATTTCCCTCTTGACTATATGCATTGCATTTGCTTAGGAGTAATGCGTAAGCTTTTAAATACGTGGACAGGAAATGTAAAATCTTCTATGAAGACAAGATTAGGAAGTCAGGTTATAAACACGACGTCAAATCATCTAATTTCGCTGCAGAAATATATCCCTGAAGAGTTTAATAGAAAGCCGAGATCTTTAATAGATTGAAGTTTTTGGAAAGCTACGGAATTTAGAAGTATTTTTATTAAATTTTGGGCCAGTTCTTAGAGATGTGACAGATATTGCTATTTATGAACATTTTATGCTATTACATTGTGCAATTTCAATATTAGTTTCCAAAAAACATTTTACAAATTTAAAATTGGAGTTACCTAAAACTTTATTGGATATGTTTGTTAACCATTGTAAAAAAATGTATGGTATTGAATTTCTTGTATATAATGTTCATATATTATGTCATTTATGTGATGATGTAAACATATATGGTCCTTTGGATGAAATATCAGCATTTCCTTTTGAAAATTATTTAGGGAAACTTAAAAGTTTAATCCATGGACAAAATAATCCATTACAACAAATTTGCAACAGATTACATGAAATAGACAATTTGTTTTCTAGTATCAGGTCATCATTACCACAAAATAGAATTATTCATGAAATGCAACACTTTACTGGAAAATTGCCATATTCCGGCTATGTATGTGAACAATATAAAAAAACTCATTATAAAGGCTGGGTTTTTACAATTCGCTCACACTCTTTTAGTAACTGTCATGCCATGATTGCAAATAATTTAGTCATTGAAATAATTAATATTATACTTAATTATAAAAGTGAAACTATCATAATAGGAAAAATGTTTCAGTCAAGTTCTCCTGTTTACAAATATCCACTTAATTCAAATATATTAAACACATACACAGTTGTAGATTTGTCTGATGATATTAAACAATGGCCTATTACTATTATAACCCAGGCAGCAAGGTGACGTTATCTTCACGTGATTCTCACGTCACCTAATACGTCGAAGTGACCAAAATTTCAACGTAGAAGTGACGTGTTCATGACGTTAATTTGTCACAGCGCATCGACGTCGAATGTGACGTAACATTACGTCAATCAAGACGTAGAATTACGTCAATCATGACGTAGTGTTACGTCAATTACGACGTAGAATTACGTCAATTACCACGTAAAATTACGTCAATTACGATCCTTGAGGCATTTTTTGTCGACGCAAAATATGGTGTGATTAAAAGTCCAATTTAATTTCTGTAAATATGGGATACAAAAAATAAAATGTATTTTTCATTAAAATATATATATATTTAAAATGCAAAAAAAACATACGACACTTGAAAGTACTTTCAAAATTAGACAGGCAGTGAGGCCTATTAGAAAATAAAATTAATATTTTAAAAATACATTCAACTTAACAAGACCATCCCAAGTATAAAATATTGTTTCAAAATGGATTAAAGTCGATTTTTGATATTACTGCGTTGATTGTGACCAAGGCATGAGAGTGAAATAGTCAATAGTTTGCTACAAACCGAGATATTTTCTTAGCAAATCCACTATATTAAAAGACATAGCCAAAATTTCAAGTGAGTAGTTAAAATTTTTTTTATTTGGGACAACCGTAACAACTTGAGTCTTAAGTCTAATATAAGGTTGATTACAAAAAAAATAGATATAAAATATTACATTTAATGGAATTTTAAAAACAAAAAAAGAAAAGGAAAAATACACACTCTCGCATTAGCTCCTATTTTATATGACCATTTATATTCGATTCTAAAGTATGTAATAATGGTATAGCAACCCAATTTTTGTCAGAAGGCAAAAGTATACATTTTCCCTTTATTTCGGTAATGGAAAACATTTTTATGTCCTCAGATAACTTTGAAACTTGGTGTATGTTGAGTTTAGTGGAATCAAAGGGATAATTATAAAATGAAGTACTATCAGTAAAGTACTTTCCATATATAAACATTTCATTTGTCAATTTGATCGAAGCAATTTTTTCTATTTGAAATATGTGATTATCTGTAAAACAATATGAATCTGCTTTTGAATAGTGGTTAATACTCAAAATAAAATTATTAAATGTTAATTTATTAAATAGACATTCAAGTGAATTTTGTTCGAAAATATTTTTATTATTAAAAGTTTTGTTATTTTCAAGTTCTATAGTAGAACAATTTATTTCACATACTCTTCTACATATTTGTTTAAGGGGTTTAGTGGACGTTTTCAGCAAACTTTTAAGTTGTCTCAAATAGTTTTCAAAGGGGAAAGCTAAAAATTCATCTAAAGGACCATAGTGAATACTATCGTCACTTAGATGGCTTAAAACGTGAACATTATATATATATATAAAAGTCTTTACCATATAACTTCCCCCCATGTTCTATAAAAGTTTTTAAAATATTTGAAGCTAGCTGACAATTTAATTCTCTAAAATTTGTTTTTAACAAACAAGTAATACCACAATGAAGTAGAAGGAAATGGTTGTAAATGGCTGTGTTAATATTGCCTTTAAGACCTACTATTCCAGCATACAGTAAAAATGTTCTGTATTCAGTTGCTTTAAAGTGGGCAAGTTCATTTAAAGATCTGGTTTTGCGGTTAATTTCTGTTGGAATATAATCTCTAAATCTTATCAGCTGATCTGAAATTAAATTTGTATTTCTACTAGGCAATCTAACCGACAAGGGTCCCTCAACCCAATATTTTAACAGTTTACGCATAACACCAAGACAAACATTATGCATGTAGTCTATAGGAAATTTGTCAATCATATTAATATTCAAACTAATTAAAGGTGAGTTACCAATATGATGATCCTCATCTTGTTGTTTTCTGAATGAGTCATCTGTTCTTTTAGGGCAATTTAAATCTTTGAAAATCATTCGCCTATTATTATATACCCCAGATACAGTACATTTGTCACAGCATGAATAGCCCGTTGGCCCCTTGATACATTTTATATATGCCTTTGCAGGAGCATCGCATATGAAACTATGAATTTGAAATGAAAATGTTTGTCCCCTGAAAGTAAATCCCTCCCTAGTTAAAACAATGCACTCATTAATAAAATCCTCAAAAAAATGGGAAATTGGAATAGGTTTGGAATTTCCACAGAATATTCCTACAGGGAACACATGTTTAAAACTAGTGTTTTTTACCAAACCTAATATTGGCCATAACTGTAAATTAGAACTAGAATATAATGGCAGACCGTCAATATTAAAACTAACTGTTAAGCAGTGTCCAACAAAATTTTTGTTTTTGCTAAGGTATGTGTCCAAACCTAGCCTTAACCCTAAATGAATGTACTCACCAGTCTCTAATTTTCTTGTTTTAAAAGTTGTAGGAGTTTTCAACAATGTACGGCTGTCATTAGGGAGTTCAGAGTGATATGGTTTCAGAATGTGCAGCAAATGTGTAATAGCTGAATGTGTAACATGATGGGAAGTTGCCCAAGATCTCAATTCCAATACAATATTATTATTTTCAACTTGTGTACTATTTCCTATATTATTAAATTTTGAGTCACATTCAAAATCGTCAATTTCAATATCTGGATATTCTGTGCTACGGTTTATGTTTTCCTCGACAGGGGGAATAAGAGTATTTAAACTTTCTACATTATTGACATTAATTTCCAAGCTATTTACAATAGTAGTATTATTGTTTACAGGAATGTTTGATGACAAATTAACAGAAACTGTGGTTTCGTTACAGATTTTAGACACTT
Organism: Galeruca laticollis; assembly: GCA_963921935.1. Taxonomy (NCBI): domain Eukaryota; kingdom Metazoa; phylum Arthropoda; class Insecta; order Coleoptera; family Chrysomelidae; genus Galeruca; species Galeruca laticollis. Next base: position 166,455,821 of record OY998176.1, read on the forward strand.
CAGCAGCAACTTGTCTGAGCATGTGACGCTTTGAAATAATATTCTTTTGGTTCTTTTTTGGCATAATTTTGTTTGAATAGTTAAAATAATAAGAACTCAATAACTTACTATTTGTACGAAGAAAATGTATACTTTTGCCTTCCTACTACAAAAGTTTAAATAACCTCGTTTCTCTTTTGCAATAACGCTAAACGCTTAGGTGCATGTTTCAACCATACTTTTATAGCATTGTCTACATCAGCTTCCATAGAAGACGTACATTTCATTAGTACAGCACCTAAAAATAAATTAAACTTGAACAATATTGAAGAATCCATACAGCTGTCTAATTTTAAAGTAGAATTCTTTAAATAAACATAATTTCAAAGTAAAAGGCAAAGATATTATACTTAAAAAAATACTGACTAAAATTCACTCGGCAGTGAGAATATTAAGCAAATGCTATATGGGAATGGACCGTGCTCTTATCACTATTAAAACTCATTGAAAATTACAAAACAAAAATATTAAATGTATCTTTAATTTACTATATCACTAACCAACTCATAAAGTTCATAAACCTAAAAGTAATTTAAACACTCTATACACTTGAAAAAGATACTGTTTCATACACAAACAAACTCAATCTAATGCTTAAAGAAGTATGATTATTGTACGTGCAGTTATCAGTTAAAACTATTTTTAGCAAAAAACCCATATATACTAAAATGGAGTATTTATATACTACTCACCAACAATTAGCTTCCTTAGATTTAAATTTTGAAAATTCTTTTTGCCATTTCTTGTTCCCAAAAAGCTGAACTGAGATGCTACAATGTTAGACAGAACTTTTTTTAATATTGAATTAGTCTTACTGACTACATCATGACCTCCAAGAGTAGAGAGATACGTTACCTAAAAAATAGAAGATTTTTTTTAATAAATCATTTCTATTAAACAAATGAAATAAGGCCATACCAAAAGATTAAAATTATCAGCTTCATTCAAATAATTGTCAAGTTCCTGCAAATCTTTCAAATTCTGTAGAGGTAAACCTACAGGTATATCTGCAGGTAAATCTACTACTGTGGCATTTATTATGGTGCGGTTACTTTTAAGTATATGTAATATTTCACAATTCTGATTTTTTATTAAAACCATCTGCTGCAAGATTTTCTTATACTCTAAAAAATAATGTTCACCTTAAACACTTTACTGGTTATAAAGAACAGTACAATTGCATTGATATAAAATATAAAAACAATTAGCTAAGTACTCTAATTTTAAGTAATTCTACCAATTAATTCCATTACAAACAATAAGAAAACAAATCAATAATAAACTGTATACGTTTATAAAAGATTTATTTGCATAATACTGCTGAATACCAATCTACCTGTACTACTTCCATCAATAGGTTGAATATTGGTATTAGTCACAGTCCTATCAACTTGGGAATCCTTAGGAGTACTGGTAACAGGCAAGTTAATAAACGAACTACTTGCATCAGTGTCCTCTAAAATATTTTTAAAATCAAATAATAACTTGGAAAGAATTAACACTATAATAAACTATACTTCTGAGCTACATATCCATTATTCTACAGGTACAAAGAAGAATAGTAACTATGATTTTTGAGTATTTTTAGATACCTACTGGATGTGCGTAATTCTAGCAGCCAGTCTATATTCCTTTCCAACGAATAACATAATATCTATAATTCTGCAGCTAGGTCATAACAAATTTCTTAACAGAATAAGTACTTAGGATTTATAAAAAATTTAGATACACGGAATAAGAATGGTAGAATGTTATAATTGGGCAACCACATCACTGTTGTAAATATGTCAACTACTGAGAAGGTGATAGAGTTCAACAATGAAAATTAAAGTTTGCGATTTCTGTTCTCCAATTACAAAATTATAGATACCAAATTTTTTGCTGAAAAACAGTACACACAAAATGTATCTAAAAATATTTGAAAATGTTGGTTACTTGATCTTTGATGGATATTGAATATGATTGTAATCAGAGAGTATATTTTTACTCAACAAAACTAAATTTTAAGCTCTATATGTCTTATATGTTTATTTCATGTTTTTATAAACTTACGATTACAAACTGAACGATTCAGTAGCTCATGAATTCCTTTCACTTTAGGTGGTAAGCAGTTTTGACTAGTAACTTCCTCGTCACTGCTTTCAAGAAACCTCCTTGGTTTTAGAACTCTGCGTTTAAGTGGCGGACCTTCATTCTCATTATCTGTAGAATTTAGGTCAGATGTAATTTCTACCTTTTTTATTTTGATTTGGCTTTTGTGGTAATCGTCTAAGAAAGTATAATTTCGTTATACACAGATAAAAGGTTTTTAAAGACATACTAACCTTCAAAAAAAAATTTTCTTGAAATTTTATACAACTTCCACTTTTCTTCGTTTGGACTCTCTCCCTTCTTTAGTGAATCAATGAATTGGTTTTGTTTTTTATAAGGAGGCCACCAACAATCGGATTTTCTAGGCGAAAGCCAATTTTCGTGTACAACTGCCACGTTAGCGCCTTCTTCTTCGTCGAATTGAACCCCTACAAACATCTGAAAATTAATTTTTAACGTAAAATCAACTCTACGCTCTCTTTCACTGTACTTGCCGTAAAAAGGATAACACAACCACAGTAGCTGTAGAAATAGGAAGTATATATAATCTGTGGAAATAATATATTTCAGTTAAAATTATAAATTAACATCTCCTCTTCTATCTTCTTGTGGTTAAGTCGGGTTATCTGTGGTTAAGTCTTAATGACAATTATTGGTCGAATTATCACGTCAAAATCACGTTACAATTCGACCTGTAATTTTGGTCAATTATAAAATAAAATCCATAAAATAATTGAAAATATATCAAAAGCTTGCGCTTAATGCTAACATTTTATTGTTTTCTAATCTATACAAAAATACATCAAGTTGATTATTTTCGTCAAACTCTTGTTAAAAAGACACGTGAATATGACGTATTACTTTAGTCGATAAGAAACTTCGACCAGTACTCACCACAATTCTACGTAATTATGACGTCATCCGACGTCACCTTGCTGCCTGGGTAACCTGCAAGTGTATGCTATTACCGTTGCCAAAACAAAAGTATGTGTCATCTCCGATTCTCCATACTTTAATAATGGACATATGAATTTAGGTTTCGATTATTACACTTCTATAAGTTCATTGTCAAAACAATTTTTTTATTTTATAATATAGCACCTTGGCTCAAATAATGTCACAACTCAAAAAAATTAAAAATCATTTTTATTGTATCATTGGATTCAAAATACATTCTATTTTCAACTCAGATTTGAATTGATATATTTATTTTGGAAGTGTGCCTTACTAATAGTTTTTTATACTATTGATTGTTCATTATAAACATCTATATTTATTTTAGTTGTCATTTTATTTGAGTCGAATTGTGATATGTAATTCGAATTTAATGAGTGAGAATTTTATTTTGTTAAACCAAATATATATTATATTTTTATCAAAAAATAATTTGTAAATACATTTTATTTAGGTATAAAATAACAATAAAGTTTTATAATTTTTTTCAACAGAATTTATTTATTAATCAATTAAATTGGGTGCCCATTTATTGTTGTCTTTCTGATACTTAATTGTGTGATTTTAGAAATGTAATTGCTCTATAAAATCTAAATATAATAACTTTAATTATTATTATATATACACATATCAAATAATCTCATATATTTATTTAGTATAATATAAAAACTCAATAAGTAGGATAAAGACAACTAATATTAGGACTGATGCCGATATAATCCTATCAACATAAGACGTTCCCTCTCCTACGTCCTCTCTGGTATTTAAATGACGTAATTACCAGATTATTATCACGTCACTTTAACGTCTCTGTTACACGTCATTTTCACGGCTATAACTGACGTCTTTAGGCTGTGACGTTAGGCCGTGATTTTTTCGTCATTCTCTTGGTGATCCTGACGTTATTAATGACCAAAATTGTACGTCATAATAACGTGACCATGTTCACTGGGTAGTAGGAAAGCCAAACATATCCGGAGGACACTTTGAGTCGTATATTAGTATATTAAGGAATTTTTATAAATGCTTAGCAATTTTCGATTATCTTTGAAACCGTTTCCTTGACAATCACTGTTTGTTGCTTGCTGTGATAAAAGTCAGAAAGTGACTACTTATTTGGATTTAATACCTTGTTATTGCTAAAAAATATTCCAAATTGACAGTGATGATGTGTTAGTATGTGCAGGACACCACTGCTGAAAATGTATTTTTGAATTTATTGCCAAATAATTCCAACGGAATACCGCTTTTCATGGATTAATGCCAAGAAAAAAGACGACATCCCGATCTAAAAATTTCATGATAAAATACGTTTCCGATTTATCTACAAAGTTGAAGGTATCCCCGTTATGATCAGATCAATCCACGATGAGAGCTACACTTAGTACAAAACAAGATATGTAACTATATTACAAGAAATTCTAAATTACGGCTTTCTTGATAGGTCAAAGTTGTTACTATGAACCAAAGAAATTTTGTCATATGAACAAATTTAAGCGTTTATAATATTATATTCAACCCTTATTATCCTAGCGTTGCATATATGCAACGGCTTTTTCTCCCAGTTTACGCATTCCTGTTGAGAAACTTTTGAATTTGGTGAACAGAGGTCACCGTAAATTGCAGTGCAGCCATTTTGGTTAGTTGTTTATGACCGCTGGCTAGCTTATGTAGAGATCTAGGGTGAAATTTTTGGTATTCTATTGAATTGTGTTCTGAAAATTTGAAGAATATGGAATTCCGATTGGAGTAAGTACATGTGTTTCTTTATATATTTGATAAATTGTGTTTTTATATTGGTGTGTCCTAACAATTAGTGAACGGAATAAACAGAACCGGTTTGTTGTATATTTTTTGTAGTCGTAAAGCTAATTGTTGCATATATGCAACGCTAGGATAATAGGATACTGTGTTTACACTGAATGCTTTATTTGACATTATTGGTAATTTGGAAAAATAAACACCCGACTATAGATTTATTGCTAATGTTTCGTCGGCTACAATCAATCTTCTTTGTATCATCGAAGCCACATACGACATTCGTTTTCTCTTCTGTCTTTTAATTCGTGGGTCAGTATTGACCATACTTGTTTATTTCAGAAAAGTGCTCACACTAGAGGAGGCTTTACGAATTGCATTTGAAGATGATGAGAATTCTAGTGTTCCTATTGAAGCTTTAGTTATTGAACCTCCTGTGGTGAACATACTAACCGATGAGGATGAATAAGTTGATTTCGATTTGGATCGACTTTCTGGGAATCTGCTCCGTTCTCAGGCTGAAATAAAATTTTATAACAACAAACGAATTCGCAAGGAATATCAAGATGTGGAAACGATTCAGAATATGAAAGAGGTTCAGGATGTGGCAGCCATTCAGAATGTAGAAGTGGCCCAGGATGCAGAAGCAATGCAGGGTGAGGAAGCAACAACAAAGTCAAGAAAGTCTAGGAATAAACGACAAAACATCACTCATTTGTGGACATCTGGAGATTTGCTAAATAGAGAGGATAGTTTTGTATTCCCCTGCGATTTCTCTCAATGTGAGCATTTATCACCAGTTGAAATATGCGAACTGTTTTGGTGTGATGAGCTAATTGAGTACGTGAGAGAAAAATGTCGAAAATGTGCACTATTCAAAAGTTGTCCTGATCCCAAAATAACTGCTGATGAGTTAAAATGTTATCTTGCTATCTTGATATGGATTGGTTATGATGTAAAGCCAGGGAAACGATTTTATTGGAATAGCGGATTAGATATGGGTAATCTACTAGTGAAAAATGCGATGAGGAGAAACCGCTTTGAGCATATTATGGAATTTTTACATTTAGCAGACAATAATAAAAAAGATAGAAATGATAAAGCATGAAAAGTTAGGCCGTTGATAAATAAACTAAAGGAAAAATGTATTCAATATAACGTCCCCGATCAAAATATAAATTACGATGAATCTATGGTGAAATATTTTGGCCGACATAGCTCTAAGCAGTTTATTAAGGGGAAGCCAATTCGTTTTGGTTTCAAAATGTGGTCACTCAATTCCAAACGAGGATATCTCATAAATTTTTATATCTATCAAAGTAAAAATCCAAATTCAGTCAATGAAGATGAAGTTCGTTATGGAAAAAGTACTGCTCCTCTATTAGGTCTATTACGTGAACTTCCAGATGCAAAAAGGAAATTGCCTTACAAATTATTTCTTGACAATTTGTTCACAGGCAAAAATTTAATACAAGATATTCGAGATATTGGTATTTGGTGTACAGGTACCATCCGACAAAATCGACTACCTAAAGGAATCACACTTCCCAGCAAGAAAGCTTTAGAAAACGCTAACGCAGAGGCGACTGTCACTCTACTATTGATATAACTACTGGAATAATATTTGCTAGATGGGTTGACAACAACGCTGTGACTGTAGCGTCAACATGTTATGGTGTACAACCTTTTACATATGATAAGCGGTATTCGATATAAGATAAAAAAATTGTCCAAGTTCCGTAACTAAACCTATGTTTGAAGTATAATACTTCAATGGGCGGGACTGATCTCATGGATCAAAATGTGTCTATACTCGATAGTCGAAATTGTGTAAAGTGAGTCAGAACTATCTAATCAACACTTTGGTTAAAGCGCAGTTGCCATATGTATTCTAGAGAGAAATGCTGTATTTTATAAATACACTTCAAATCCATTGTGTCAATATTTCAGGTACAAAAGATGCAATGTAATTAAGTCAATACCAATTTAATATATTTATTTCAAATTTCAAGCAGACTAATAATAATTAGTTTACTTGAAATGTGAAATAAAGTGTTTATGTATATTTCTTGAACGCAAAGTTTGTTGTGAAAAACTCGCCGATTTGACAATGTTGGAGAGTCGCTTCAATGTTCCGGCTTTGAGAACGAGATAGATAGATCGAGCTACGCGAATGAGACAGTGATAGTAAACAGTTTTGTGAGGTGTTTATTCTCTTCATGAACGTAACATCAGTATTTGTGTTGTGGTTTTGTGTGATAAATCGGTTATTATTGGTATTTATTGTAATATTTATATCGGTATATTTAGTGACAATAATGGCGGAGTGTAGCGGTGTTGGCGATAAAAAACGGCGTCGTAACAATTTAATTCGGGAAGAAAAAGTCCTCATATTAAATGTGTACGAAGGACTGCGTGCCATGGACAAACAGTTGGGTGTTAGTGACGCTGTGCTTAAGTGCAGTTATTTAACTAAAGTTTCTGAGAGTACTATATACAATATTCTAAAGAAATCGCGGGACGGATCTTTGACAAGAGAACGAGGTGAAAACTGTAAACCGGAAAGTAGGGGAAGAAAGAATATTGTTTTGGACGACCAAACACGGAATGCTATACGTAGGGAAATACATTCTTTTTATTTTAGGAATGAAATCCCCTCGGTAGCTAAATTGAGCAAGGTAATAGAAGCTGATGATACTTTACCAAACATCAGTGATAAAGTTTTGAGACGAACTTTAAAATTAATGAATTTTCGTTACCAAACAAGAAGTAGAAACAGTGCCTTAATTGAACGAAATGACATTGTGGAATGGAGGAGAAATTATTTAAAACAGATACGACAGTTTCGTAACGAAGGACGGCACATATATTATCTTGACGAAACATGGTTAAATGAAGGCCACACTGTGTCAAAAGTGTGGCAAGACATGATATACGAAGCAATCGACAAGCCTTTATGGAGGGTTTCTCTTCCGGTTTAAAAGCTCCCTCTGGGAAAGGACGTCGACTGATTATCACTCACATTGGCAGCGAGGAAGGATTTGTAGAAGGTGGATTACTAAGTTTTCAGTCCAAAAAAACTGTCGATTACCATGAAGAGATGGATGGTAACCGGTTTGAAACATGGTTTAGATCAATTTTAACAAAGGTAACTCCTGGTTCAGTGATAGTTATGGATAATGCTTCATACCACTCTCGTCGACTGGAGCAAATACCTACTTCAGCTAGCCGCAAGAGGGTTATAATTGATTGGTTAGAGAGTAAAAGCATTCCGCACAACGAGGCAATGCTAAAAGTTGAATTATTATCTCTCGTACGGAAACATAAAAGCAGTTATATTAAGTACGTTGTCGATAAAATGGCGAAAGATTTCAACGTCTCAGTTGTTAGACTTCCTCCCTACCACTGTGAGTTAAACCCCATCGAGCTGGTTTGGGCCCAAGTGAAAAATTATGTTGCGAGAAAAAACAGTACATTCAAAATGGCTGACGTTGAGAAACTGTTTGACGAGGCGCTGCATACCGTTACTGCTGAGAGTTGGCGTCAATGTATTCAACACGTATTAAAAGAAGAAATAAAGTTTTGGGATTTAGACATACGTGTAGAAGTAATGACGGAACCACTCATTATCGATATAGGAGGAGAAAGCGATGATTCTGAGGAGTCGTCAGGGAGTGATACCGCTTCCAGTTAGTCAGACATTTTACAAGTGACCTCGCAACATACCTATACTTATTGGTAATTTATTTTGGTCTTGACAAACAACTTTTTTTTAGTTTTAGTAGTAGTAAGTTGGAATTGACTTTTAAACATTTTTTTATTTTGTTTTAACTTACTTATGAACAACTTGTGATAAGTTATTATTTCAAATGTTAAAAATTGAAATTCCAGATATTTCAGTATTCGCACCCTTAAACTATGATACGCTTATGGAGTTCACTTTAAATCGGTAGATAACCGATTACGTCACTTTACACAATTTCGACTATCGAGTATAGACATCGGATCAGTGTCGACTCGAAGAAATGATGGTGGTGTCTATTCACGTGGATGCTAGACGTATCTATCCAGAATGCATGGTATATTTATACTTATACCGGTAAATCAACTACGCAGTTAGACTTTCGTAGAGACATAGTAACTATTTATTTGGCCAAATATGGAACACAATCCAAAGGCGCTGGTAGACCAACTGTAGCAAGAGCAAGTGAAACAGAAGGTAGAGTATCCAGTGACGTTAGATATGACGGAAGAGACCCTCTGCTGGTTTTCATACCAAATAATAAACGGAGAAGATGTGCTAATGTAGGATGTACTTCTATTGTCAGAACCTTGTCTGTAAAATGTGGCACTGGATTATGCATTGGCTGCAATGAAAATGTTCATATCAAGTAAAAATGTAATTACAAAAAATAAAATTCATTCTTAATAAAGTTGACTTCTAATTATCCTAGTGTTACATTATAAGCAACGCTTCAAATCTCACTTCATATAAATATGATACTTAAAATTTGCCTTAGTCATCGTTTTAATTAACATTTTAAACAAAGTGAATGCACAAATTCCCAAGTTTCACTAAAATTTAAAATTCAGGATATTAAGGGTTAATGAATAAGGTACGTTTAGAATGTAATAATTTTAAACTTACCTAGATATTCATTTATTGTATACAATGTATTGTTATAAGTGAAACTAACTGTTTCTAAATAATTCTACTATATAATAATATATATCTATATAGTGAAATTATTTATTATTTACAATAATAACACGAATAGATTCCACAAGTAAAGGTTGAATTAGTGAATTTAAGTGTAAAATGTAAATAAAACCCTATAAGGACGCATTCTGATGACCTAGGTCGGCTATATTTTTGCTGATGGTATTGTTTTCGTTGCATAGAATACTAGAATAGCGTATTTTAGGGTCCGAAGTTGCGCCAATAAAGTAGACATTCTCGAGCGATTTTAGAAAAAGCAATTTTTGAATAAAAATCGATTTTTCTTGGCATCATTCACTGCATGGGTACCTAATTAATGGTATTACACTAAAAAAAATTTCGCAGTCAGTAGGATTCGAACCTACGCTCCCAGAGGGAATCTGATTTCTAGTCAGACGCCTTAACCGCTCGGCCATGACTGCTGATTTGTAAATTTGAAGAATCGCGTTATTTGGTCACGATGACTTCAATTTAAATTAAGAAATTGAGAGAAATTCTGTTAATAAGAAATGAAAGTTTGATTCTAAATTGCCTAATTTAAAATTATATTATGTGCAATAGTACCAAATACTGATTGTACGAATAATAGCAATTTGTGTATTAAGAGCGATACTTTGTCGCTTGAGGCAGAGAGTTGCACGCGCGACGCGTAGCGAAGCGCGGGCAATCTGCCGAAAGCGGCAACGCACTTTCTGCTCAAATTGCACACAAGATTTTTTCTTCGATCACCTTATTTTTAGACAAATAATTAAAAAAAAACATGAAGAAGCTTATTACTGCGTCCCAAAGCTCTTCGTGTTCTAAATAACTCTGTACCGCGAATTTCCACGTACCATATTTCTCGTGCCCTTTTAGATGCTCGATCAGCGAAAGCTGGCTCATGATATCACTTATTAACACAAAAATTAAACAAATTACAAACTCCAGAATCTTCAATGGTGTCTCACGCGTGCCCTCCCACTATGCAAATAAATATTACAGTTATGTTAATTCAACCCCTAATAGCACAATATGTCCATTGGACATCCGTTTTATGTTCAGTATATGTCCAAGGTGTCCATGGATATATTTTGGACACCCATACCCAGACAACATGGGATATTCATAGAATAATCTTTAAATACACCAAAAAGTATAAGAATATTCCGAATCAACCAAGAATATTCTTATAATATTATTATTATTTTTGAATATTCTATTAATATTCCTTAGTGAATATTCACAGAACAAGCCTGATGAATATACTTAAAATATTCATTTTAGAATATTATCAAATTGAATATTCTTAAAATATTCATTTAAGAATATTACCAAACTGAATATTCTTAGCATATTCTTTTAGGCATATTTACTTATGATTAAAGAAAATTAAAATTATTTTTCACATGGGACGAAAGTTATAGTTCAAACATTTATCCGGATATTCAACCCTACGCATAGGTGTAAATAGTTAAAATCACCTTCATACAAATAATAAATATAATATATTAAATTAAACCATGTATTAAACTCATTGAAGTTCAGATAGAGATTATAAGATAAGAAAAAGATATAAAAATATCCTCGATATGAACACTACATAAATGGTTGATACGGTGTGGATATAATGTTATTCGTCATATCGTCGTGTGATAAAAAGAGAACAAAGATATAAATGATAATTATAACATTCAGCGTAAAGCCAAATCAAGACAGGTACCCAATCGCGTCAACAAAAAGCGGCCAGCCAATTAAAATGCAACTGGCGTTCTCTGTACACACGTTTATTGGTTAATTTCGAATATCATGTGTGATGGGCTTAAGTCTGTCATGCTCAAAGTCAAGTGTCAATAGGTTCGTTTCGCTTCCGTTTTATCTAACCTATGAACTGGAGTGGATTGTGCTTTAGTTAAAGTTTATTTAAATTTTGTTTTCAACAATATCGTGACTAGTGGAACTCTTAGTGAGAAATTATTGTATTTGTTATGGGATGAATAACTTGTGCAGTTCGTGGATGTCACTCAAGAACAGGAGAAGGAATAATTATGTTTGGATTTCCCAAAGACCTTGTGAGGTGAGTAATTGTTTCTATATGCAATATATTATAGGTATATATTACTTTTTTATTATTTCACATGTACCTATGCATCGTAAGTGGTGTAATTCTCTATGTTTTTGGTTTTTAACATTGACCTGTCCCTCTGCCTTTAATAACATGAAATAATAATATGTACTGCAATAAGCTTTCTGCTGACGAGCCCTGTTCAGCTAAAAACATGTTTAATAATAAATTAGTAGTTAATATAGACATGTGAATAACTACATTTATTTACTTTTTAGGGCATACTTATGGTTGGAAGATTGTAACTGTGCAGATTTGTTTGGAAACACTACAGATGCTTTACAATAGAATTATAGGTTGTGTGAACTTCACTGTCAGGAAAAATTTATTTCCAAAGGAGGATATCCCAAGCATTTGTTTCAGCTAGCTGTGTCTACCCTATTTCCATAGTTAAAATGCAAAGGTCACAATTTATTGAATGATCCACCAACAAAATTAGTTACTCAGTCTGGTAAATATTAAATTTAAGTAGACATTATAATCAGCTGTTTTTGATATTTATTTTTTGTCATCTGGCTGCATAATTGATTTATACTTTTTAAGGGATTAATACCTTCTTGAAATTTGTATAAGGGAATATCCTGGTGTTAAGATGATGAAAACAAAAAAATTAAAACATTTATATCGGTTAAACTAAGTCAACATTAATTTAAACAAGTAAATTATCTTAAGAACTGGTAAAAACTTACATGAGAAGAGCATACAATAATTAATCAACATATGCTTTGGTATTTAAGCGACAGTATAGAATACCCGTGTCAATGTAATGTATTCTGCATAGTGACAAATTTAAGAAAATATCGATATTTTTTATACTCATATTTGTAAAATTTCTACAAATGATTACTACAATCACTTTTATAATTGCAGATACCACACCATCACAGCAACCGGCACATTCATCTCAGGCCGTCGAAATACATTCTAGTGACTGTGATGATATAACGCAAGTTTATGAATCCACACGCTACCAGCTTTTAACACTGCCTTACCCGAACGGGTAAATTGATATATCTGATTGCAAAACGTCAACAATAAGGATGTTTTTCAGTTATACCTCAGTTATGTAGCCTTAACCGGACAGTTTTATCCATTTAGGTATAGCTAAAAACTCGCAGTGTGTGGGTCCTATAAATATTTACAAATTTTAAAAGATTAACTCTATATTTTTTAATAGAAACAAGTATTTGGTCAATTTTGTTTTTTCTTTATTTTTCATTTCTCACAAGAGAATGTAAGTATCTATAAATATTTAATTTTACGAAACTGATGTCCAACAAGTAGATTAATGCTTTATATATTTTGTGAAGCTCTGTCGTTTTGGTTTAAAAACGATAAAATGAAAGTTATAGTTGAATATTTATAAATTTGAAAAGTTTATAGAGAGTTATAAAGTTTATGTTTGTCTAATAAAAACTTGGACAATTTAATATTGAATTTTATTTTATTATGCTTAGGTAGTTAAAATATTTTTTTCTTAGGTGTAACCAGAATTAAGCACTAATGTTATTGGACTCATGTTCTGAATCCAATTTGTACCTGTGCCACTTTATTCACTTTAGAAGCCACCATCGAGTGAATGGTCGGGTAGAGAATTCCATCAGTTATGAAAATTTATTGATTTACAGAAATTTGAAAAAAGTGCATTTACATGAATCCTATATACTAACCCTTCCCTCTCCCCCCATTAAATGTATAGTTCTGAACATTCTGAGGATATTTCTGCAATATTCTGAATATACAAAGAATATCCCCTGAATATACAATTTGATATAATTCTACAAAATTCCAAATGAATCTACCATGAATATTCATAGTATATATTGAATATTCTGGAAACATTCATTGAAGAACATTCTTAGATAATGCTTTTCTGAATATTCTCGGAATAATCCTAGCTTATATATAATACGAAAAAGAATATTCATTTGGGAATATTCTCTGAATATTTAGGATATTCCCATTTTCACTTTCTAGGAATATTCCAAAAAGCATAAAGATATTCTTGGCATTTTTAGAGAATGGTCCAATATGCCAAAATGAATATTCCACGGATATTTATAGAATATCTAATGTTGTCTGGGTAGGATATCCAAATAGAAATGTCCAATGGACTTCTGATGGAGATAGTCCATATGGTGTCCATTATATGTCCAAGGTATCCATGGATATATCTTGGATATCCATAGGATGTCCAAATGGAAATGTCCATTGGACTTCTGATCCAAATAGTCCATATGGAGTCCAGTATATGTCCAAGGTATCCGTAGATGTATCTTGGATATTCATAGGATGTCCAAATAGAAATGTTCAATGGCCTTCTGATTGAGATAGTCCATATGGAGTCCAGTATATGTCCGAGGTATATATGGATGTACCTTGGATATCCATAGGATGTTCAAATAGATGTGTCCAATGGACTTCTAATCGAGATAGTTCATATGGTGCCCAGTATATGTACAAAATATCCAGGGATGTATCTTGGAATCCATATAGAATGTCCATATAGAAATGTCCAATGGACTTCTGATGGAGATAGTCCATATGGTGTACATTATATGTCCGAGGTATCCATGGATGTATCTTGGATATCCATAAGATGTCCAAATAGATATGTCCAATGGACTTCTAATCGAGATACTTCATATGGTGTCCATTTTGTGTCCTCTGTGGAGATGTTCAGTCGAAATAAAATATGATTTGCATTCAATATCCTTCACAAAAAATCCAGTCCATTTATTATTCGACGTTGTTCTCTTCAGCGATGCCCATTGAACCATAAAATACTTTACTTACTTTTTGAGTCGTCCTTTCCGATTTCCATTCAAAAATCGAATGTTTAAATTTACCGCCAGTACATCAACGGCTAGATCCTGGCCTAGACCAATAACACCGATCTTGCTGGCTACGGCGCTGCGTCTGTGAGATGCGCAATGGTAATCACAGATATATCACCTAACCTACAATCGCCATTCGCCATATATTCTGTGTTGTTTGTTACAGTGAAAAGTTTATATATATAATTATATGTGTGCCATTTGAACAATAATTATTATTGGTCTTTTTATTTGCTTTGTGTTCAGGACAAAAGTGTACCTGCCAAAGTAAGTAAAATCTATTCATTATATATTATATAAGGTTATGGAGTTGTTGTTTTCAGCTCCCGATTTACTTCCTTATTTTCCATAATGAGCAATAACGTAACTAGAAATAAATCATTTCTGAGTAAATACTACAAAAGGGCCAAGATTGAAGAGAATCTATCATATCGGAATGTTGCTTCAACAAGTTCTAGTTTTGTGGTAGCACAAGAAATTAATTTTGAAACTTTCATGCTAACCACATCAGAACCTAATAATTGTTGTGCTTTTCATGAAACTATAATTGTTATAAAAAATGTAATAACTGTTGATGATAAAATATTTCTCATTGGGAAGAAATTTCTGAATGTGAATGATTTTTATACGGTACCATGTAATTCCTCAGATCTTGGAATATATTCAGTTAGCAATCTAGGACCTCTTCAGTCTTGGCCATTAGATAAAATGATTCGAAAATGTATGAAGTTGAGATATTGTGATACATTTGTAATATTGCCTTTACTGCATTTATAGATTGAATTATCATTTATATTTATCCTGAAATTTAGTATATTATGTAATAGGTAATCAACACATTATCAATGTCATGAACAGAATGTTTCCAAATAGAAAAACTTTTTCTTTAACTCCTGCTGTAGGAATTTTTGTTTATTTTATAACTGTATATACATATTTCATATTAATTGTTAGTTATAGTCATTTAATATTGTATAGGTCTTATTGATTAATTATAGTTTATTGGATTATAATAACCCATTATGTCCTGGACTGTGGTGAGATTCATCACAGAAGATACTGTTGAAGCAATACCATCCTCGTGGATATTTGGAAACAGTTGCTACTGGCCTCCACTCACCAAAGAAAAAGTTATTGCAGCTATAAAAAAGCAGGAAGTACCCAATACTTGTTGGCCACTACATTCAGTATCATTTTTTCGCAATGGAACTTTTGGTAAGAATATTCATAATTTAATTATTGTAGGAAGCATTTGAGATATTGGTGTTAATTTCATGTTTGGTTTTGGTTATTTCAGACTCCTATTTAGATGCCAGGAAGCATTGTAAAATAGCTGAGTATGAAAGTGATCTCAATGAAGAAAAACAAAGTAGGAGTATCCGTAAAAAAAAGTTCTGTCATCATCATCCTCCTCTGATGAAGAATCGCAAAAAATTTCAGATCCACCTAAGAGACATTCACAATCACTGTCAAGTGTCCATGAATCCACCAAAGGTTTGTGTGTTTTTTGCAAAAATCATTTTGGATGACTTAACGACTCTTTTTAGGTAATAAAAATGATACCCTACTCACGAGTACAACAGAATAAATACATCAAGATGTGTTTTCTGCAGTGCCATCCAACAAAGGTATAGTTTTACATAATTTATAATTTCATAGTTACCTTCTGATGATTCTCTTTCAGTTCAGGGAAGAAAGGCTATACTTGCAAACTCTACTTGAGAAATGCTAAACAATGAATCTGGAATTATATCCATTAGTTCAAATAATAACAGCAATGATAAATGTATTTGTTGCCCTATACATAAAATTGGTAATACTCTCAAAATGTTGATAAGAACTGGATATTATACCTAAATATTTTTTCAGAAATTGAACAGTTGAGAAGACTTTTAGGGGAGTTTTTCACAGAATAATATTTCAGAGAATGTTAAAACACTTATCAGAAAACAGAATATTCTGACCAACAGATGTTATTGGGGAATTACATATGATCTCTGAAGGAGTACAGAAATTGAAAATTGTTGATTCTCATAATGAATATGACTCCATAGTTAACAAATTTTTATTTCCCATAGACACAATCGACAAATTCAAGGAGGCAGAACAGTTCTGGTCAGATGACATGAATTTCAAATCATCTGTGAGTAGCAAATCACATTTTAAACTGAAATTAAAATTAAATTCACCTTTTGTCTTGCTTGTTTTGTTCTTCTTAACAAATTGAACATTGCTTTTAGTTTAAGATGAGTAAGAAGCTGTTTTATTAATTTTCTAGGTCCATGAATTTTCCAAAATTGGTGGGAATTCTATATATGAATTTATTAAAAGAGTGATGACTATAATAATAACCAACAATTTGGCATCCAAATTTACCTGGTTTGGTACCAAAGCAAAGGAATCACTCTTGAAATCAAAACTAGCAGAAATATTATTAAGTAAGTACAATAGTTGCTAAACATGTTGGTTCCTATTAGCAAAATATTTGAAAAAATATGTTAATCCCAGTTTTCATGGATTAATTTTTATTCATTTCATAGGAGCTGCTGAAATATCTAACTTAGACTGTGACAGAAAGATGTTGGAAGAGGCAATCGAAAAATATCTAAGAAGGGCTAAAGAGCGGAGTGTATCTGAAAATCATCGTCAGCTAGGACACTAAATTGATGTTTTCCCTTTGTTAGTGCACCAGAGTTTCTTATAATTTACTTGAAACAACTTCCCCATGATCTTATTTGGGATATGTTTTTATTTTTTCTATAATATTTTATTTTACCTGTATTTATGTGACTGAATTTGTCGTTTTTTGTACTTAATTGTTTTTCTACTTTTTCATTATATATTTATTTTTCACATAAAATGTTTTTATTTCTGATATAGGACAAGGGGTGTTCTAGAAGAGGGCACAAATTTCTATTTTCAAAATTCAGCTTGACGATTTTATGAACATTGCCATATTTCAGGAACAATTGAAAGACAATTAAATATATTCTTGCCTTCTGAACAATGTTTCATTATATTGTCATGATATTTCATAATCAGCCTTAGTCCATGGATGTTCATTGACATTTTTATGGATGTAGATAATGAACATCTGATATTGGGTCATTGGGTACATTCCATGGATATACAAAAATGACATCCTATGAATGTACAGAATGGACATCCTATAGATGTACATAAGGAACATCCAATGGATGTCCAAATGGGTGGAAAGTTATTGTTGTATGGGTCGTTCATCCAGTGAACACAATCTGGTTGTCCAATTGATATCCTTTAGATGTATAAAAAGAACATCCTATGGATGTACAGAAAGAACATCCTATGGATGTACAGAAAGAACATCCTATGGATGTACAGAAGAGACATCCTATGGATGTACGGAAGGGATATCCTATAGATGTACATTAGAGACATCCGGTGGATGTCCAAATTGGTGGAAAGTGAATGTCCTATGGACGTCCATGTGCCATCCAGTGGATGCAATCTGGTTGTCCAATGGATGTTCAGATTGTCCGAAGTAGTTCATCCAATGAATATCCATTGGACAAATTGGTGTTATTAGAGACATCACATTGTGATAATGTTCTTCCTTTTTTTCCTCTTGTTTTCATCACATGCACATCTATACAACCGCTTATGCCCAGCTTGTGGCTGTTAACTTTTGTGATGTTTCAACTTAACTTCTCAGCGATGTTAAAGCGCTGCTTTTTTACCTTACTGTGATGTTACTAGAACTTCCTCAAAAGGAAGTCTTTATAACGAACTAAAAACATTTCTGTTACATTCTGAAATGCCTTTCAACATCTTGTCGATGTTAATGCAATGTCTAAAAAATAACATATTATCAATGATCTAAATGCGACATTTCAAAAACAATACAGTGTATTCTCGTAGATGTTGTATGGACATTACATAAACCTCTAAATAATATACCTCAAACATTCTGGATGGTATCCTATAGATGTTTCTGTGCCTAATCAGCAAATACAGGGTGAACAACTAAGAACGCCGGCTGTCGGCCATATTTCAAAAAATAGTCATAGTACAACTTTAAAAGAATACCTTCAGGAAAATGACCCTGAAAAATCGGTGGAAAATATTTTTGAGTTCCTAAAATATCTCCTATGGGGTGGAATGAACACTTAAAAATATAATACTGTCATTATCTCCAAAAAAGACATACTAAACGTATCCTAGAAATACAATATTTGATATATTGTTGAGATTATGAAAAAATGTAGTTAGGGACTTTTTGTCTATAGTCTTCAAGTAAGGGGTGGGGGAAGGTTCAACCCAAACAACAAATGTCGTAACATTTTTTTTTAATCGACATCCATGTTTTTGGCTTCATTTGAAAGAGTTTTTCCTTTTTAATAAGAAATGCTTAACAAAAATAACAAAATTGGACGATTTTGTCAACGCTTTGTGAAAAAGTCCACAATTTCCCCATTTTTCTCGGAAATTTTAAATATAATGAGGCATTTTTTAAATTCTGATGAAAAGGGGTTGAAAAAATAGGAATCTATTCCAAGATATAAGATTTACAATATCAAATATAAGAATTAAAAAAATGCTTGAATTTACATTTGAAATTACCGAGTGGAAACAAAATTATCTAATTTTGTTATGAATCTTATTAAACAGAAAAACTTCTAAATGCAGCTATAATCATTACTATCGGTTTAAAAACGAAAAATGTATACATTTGTTCATAGGTTTGAACCTTCCCCACCCATTATTTGAAGAATAATGGCAAAATATCTCCTTAATTAAATTTATTCATAATCTCATCAAGATTTGAAAAGTTGTATTTTTAGGACACCTTTAGTATGTTTTTTTGGATTATTATGTTTTCGAGTGTTCATTCCACCCCTAGCGGTTATTTTAGAGACTGCAAAATATTTCACAGCAATTTTTCAGGATCCCTTACCTGAAGATAATTTTTTTGAAAGTTGTACCATGATTCTTCTCTGAGATGTGGCCTACAGTCGATCTTATTTGTTCATCCTGTACATTTAAAATAAAATAGCAAAAAAATAATAAAGGATTTAAAACGTCTATTCACTATTAATGAACAGTACAGTAAATTTGAAAAAAATTAAATTGTGTAAGTATATTACATAACTAGTCTGGAAAGTGGAAACTATTGAACACATTCAGTGAAAGCAAGAAATAAAAAAGGGTATATTAATACGTAGTTACCATAACGTAACATACTTTGAAACTGAATTAATAAAGTTTAACGGATACACATACATTACAGCTAGTTTACAGAAAATTTATTAGAATAGTTTTTTAATTATAATAAAACTAATAAAAATTTTACACCATAAAGATTTAATGAAACATTACGTTACATCAACAGAAATCCAATCTGATTAAAGAAAATTCTATCGTTTACTTACGGTTACTTTTTTCGAGTGCTTCAACCATTCCATAATGTACACTCCAAAATCCTTATCTGTGAAATATTTGAAGGTGTTCTGAACAACAGCTAATAAAACAATTACTTTAGATCAAATTGTGCCCATGGAGACCTTTGATCGATCATCATAAGCTACATCAAACTTGATTTTCAGCCAATTGACTGGGACCCATTTTCCATAAGATACATGCGGAGTTCTTCAAAGGAATAATAACATATTTTATTTCGAGAAGTGACTTTTCATGATTTACCTTCTATTCCATGCCTCACTCCATTTGGCAGGAAAATTCAGGTGTGCTATGAAAATTCATACTTCTTTTCTGTATAAAATAATATACTATTCTCATCTTGTTATTTTCATCCTGGAACAAATTGTACATTAACATCGTGGAATTGTAACTTAATGAAAACTAAGCATTATTAATACACTGTATACAAAAAAAACTACTTATGAAGAAAAGATATGAACACATTATCAAGTTAAATGAGTTTATAATTAATTGTATCCAATTGAGTATCCAATAGCTATGTTTCTACAATAATAAATAATTGAATGCTGTTTGTTGACTGGAGCATTCACTATCATAAGTTACATATTCCTTATCTATCAAAAACGGCGTTAAAGCAACTAATGGCAATTTATAACTTACAAAAGTCGTAAACGACATTAAGATATCATTTACAAGGTTAAACAAATTGAGGTTCGAAAAATATTGGGAGTGATTAGTTATACACTTTGAATATTTTCAAATATTAACTACAACTATAACATAGGCGTTTTGGATGGGTTTATAAGATAGAAAATAATAATTAAAATGACGTCTGAATCGGTCTAATCTGTAAGGTCTTATAACACTGCGCCGTCGTGCTCGAAAAATCGCGCGTGTTTCAAAGACCAGTTATCCACGAATATACTTTAAGCTATTTTTTTTATTGGCGCACTTTGACTTACTACAAAAAAATGGAAGTCCGTTCTCGATGCCCAGCAAATAAGTTTCATTTCATAAAAGTCCGTTCTTGATGCCCAGCCAAGTTTCATTTCATAAAAGTGCATCCTCGATGCCCAGCCAACTTTCGTAAAAGTCCATCCTAAGTAGTATTTATTTAA
The DNA here is from genome assembly GCA_963921935.1 of Galeruca laticollis. NCBI lineage: Eukaryota > Metazoa > Arthropoda > Insecta > Coleoptera > Chrysomelidae > Galeruca > Galeruca laticollis. Next base: position 166,476,857 of record OY998176.1, read on the forward strand.
AAATGTATATGGATTGATACCCTCGGGGATTAAATGGGTCCCACCCGCGGAATTAAATGGGTCACTTTACTCGCTTGGTGTATAATGTACTATTATTATACCTATTATTTACTAACTTTCTTTAGTTTATTGTGAATGAAAACATGTGAGCGGAAAAGTACGCTCTAGGGCGGAAATAATGTTAAATTATGACAGATCACGGAAAACATTAACTTTGCGGTTAGATTAGAGTGTGCAAAAGCCTACTTTGGGTAGTGATCGTAGGAAAAATATATTTCATAATCTTCGAGTATTATTTTCCTGCACATTATTCCTTGTTTGTTGCATACCTAGTTAAACCAAAAAAAATTAAGTAATGGATATTTCTCGTAATTATAATTATAGGAGGAAAGTGTACAATAAAAACGCTTGTAGAATCGTGAAATCATGTATAACGATCAACCAAAGTGTTCTTCAAATTTTACAGAGAATATGTTCAGATCAATGTTATATTTTAAATCTAGTAGATTCAATTGGCACTTAACACCTTTGAAATATTTATATCAATAATTACATATATTATTATTGTTGATGGTAACTAATATTTGTTACTAAATTTGAAATAAAACCATTATTAATAAGACAGGTCTGAAAGGAAGGGATAAAAGATGTTCTAGAAAAGCCGAAGTCGCTTTTCTGTAGAATATAAAAAAATCAGTTTTGCCCTATCATCACTTAAAATTTTTGAGAAATCAAAACCGCTTCGACAATACTTTTTTCTTCTATGTCTCTTATTCTTTTCTCCAAATTGAGAAAACTTTTCCTCTAACAAGATATGTTAATTGAAGTTAAGTATTCTAGAAATTCCACTATAATATGGATTTTATCATGAGATTTGTATACCTAAGCTTTCAGACGTAGAATTCCTGGGCTTCAAGTTTAAACCTGTTAAATTGAGAATGCAAATTTCGGTTTTTCCATTTCATATTCGAACACAAGAACCTCCAAATACCAATTTCCAATAAAAATATCAAAAATATTCAGTAAGAGAAGGTCTAAAGGTCATGACTCTGCGACTATCGGATCATATTAAAAAGTACGAGTAATGAATAATAAATTGTGTAATTAAAGAAATAACCCAATACCAATATGCTAACTGTACATAACCTCAAAGTTGGCGAAAGCGTTATTACTTCCATAATAATCACTCACATTCTAAAAATCAAAACCATTTTGGTTCCTCATAATTAACAAAAAAAGTTTCGCAGTCAGTAGGATTCGAACCTACGCTCCCAGAGGGAATCTGATTTCTAGTCAGACGCCTTAACCGCTCGGCCATGACTGCATATAGTAATTCTATCTATCAACACCCTATGCTTAAAATACGAATAAATGATTTTATAATAATTGAATATTCTTTGTCGATTACCCAATTTTTTTTTCTCTAACATACACAAAAACAGTATTAGGAAAAGTAACAGTATAATAGCGTTCATATAAATGTTACGTCCTCATTGATATTGAAGCTTACTTATTTAATGTCAACACCAATTAAAAATTTTATAATTAATTTAAACTTAGTAGGTACCCAAATATTCAATGAACGTGCTAAAAATATTTGTTTTCCCAATATTGTAATATTGTATAATATTTGGATATATAGGATCTTCCAGATTGAAGACTCTCAGAACATCTCATGGATACCCAGTGCTATCTTATGGGCACCTACAATGAAATCAAACAAGCTGAAATGAGTTGTAATACTCCTAAAATACTTATGTACTATGTGAATTCATCACTGGACCAAAAGAAATAGCTTATAAATTTAATGAATATTTTAGTATGTATTGGACAGGATTAGATTAGATTTTAACGGGTTTCGAATGCACTGAAACCTAAGGTTTATATTGTGCACCCTTATCAGAGCTGTTCCCGCTACTACATCAGCTCGCCTTCCAGTTCCTGGGTTCTAATGAACTCTAGTGTTTGGAATGGCTTCCAGGAGTCTAGATCATCACTCTTAGTTTGTCCGAAGCATTTTTTGCGTTGATTTACAATGTCGAGGTTCTTCAGAATTAGGCGATCCGAATGTGTCTTCCTCCTCCCCACGGAATCTACACTCATCAATTTCTGCTAAACCTATTGTGCCATTAGGTGCTTTCTAAGGCGGCAGTGCTCTGTAAATAAGCCCGCGAGGACATGTAGCTTATTTTTACTGGGATCCAAATAACTATTGGATCTAGCGGTGTCAAAATTCCGCAGAATCTTTTTGCAGTGATCCAGCCCGGGAATGCACCGCCAGTGTACTTCTCTTTCGGTTTTCTCTTTCTTTCGAAACCCTTTCTTATATGAGCATTTTCCTTCACCACAGATAAGCTCCGGGCCAACACGGGGAGTTCGTGCTCTTTTCCTGGAGTATATTGTCCTATTCCTTTCCTGTGATTCCTGAGTGGCCAGGAACCCAGACTAAAATTCTCCTGTTATTCTTGCTTAGTAAGTCAAGCTTTCTTCGGCACGCTCATAAAAGCTTTCAGTCAATGCCATGGGAGCTCAATGCTACGATAGTTGCTTGACTATAAGACTGAATCGATATGTCGCATTTCTGTTAGTTTCTTTCTAAGTTCATTTCCACGCATCTTGCGATCGCAAGTATTTGTGCATGAAATACTCTCGGACAGGAACCTAACTATAATGAGTATCTGGTGCCGGGCTCGAATACTCCAGTGCCAGTTACTGTGATGGTTTTTGAACCATATGTGTTCTATCTGATCGTGTTTTATTTGAGATAATTAGGTGGTGTATTCCGTTTCACAGTCTCTCCTCTTACTTAGCATCGCAGTGAAGTTCTTTACGATACTCACTTTCTTGATCACTTCCCACTGGAAAGATTCGCTGATGAGATGTATTTTGTTAGAGAAGACTAGGCTCCCTGATTTTGAACACTCTCATTACCCGAACCTTCCCTTGATATTCTAAGAATTGCCTCTTGGGCTGATCTTTCTATCACCAGATGTAGAGGTGTGAGATCTGTAATGATCTCAAGTGCCTTAGCTGAGAACGTTATCATAGCTCCAATAAGGCATACACAGGCAAACCTTTGTCAAGGGTCTTACTCAAGCTGTTTCGACTTGCTTTGGTATGCCAGATTATTGCGCTATACGTAATTGCTGGTCTCACAATCATGGCGTACATCTATCGCTGTATTTTTGGGTTACCGCCCCAAGTCCTACAGGCTAGACTTCTTCCCACCAACAAAGCTTGTATTTCTTTACTAGCAGTTATTTGAACATGCTTATTCCACAGAAATCTAGGGTTATCCATAGACGTCCATTCTATGATTGCCCTGTTTAAAGATAGGGGCTTCATAGCTGTGTGTTTAGTGTTCTTTTCAGGGCAAATGGAATTGCTGCAGTCTTGTTTGGGTTAATATTTAGCCACCCTGACAAGTACCATTGAAAAATATTCGTAGGTCCTCTTGTAATAAATCACACAAGCGGCTCTCGAACCTCGACTATTAGAACTATGTCATAAGCATAGCCTATACATTCGAAGCCAAGCTCCATTAACCTGTAGAGCAACTTATCTCCTATGAGGTTCCATAGAAGGTGATATATTAGTCCCCCTTGAGGTGTCCCGCGAGTGGCTTTAACTGAGGTGCTTTTATTCCACATCTGTGACTCAGCGATCCTCGTCGTCAACAACACTTACACCCATTTTACGATGGTTACATTGACTCCTCGCGTTTTTGGTACTTCATTGATAGACACATAAGTTGCCCTGTCAAAGGCCCCAGATATATCTAGGAATGGGAACATTGGGATTTCTTTGTTGTTCATAGTTCTCTGGATGACTTCTGTAAGCTGATACAGACCAGTCTCCCTAGATCGACCCTCTTTGTAGGCGTGCTAAGATTAATGAAGTCGTATATTCTCCAGATCCTCCATTCTCATGTAGATATCCACTAATTTCTCAATCGTTTTAAGTAGAATCGATGTCAAGCAGACGGGTCTAAAAGATCGGGGATGAGTCTCATTTTTTCCCTATTTTTGGTACGAAGGTTAGCCTTGCCCTTCTCCATTTTCTAGGTATTAGACCCACTGCTAGGCTGCTTCTTGTAATATTTTGCAAGTGCGTAAGAATCTGCTCTACCCCATGCTGCAGGATTGCTGGGAATATTCTATATACTCCTGGTGATTTATATAGTTCAAAGGTACTTATTGCTCATTCCAACCGTTGCCCGGCAAATATTTTTTTAACAATGTACCAATCCTCCTTGCGGGATTTTTTGGTGCAATACATTACTATTTCACTGCATATTGTAGGTTCACCACCTGGAAAGTGGGTTCTAAGATGAAGAATCGATAGTTCCTCTTCGCCTTTCGTGTATGCGAGATTGTGGGGTTAGTTCCCCCACTTTTCATAACCGTTTGTAACTTAGCCGCTGTGTGAGAGTGGTAGTGATCTTATCACCAAAGGCTTGAAACTTAAGCCTTTTGGCCTTCCTAATCTCTTCATTGTACAGAGCAAGCTTCTCAGCGTACCCCTGTCAATTTCCGTCACGTTTGACTTTGTTAAAGAGTCGACGAACCTCTTTCCTGAGATTTGACAGATAATTCCAGCGAGGAGCATCCTTGTCCGATCCAACTTTATACAGTGGGCATCTGGAATGGAAAGCTTCCATTTTTGCCTAACTGATCTGTTCGACTCTTTGTTCCAGTTCGTAGTTCTGGTCATTTACCCCATTCACTTCGACCTGTTCCAAACTGTCTTTCAGATTGGTCTTAAAGAGAGGCCAATCCTTATTTCTAGGATTTCGGATTGAAGGAATCGAGGTGGTATCTCCCTCTATCTTAGATTCGAAGAATCTATGTTCGGAAAGTGACGGCTCATTCATCACCTTCCAATCTTTTACATTTTTCATATCAGCAACATTAACAATTGTCACGTCCAGGATACTATTGCTCTCGGGGCCAAAAGGGGGGGAAGATTGGGCGCTGAAGTACCTGCTTCCTCGTATCTTTAGGAGATATTCCCTTGCGCCCTTAAAGTGGGGAGGTCATTTGTTATTCAGAGTTAAACTTCCGGGAAAGTGGCTTTTAAATAAAAGCTCTAACGTTTCTTTTCTAGAGGTCGTAAAATTTCCATCTGGTCGTTTCATCGACTTTATCTCGGCAATCGGCTCTTTAGAGATAATCTGGTGTATTCTGATACTGCGAGGTATGTCAGATATACTCTCACAGAACTTCTTCCAAGAATCCCGTTTCGTCTTTCTAGTTTCTTTGTTGTAAGCTGTTAGATCAGTTCTATAAGGTTCCCAGTTGCCTGACTCTTTAGATCTATTGAACAGTCGTCGAACTTCTTTTCTTCGCTTATCTAGGCTTTTGTTCCACCAAGTAGAGTTGCGATTATCTCTTTTTATCTTGAGTGGACAGTTTTCATGATAGGAGGAGATCACTGCTTCCCGAAGCTTGTCTGCCGCAGTGTCTATCCCATTACAACTGTTCATTGTAGTGAAGCCTTCCTGAATTTACCGTTGGAGGGAATTTCTGTATCCACTCCAGTTAGTAGCTTTTGAGTAACGATATTCCACTACTAGCGGTGGACCTATTTCAATGTTGAATTGAATGTGCCTGAGATCTGAACACGAAGGCTCAGTAGATACTGCCCAATGCCGTACCTTGTTGCCCAAAAAGTTTGAGCTGATTGCTAAATTTAACACCTCTGATCTATTTCTAGTTAGAAAAGTTGGTTTAGAGCCCTTATTAATAACAGATAGCCCTTCTCCTAGTATATAATCAAAAAGTAACTCACCTCTATGATTTATATCCGTGCTACCCAACGATGTATGGTGTGAATTGGCGTCACAGCCCATGACTAACTGGAGTCTGTTCTTCGTGCTATAGTCGATTAACCGACGTATAGCGAGGGGAGGTACAGTATCCGTGTCCCCTGGGAAGTATGCCGAGCAAGCGACTATGTTAGTCATACCATTCTTCTCCAGAAGGGACACTTGGATTGCTACTATATCAGGAGTGCAAAAGCCTGTAAGCAAAGAATAATTAATATTTTTCCTTATGAGGAGACATGCCCTGGGGTTCACCCTAGGACAGACTACTACCTCAACAGGAATATTGCTGAGACCAGTTACTCGGTCTGTGTTTCATGTCCATGGTTCTTGCAGGAAGGCAAGGTCGATTGATTCGTGCTTTAACATTTTACCAAGAATGTATGAAGCGGCCTTGGCATGCTGTAAGTTTGCCTGTAAACAGTTGAAAGTGGCGAATACAGGTAGCCGCAGGCAAACTTGTACCTCCTCAGATCCCTAGGGAAGATCACACGGTGGGTCAATTGAGGCGCCACCATCTGATCCTCCCAGGGGTGAGGCTGTAGTTGGTGCCATTGGCGAGTCTCGGTCACCTTTCGCCACGGCAGATCCAGCTGATTGCTTTGGTCCTTTGGTCGAGGCCATACTGGTCTTCGATTCCAGGACAGCAAGTGCAGTTCCTTTTTCCGGTTCCGTTGAAGAGACGTTACCCGTCTTCTTTTTGGGAGAGCCAGCTCTCCCTTTGGGATGGCTGGTGCTCCGGCTACGTTCCGGCGGTACACTCCCCCTGTTATTGTGAGGAGTGTCGGTCCTCCTCACTGCAACAGGAGGTTTTCCACTCGGCCCCGGGCCACGGCTTTTCTCGGACCCGGGACCGGGTTTTGATACAGGTTGAGAGGGCAGGGCGTTAGGCCGGAAAACAACCTGTCCAAAACCCAGGTATGGTTTGAATCCAATCCTCTCCAACGTGGCCATGGATCGATCGTCAATGGCGAAAGCCCATGTTTGACAAGGGCCTGTAATTTCCTTGTGTAGAACAGTCCACTCCAAGGTAAACAGACCGTGGTTCATTTTCCTCAGTCTGGTGAGGACCAGTTCTGAAGTCAATCTACGACTGCTTTCGTCAGGTATGTAAGTCACACAGTTGTGTGGCTTTGGGAGTTGGTCACCTGTAACACATTCCAGGGATGCACCGTCCCATGGTTGAAATGTATTGACTACGCCAGTCAACCACGAGACACTCTCCTGATTTACACAGGTGACCTGTAACCGTCCAGGCCGGAAAGAACAGCTCTGGAACTGTACTTGTGGACCACCTTCAGGTATATCCTCTACAGCGGCCATAATGACATACTGAAGGGATTCCATTTGTTTGGTCGTGATGGAAGCTGCCGGATGTTCAAGATGTAAAATTCCCACCTTGGTGCCGGATACAGCCTTCCCATAAGAGGGCTTTTGTGAGTCAGTTTCACCTGACGTTACCATTGATCAGGGCTTTTTGCCTCTTGTTCGGGTGAGTCATCGTTAGAGCTTAAGCGCTTGCTGGTACCAGCTACAGAGGGAGAATGTTTTCTCTATTGTAGTTGATACCGATCCTGCTGCTCTAGAATTTGATGCAAGGTGGATTTGTAAAGTACCCCATTCTTGAGGAGACGACTAAGTCGTTTCCTGGCTGCCCCGCCTAGTTTCCTAGGTCAATTTTCAGGAGTTGGAGACCTGAGTAGGTCTCGTTCCTGATCAGAGGTTACAGGGAGGTCAGTTGGAGTCGATAGGTCGACTTCCATCTCCTCTGTAGTTTTTGAGTTTGTTTTTGTTACTTCTTCCATAAAGGTCCCACGAGTAGCTAGCGAAAAAGAGGATAATCACGGCAGAGCCCTGCAATACCATGACAAGGTTAACTTACGATGGGAGGGCGCGTAGTATCCCGAAGGTTCCGTTAGTGACAGATGATCGGCTCACTGTCATGCATACCCTCGGTACGGATACGCACACCTAAGGATTAAGCCGAAAACCCGTTGGTATGTCATTTAGTCAAAGAATAACAGCACCAAAAATGATCCTGTTATTCCCATTACCAGCAGTGCCAGCGTGGGAGCAGACACCCTAGAGCTGAATTTGCCCACCATCCCATAACACAAGCTAACATACATGCAAAAGTAGCAAGCAGTAGTTCAAGCAGTGCAGCAATGAGCAAAGGCAGCCAACCCCGCCATTATTTTAGTGTACTTAGTGATACCTTGGAGAGGATTGGATTCAAACCATACCTGGGTTTTGAACAGGTTGTTTTCCGGCCTAAAGCCCAGCCCTCCCAACTGGCATCAAAACCGGGCCCCTCGAAGAGATCCAAGAAAAGCCGTGGCCCGGGGCCGAGTATAAAACCTTCTGTTGCAGTGAGGAGGACCGACCCTCCTGACAAGAACAGGGGGAGTGAACCGCCGGCACGTAGCCGGGGCACCAGCCATCCCAAAGGGAGAGCTGGCTTCCCCAAAAAGAAGACGGGTAAGGTCTCTTCAGGGGAACCGGAAAAAGGAACTGGACCTGCTGTCCTGAAATCGGAGACCAGTATGGCCTCGACTAAAGGACCAAAGCAATCAGCTGGATCTGCCGTGGCGAAAGGTGACCAAGTCTCGTCAATGGCACCAACTACAGCCTCACCCTAGGGAGGATCAGATGGTGGCGCCTCAATTGACCCACCGTCTGATCTCCCCTAGGGATCTGAGGAGATACAAGTTTGCTTGCGGCTACCTGTATTCGCCACTTTCAACTGTTTACAGGCAAACTCACATCATGCCAAGGCCGCTTCATACATTCTTGGTAAAAGGTTCAAGGACTAATCGATCGACCTCGCCTTCCTGCAAGAACCATGGACAGGAAACACAGACCGAGTAACTGGTCTCAGCAATTATCCTGATGAGGTAGTAGTCTGTCCTGGGGTGAAACCCAGGGCTTGTCTCCTCATTAGGAAAAATATTAATTATTTTTTGCTTACAGTCTTTTGCACTCCTTATGTAGTAGCCATCCAAGTGTCCCTACCGGTGAAAAATGGTATGACTAACATAGTCGCCTGCTCAGCATACTTCCCAGGGAACACGGATACTGTACCTCCCCTCGCTATACGTCAGCTAATCGACTATAGCAAGAAGAACAGACTCTAGTTAGTCATGGGCTGTGACGCCAATTGACACCATGCATCGTGGGGCAGCACGGATATAAATCATAGAGGTGAGTTACTTTTTGATTATATACTAGAGGAAGGGCTATCTATTATTAATAAGGGTCCCGAACCAACTTTTGTAACTAGAAATAGATCAAAGGTGTTAGATTTAGCAATCAGCTCAAACTTTCTGAGCAATAAGATACGGCCCTGAGCAGTATCTACTGAGCCTTCGTGTTCAGATCACAGGCACATTCAATTCAACATTGGAATAGATCCACGGCCAGTAGTGGAATATTGCGACTCAAAAGCTACTGACTGGAGTGGATACAGAAATTCCTCCAACGGTACATTGAGGAAGGCTTCACTACAATAAACAGTTGTGATGGGATAGATACTGCGGCAGACAAGCTTTGGGAAGCAGTGATCTCCTCCTATCATGAAAACTGTCCACTCAAGACAAAAAGAGATAATCGCAACTCTACTTGGTGGAACAAAAGCTTAGATAAGCGAAGAAAAGAAGTTCGACGACTATTCAATAGATCTAAAGAGTCAGGCAACTGGGAACCTTATAGAACTACCCTAACAACCTATAACAAAGAAATTAGAAAGGCGAAACGGGAGTCTTGGAAGAAGTTCTGTGAGACTATATCTGACATACCTCGCAGTACTAGAATACACAAGATTCTCTCTAAAGAGCCGATTGTCGAGATAGAGTCGATGAAACGACCAGATGGCACTTTTACGACCTCTAGAAAAAAAATGTTAGAACTTTTGATTTAAAACCACTTTCCCGGAAGTTTGACTCTGGATAACAACCGACCTCCCCACTTTGACGGCCCAAAAAGAATGATTGGGAGGTCGTCAAGAACGTTATCACAGCACCGGCGACTGAATGGGCAATAAAATCATTTCAGCCCTTCAAATCTCCCGGTGAGGATGGCATCTTTCCAGCTCTGCTACAAAACGGACTGGAATTAATTATACCCATCCTCATTAAATTGTATAGAGCTAGTCTGGCGTGGAATTATATACCACCCAGTTGGTTTTCGGCTAGGGTAGTATACTTACCGAAAGTGGACCGCACAGACCCACACCCTAAATCGATCAGACCAATTAGTCTAACATCTTTCCTGCCTAAAGGACTTGAAAGAGTACTGGACTGCCATATCAGGCAGGTAGCTTTATACAGCTCGCCCCTGAGAATTCACTAGTACGCTTATCAAACAGGCAAATTAACAGATTTAGCATTACATAACCTGTGAGAAAATCACACAATCCCTTAACAATAGCGAGATTGCCGTGGCCATTTTTCTCGACATCGAAGGAGCATTTGACAATGCACTACCTGCCTCCATTGGTTCAGCTTTGGCTGAAAAGGGCATTAAACCAACGATTACCGGCTGGATATATGCCATGCTCTCTAATAGAACAGCCACTACATCTTTTCAAGACGAGGCCATCTGCTTCAAGGTTTCCAGGAGCTGCCCGCAGGGTGGAGTGTTATCTCCCCTTTTGTGATCACTCCTGATGGATGACCTGCTTGGTACTCTCGTGGTAACTGCAAGCGTATGCAGACGACCTTGTCATTCTGGCAAGAACCAAGTCATGACGGGTTCCACATAATACCCTCCAAAGGACTTTGGACGATGTCTACAGTTGGTGCCAGAGGGAACAGATGTCTGTTAGCCCTGGTAAAACTGTAATAGTTCCCTTCACTAGGAGAAGGAATTTGGCGGACCTTCCGGCACTTTCCTATAATGGTAAGGTTTATCCATTTGCAGCGGAAGTGAAATATTTGGGGATCATCCTAGATAAAAAAATTACATGGAACGCTCACTTGGAAAAAGTCATCCATAAGGCCAGACTTTCCTTGTGGACATGTCGCAGGATCTGCGGAAAACCTTGGGGCTTGGGTCCCAAACAAATCCATTGGATATATTTGATGATTGTTAGACCAATGATCACATACGGAGCCATTGTTTGGTGGGCAGAAGCGTCACAGAAAATGGCCCAAGCAAAGCTCTCTGGCATACAGAGACAGGCTAGTTTAGCTATAACTGGTGCTATCAGCACCACACCGTCAGCAGCCATGGAAATCCTCCTGGACCTTCTTCCTCTCCATATACTTCTGGAAAAGGAGGCCAGATGGACAGCATATAGAATTGTGCATATTTCTAAATGCACAAAACAGGCTTATACAGAGCAAAGTAGAATGCTAGCGGCTACCGAAAGTCATAGTGTTCTGGGAATGACCTCTGCTATAATGCCCCCGACAGTAATCTATCATCTGCCTTATACCGTCCTATTTCCTAATAGAGATGAATGGGTCCTCCGCATAGCTGAACTCTCAAGAGCAGACATCTGTTGGTACACTGATGGATCAAAGACACCCTCAGGCATTGGTGTGGGTGTATACGGTCGAAGACCTAGGACAGAAATCTCAACCTCTCTTGGATCCTATGAAACCGTATTTCAGGCGGAAATTTATGCCATCGCTTCATGTGTGGAGAGTTTGGGGCAATCCAACCACACACACAGATCAATACAAATTTTCACGGACAGCCAAGCGGCCTTGAAAGCACTTAGTTCGTACCGTGTAACGTCGAAATTGGTTCTAGACTGCCAAAAAAGACTCGCCTCAATAGGAGAACGCAACAGGGTATCGCTGGTTTGGATCCCCGGCCACTCTGGTATGGACGGTAATGAGAAGGCTGACTCCCTTGCAAGAGAGGGTGCCACTCATGACTTTATCGGACCAGAACCTACAATTGGCATCGCATCAAACAAACACTAAATACCTGGACTGCAAGAAGAGTTTTAGACTTCTGGCATAATATACCAGGATTGGTTCATTCAAAGGCCTTCATACATCCTTCGAATAATGTATCCAAATAAATGTTAGGCTAAAATAGACACGATCTACGGTGCCTAATCGGCCTTCTGACAGGCCACTGTCGTTTGAATCATCATATGCTGAAACTTGGACTGTCGGACGGTTCGATTTGCCGTCTTTTTGTGGAAGATAATGAAACAGCAGAGCATATAATTTGTGCCTGCCCCGCAGCGGCTCGAGTCAGGTATCTGATGTTTGGCAGGGCCACTTTCTTGCCCTCGGACCTGAAATATCATCCACTGAACAAATTAATCGGCTTTGTTAAGGAGCTGAATTTGTTTGGTGAAATTTGAATAGGTATGAGCCACTATAGAATCTCGCGAGTCGCAGTGGAGGGCCTCATTGATCCACTTATTATAAACCTAACCTAATCTAACCTAGTGATACCTTCAAATCAATACACACAACTTCCAGCATAAAAACAAACATCAAGTCTCATAACTGAAATAGGAGTTCCACATATCAGAAAAGTACTATTCATCTTATTTTAATACCAGCTAATATGTTTCAAGTTCTGGTCTTTTTCTGTAACCTTCCTAACTAACTTTTCCTCGAGTTACTTCTACTACTCACCTTTTAATTTATATTGCAATTAATTTCAAGATCCAAGATTTACAATGGCGCGACTGCCAACTCCCGCCTGCTCCATTTTTGAGTCGCAAATGAGGATCAAACCTCAGGTTGAATATATCATCGATATGTTGTCGATACTGATGAGTTAAGAATTTCTGATTAGTAATACGACTATAGAATGCGTAGCAATTCGATCTATTAAGAAGGGTGGAAATTTCCCATCACTCTTCAATTTAGTTGTTTCAAAACAAAGTAGTCCATTCTGATACCACATTATTGATGAAAATATATGTTTTGAAGGATCAGTATGTCAGTACTCTTCATTGCCTTTCCGCGTTTGAAGAGGATGATGCACTGGCACTCTTTGCGTGACTGTATGTTCATGAACGAGTCCTAAAATACTATATTATACACCAAGCGACTAAAGTGACCCATTTAATCCCTCGGGTGGTGTTTGATTCCTGATGACGGAGCGCAGCGGAGGGAAGCAATCCACCTAAGGGACTAATGTCACTGTAGTCGAGAGGTGTATACGCTATTTTCTGCAATTCCGGTAATTCCAGATACATTTTTAATAAAAATAAATAGTATATAGATTGGACTTTCACGAAACATGGCTGGGAATCGAGAACGGACTTTTATTAAATGAAACTTGGCTGGACATCGAGGACGGACTTCCATTTTTTGTAGTAAAAATATAAAAAATAATATTTTATGGTTTCAAAGTGCACCAATGAAAGAAATAGCGTGAAGTATTCGTGGATAACTGGACATTCAAACACTTGCTCAATTTCGAGCACTCCGGCTGCGCCGTCGTGCTCGAAAAATCGCGCGTGTTTGAGAGACCTTTTTATCCACTTATACTTCAATATACTATTATTTGACTTTACGAGGTACTGCTGTCAGATTAATAATCAGAAATTTGTCATTGAGACTAACGTTTCTCAAGTTGTTGTTATTGGATCCTGTTAGAATATATTTGTAGTGAAATGACGAAATTTGAATAGACAATTAGGTCCTGCATCAGATGTTGTACACTATTCACGGTGTTTGGGGAATTTGACAGGAATATTTCTCATTAAATATTCTATGTATACTTAGGATGTGTTCCAGTTTAATATTGATATGTTAATGCGTTGGGTCCCGGATAGGCTCATTAACGATGTATTTCAGGAAGATCATACCAAACAACCAACCCCTCTCTCCCTCTTCATCCAATAAGGACCTTAGTCTTCGTTGTTGATAACTTCTCCATTTTACTTCCCTGGGTTTTTGTGAAAGTGTTTGGCTGCCCTCTTCTTTTCTTCAGGGTAGTGCAAGGCACTCTATTCCTTTTTTAGCTTCTTTTTCTTGTCGTTCGCATTGGTTGTGTGTGTTTCGCAGCCACTCGTAGGGACATATTCTTAGCCGGCTTACTACGTCTAAGAACGACCTCAAAGAGTGAATCCGCTTGCTAAAGCTGTCCCTACTCATATTTCTGGGGATCACGAAGCCCACTGATAAGTGGTTCCTCTTCTTTATTCTATTATTGTTGGTCTTTATTACTGGATTACTGGACATGGTCCAGTTCTCGCCCGAGGATGCCTGGCGTAGTCTTCTCTGGTATAGTTCGTCAGCTCCCTAATCTGGATGTTGTGGTCGGTCTTCAGCTCTTCGAATTTTCTCTTGGCTGTATCGTGCATGATGTTCTGGATACTCTTTTGGTCCAACTCTCGGTAGATCTGCTGGGTCCTGATGTACCAAGGGGCGTTCACTGCTTGCTTTAGGTTGCTTGCTGGGCTTGGAGCTTCTTCTGGTGGCTCTCTGTAGTGTACCTCCGTGCAGTACTTGGATACTGCATTATGGGGATGAGGATGGCACAGAAGAGTCGGAGCTTGTTCTTCAGTGTCAGCTTGGATCTTCTTCCGATAAGTCCCCCCATTCGTCCTCGTGCCTTTTTCGTCTTATCAACAAGGTAGTCAATGTGGTCCTTGATTTAAGAAGACTACCAGGTACTTCGCTTTGGTGGTGCAGCTGACTTCTATTCCCGCTAGCTCCACGTTGTCTTCAGGTATTTCCCTGTTCTTCTCGAAGATTGAGTCTTCTTTGCGTTGAGGCTGATCTTCCACGTCGTGCACCAGTCGTCGATTTAGTCCAGGGCTTCTTGTAGTCTTCTCGTTACCATCGTTCGCTGGGTGCTTCTGGTTGCGATGGCAGTGTCGTCTGCGTAGAGAGCCGTAGTGGTGTTGTCTGTCTTGAAGATGTCCACCATGTAGATGTTGTAGGGCACCGGAGAGTAGACTGCTTCCTGCGGTACTCCTGCTACCATCCATCACAGTTCAGATTTGGTCTTGTTGAGTTTGATCCGGAATTTTCTATTCATCAGATAGCTTTGTGGCAACTTCGTGAGTGTTCTGGAGTATCCAGCTTTTCTCATCATGTTTTTCAGGCTCTCGTGCCAGACTCGGTCGAAGGCTTTACTGATATCCAAAAAGGTGGCTCCTGTTGCTTGGTTTCTGTTGAATTCTTGAGAAGCGTATTCTACGATCATCAGGACTTGCTCTTCAGCTCTTCGATGTTTCCTAAATCCGAACAATTCTTCAAGCAGGATGCCTATGACTTCTGTTTCCTCTTGTAGTTTCTTCAGGAAGACAGTCTCAGCTATCTTGCTCATGGTGGGGAGTAGATGAATGGGTCTGTAGTTCTAGGGGAACATCGAGCCCTTTTCGATCTTTCTCAGTAAGATGGTCTCCGCTTCTTTCCATTCGTTTGGAGAGGGTTCGGTCTTCAGTATTTCGATGAGAATGGACGTCAGGAATAACACTCCTTTTTTGGGATTCAGGGCGTTGTTGGAGATGCCGTTTTTCCCTGGTAACTTCTTCTTGTGCCTGGTCTGAATGATGTTGGCTAATTCCTTAGGAGTGGTGTTACTTAATTTTTCATGCATTGCCAGGCATTTTTATGCAAGAAAGTTAGTTTGTACTCGATAACTTTATATCTAAAAATTTGCAAAAAATTAAAAATGCTATAAAATTGACTACAAAATATCTTTATTCTGCAGCAATTTATGAAATTTCATGAAAATTAAAAATGTTCAAGTATATTACATAGGTAGGTATTCAGGGCGTTGTTGGAGATGCCGTCTTTCCCTGTTGCCTTCCTCTTGTGTCTGGTCAGAATGATGTAGGCAGGCTACTTCCTCAGGAGTGGCGTAACCTAAGTTTCCGTGCTCGTTGTCTTCTTAGTCTTGGACTTCTTCTTCGACTGGGTCTGATGAGTCCATGTCCTCGTATGGGTGCTTGTTCAGGGTGAACTGGCGTTCCATGTTTCTTCTGAAGGCTTCTGATTTTTCCTCATCTGTATGGGCTAGTTCGTTGACTCCGTGTATTGCTGTGGCCTCTCTTTTGTCTTGTCTCAGGCCAGCTTCTATAGTCCTGGTGTATCCGGATCCAGTTCTACTATTCTGTACCCACAGTCTTGAGATCGGTGTTGCTTCAGTTGCGTCTCAACCTTTTCTTCGAGTCTGTTTGCTTCTCTTCTGTCTTCTGGGTTTCTTATCCTGTTGGCTCTTCTTCTCAATTCCATCCTGATGATCTCTCGTAGCTCGTCGATTATGTTGAAGAACCTCTTGTAGCTTTCCACTAGTCTCGTTGTCGTACTGGCTGTCTTCAATTGCTTGTTGCATGGATTCTTCTAGCTACATCAGTTGATATTCCAGTTCCGCTGCATTGGTGATGAACAGTAGTGGTCCGACCAGCTGTCCGGCACTGCATTTGAAATTCTTCCAGTCGGTCTTTTTTACTTCTCCCCCTGTTGTTCTCTCGCCTTCTCCAAGCGTGAGGTTGACTGGCTTGTAGTCGGTTCCTACTTCTCCGTTGGTGATGTCCCATACTTCTGTGATATCTTGTAGTATGGTGATGTGCAGTACGTCTGCTTCTCCTCTGGTATGTGTATGCGATGGTCCTGGTGGTCCTATGATGTGCAGCTCTGGTCGTCTGCCTGCGATGTCTGTCAGCGTTCTTCCTACTGTGTTGTGGTGTTTTCTGTTCCAAGCTCTGAATTTAATGTTGATGTCTCCCTCCAGAACTCCTTGCTTGCCTTCGGGAAGGGGGACTTCTACATCTTCTTCGTGGAGGAAATATCCAGGTCTCTCGTAGCCTGATACGATCCGTATTTCGCCAAAACCTGTTTGAACTGCAATGACGGTGGCTTCTATCATTAGGAGATTTGGTGTAGCTATTCTATGGTGGTCCAGTCCGGTCTTTACTAGGATGATTGTTCCTCCGCTTCTTCCGTTGTTGTCGTCTCTGTAGATCCTGTATTCTGAACATCTGATCTCGTAGTTTTCTCCTGGTAGCATCATTTCTTGTAGGGTGAATACGACTAAGTCTTCTTCGTCTAGTATGATCCCCATCAGGCTGATGCTGGCTCGTAGTCCTCCCCTATACCAGGTTTCTATCTTCAGCTGGTTTGGTCTGAGATGGTGTAGATCTAATAACGTTTCATCGTTATGGAGAAGTTTTTCTGCATCTGCTGCATGAACGTTTAGGATATCTTGATTACTTCAAAGATATCTGGTTGTGGTCGGCTGGTGGGCGCCGTCTTTTTCAATGCACAGGCGTAACTTGTTCCTGCTGTCCTGGTGACAGTCGGATGACTTCTCGAGGCTTCTTGGGTAGTGGTCGTCTTGGGTGTTGATTGGGATTGTGCCGTCTCCAGCGCTGTCGTCTTTTTCTTGGGTGCTTTGGGACACCCTCTGAAGTTGGCTGGAGGCTCTTACTCGCAGTTGGCACATGTTGCACGACTGTTCTTTGGTCTCTCACATACCCGGATGGGTCGATTCCTCCGCATTTGACGCATATTGTATCCATATGGCATGTCGTTTGTATCCGGTGGTACCCTTGGCAGTTGTAACACTGCGTTGGCCTGTTGATTCTTCGTGGATTTTCTTGCCTCACCTTGGCGCTTAGGGTGAGCTCAACTTTCAACATTTTTCCTGAGTCTTCTTTGCTGTAGTCCACCATGAAGATTGGAAGTATTCTTTTTTCTCCATATCTGGAGTGTAGTTGAGTGATCATCCTGACATGAATTTCCTGTATTTGTAGGCATTCTTTGATGTATTTTATATCCTTATATAGAGAGAGTCTGATAATTGTCTTCGCCTCCTTTTCTTTGGGATCGGCGAAGTTGTACCAGTTTACATCTTCGCCTTCTAGTTCTTCCAGGTACTTCGTCAGTCTTCTGTAATCTCCCATACTGTTAAAGGCGACATTGATCCATAGTCTCTCATTATATGTTGCCTTCAATTGGATCCCTCTTGATTGGGATTATCTTCTTATCTTCAGGAAGTCTTTCGTTGTCTTGATTATGATTGGTGGTCTCTTTGTTCATGGTTGCGTTGTCTTCTCTGCTGACTGGGAAGGGGCTTCTGCTTCCTTTCTCTTCTCGACTCTTCGCTGTGATTTATTTTCCTCATGGGTAAAGACAATTCTTCTTCTTCGACAATGGCGGTTTCCATTGCTACTACTTCTTGATTCCTTGTTCGTTTTTTTGTCTGGTTGGCTACTTTGCACTGACCGTTGTATCACTCTCTTCTCCGCCTAATTGATATGTATTGGTTTTCGAGAAGTCTTAGCATTCTTTCGTGGTATCTCCTTGCTTTTTATTGCCTGGCCTAATTGTTGATGCACGTTTAACAGCAGCAGTTTATATAGTTGTATCAACGCACGTTTCACTTTGGCAGTTTTTGTAGTTATATCTTCTTATTTCCGATGTTTAGTGGATCGCTGTACTTTCAAATTAATGGTTTGTGTTGAAACACACAGTTTATTTTCATAAATAAGTAAGGTTAGTTCCTACAAACTATCCATAGATACTTGGTTGTGTTAAAAAACAAAATCTTCATATATATATGAAATGCGTTTAACGAACGCAACCTTCACAGTAGGTAGTTTGCTTTAAAATATTTCTCTGTTCAGACACGTCTGTTCAAATCAAGATCTAGTCACTAACCGCGTTTTGTAAGTAGATGTTCAACTGCAAGAATTTCTTACATTTCCCAAAGGGATCCTCATTCACTGTTCTATATTTTAAGGACATTCTGTAAATTGCAAGATTCGACCTATCTCCAACGTAATGGATGATTCATTTTGTTCCATTTGAACTTTGAATTTAATCAAATAAAACTTGAAGTTTCTTCAAAATTTGGAATTTAGACTGTAATATAGAATTCCATTCAAGAAATTATTCAACTTGAATGTCTGCTACATATTTACGTAACAAGTCTCAAAGTTTTAATATAATCTCGAAAGTCACTCGGTCCTAGATCTGAGGTGAAGTTACTTCCTGTTATTCCTACTGTAAAAAGTTGTAAATTCCAACTTTTAAGTAGTAGTCCGAGGGCTTGCGACTCATTTTTGGTCATGTACACAAGGCGCTAACAATGAACAGAAATTATTATCTCTCACTGACTATATTTATCATGTGCCTCATTTGTTGCCAGTAACTATTTTCACGTTTTAGCTTCAAAGCGATTTCTTGTTGAAGTTGGTTGTTCTTTGTACTTATTTCGTGAATTAGGAACCGGTGGTTGGAGTATAATAAGGTCAATCAAAAAAAACACTTTTGTTGTGATCCACCCATTGTCAAAACAAACTAAATAGCAAGAAGCTACTTTGCAGCGGAAAAATCAACTAATAGTGTTAAAAAACTGTGTGTACGCTATGTTCATTTTCCTCAATAAAAATTGTAGCTTTGTGTCGAATATAGAAGTATGAATATACTTCAGTTTTAAAGATGTACTGGGCATCGTTAAACGGAACAATATGCATAAAATTACAAGAAATTGGATAATGGAGCACGAACGTATACCTCTAAGAACTTAGAGCAGACCCAACAAAGAAGTTTTTCTACAACTGCTATGAAAAGTAGCGTATGTCTCATAGCTTACTTAATTTCAAAACCATATATTGCTCACACTGTAAGAAATATTATTTCTCACGGTATTTTGCCCACACTACATACATTTATAAAAAGAATCCAGTAGGGGATTCTCGATGCCCAGCCAATTTCAGAAACTCTTACTCGATGCCCAGCCGTTTTCGGTGGGTGGTCCTCGATACTATGACTTTTTCTACAAAACTATATTCTTGTATTCTTTAAATTTGTGCAGTTGTAGAAAAAGTATAGTGTGCAACATGTGGGAAAAGTACTTTTCTCACTCGTGTGTTTGCGGCACTGCCCTTGGCTCGTGCCACAAACTTCCACACTCGTAAGAAAAGTTGAACTTTTCCCACTTGTTTCACAATATACTATTTCTGATAATGTAGGTAATATTGTTAATAATTCAAATTATCTTTCAAGTGATAACAAAAAGAGGTCCATGATAAATAAGAATCCTCACTGTCCACAATTATATGGAACCGCTAAATTACATAAGATAACGAAACCAGTTAAACATGTAGTTTCTTATGTTAATACTCCTAGTAATATATTGGCAAAGAAGCTTATCAATATACTTGATAGTTACGGATATGCATCTAAATACTCAATAAAAATTTCGATAGAACTAATCAAAGAATTGAAAGCTTTCAAATGACAAGACAACTCTAAACTTATTTCATTTGACGTTACTAATTTGTTCACTAAAATTTCTCAAAAAGGATATCTAATACTTGTAAGAAAATAACTAGAAGATAAAAATATTAATCCAGGAATAATATAAGATATACTTAATGTATTTGATGTATGTATTGATCAGAATTATTTCACTATTGACCATAGCATATATATTCAAAATGAAGGTTTACCAGTGAGAAGCTCTATATCACTTATTTTGGCAAACATTTTTATGGACAGTTTAGAAAGAAAAATCTTTGAAAGTAATATTTCGAAAAATGTTTTATTTTGGTATAGATATGTGGATGACATATTAGCTTGTTTTATAGGCAGTGAACGACAATTAGATATATTTTTCAACCACATTAATAATTAACACCCAAAAATTAAATTTACATTAGAAGTTGAAGGAAATAACTCAATCAATTTTCTTGTTTAAAAAAATTCAGAGTTAATAATGTACTTGATTATTCAATTTATCGAGAACCAACACACAGTGATGTGACAATTCCATATAGTTCCAATTACCCCATGTCACCCCATGTCACATAAACTAGCGGCATATAATTCAATGATACATAGAGCATTTTCAGTTCCTATGAACAAATGTAATTTTGATAGATTAATACAATTAGACAAATAGCAACATCCAATAGTTAACCATTACATATGATAAACAAGCTATAATAAAAAAGAGGAAAAAGTGGCATTACAACTAATATTTCCCAAACAAACTGAAGAAATAAAAACTTATAAAACCATCACATATGCAGGAAATATTTCTAATAATATTTCAGAGATAATATCTTTGACAGACACTTGAGTTGTGTTGCCTAAGGCCCCAGATATATCCAGGAATGCGCACATTGCGATTTCTTTGTTGTTCAGAGTTCTCTGAATGACTTCAGTCAGCCTATACAAAGCCGTCTCAGTTGATCGACCCGCTCTGTAGGCATGCTGACATTTATGAAGTGGTATATTCTCCAGATTCTCGGTTCTTTTGTAGTTATCCACTACTTTCTCCATCAGTTTGAGTAGTAATGATGTTAAACAGATGGGTCTAAAAGATCGGGGATCAGTCCCATCTTTATTCCCTATTTTTGATATGAAGGTTACCCTTGCCTCTGTCCATTTTCTAGGTATTAGACCCAAGACTGCTTCTTGTAATCTTCAGCAGGTGAGGAAGAATCTCCTCTATCACTTGCTGCAGGAGTGCAGGAAATATTCCACTCCCCTGGTGATTTATATGCCCATTCCAACCGTTGTCTGGTAAATATTTTCTTAGGAATGTCCCAATCTTCCTTGCGAAATTTTTTGCTGTAATTCATTGCTATTCCAGTGCTTGTTGCTGGTTCACTACCTGGATAGTGGGTTCTAAGAAGAAGAATCGTTTGTTCCTCTTCACCTTCCGTGTATGATCCGTCTAGCTCTTCCAGTGACATTGTGGGGTTAGTTGCCCCATTTGCCATGACCTTTTGTAGTCTGGCCGCTGTGCGAGTGGAAGTGATGTTTTCGCAAAAGGATTGAAAATTGAGCCATTTGGCCTTCCTATTCTCTTCATTGTACTGAGTAAGCTTCTCAGTGTGCCTCTGCCAATTACCGTCACGGTTGACTCTATTAAAGAGACAACGGACCTTTTTTCTGAGGTTTGACAGTTTCTCATTCCAACAAGGAGAGTCCTTTTCTGAACGAGCTTTTGACAATGGGTAACTGGAATGAAAAGCTTCCATTATTGCCACACTGATCTGTTCGACTCTTTGTTCCAGGTCGTAGTGCGGGTGATTTACCCCATTCACTTCGACTTGTTCCAAATCGGCCCTCAGATTGGTCTTGTGAAGAGACCAATCAGTATTTCTAGGATTTCGGATTGTAGGAATCGAGGTGGTATTTTCCTTTATCCTAAATTCGATGATCCTATGGTCGGAAAGTGATGACTCGCTCATCACCCTCCAATCTTTTACATTTTTCCTAGAAGCAACATCAACAATTGTTACGTCCAGGACCTCATCTCTAGCTCTCGTCACAAAGGTGGGGGTTTTCCCCACATTTAAGGTCTCAAGGTTATTTGCTATGAGATATTCTAATAAACACCCACCTTTTGCGTTGTTATTAGTGTTTTCCCCACATGGTATTGTGTGCGTTGGCATCACAACCAATTATAATTGACAGCCGTCTGCTATTGCAGTGTTTCACTAGCTCTTGTACTTCTTCTGGCGGTGTCGTCGGCCCGTCTCCAGCGAAGTAGGCAGAGGCAATGACGATGTCTCGGTCGATACCCCCAATGGTGAGGAGAACCATGATTGGAACAAGGTCCCGTGACACGTATTCTGAAACACAAATATCTCCTATGTTATTTCTTATGATTACACAGGCACGCAGAGATACTTGCCTCTGATCAAGAATCAATTTGGAATCCATGCATGCCAAACCTTTGATTTGGCCTTCTTTGTTGATCCATGGTTCTTGGATCAGTAAAATATCCAGTTGTCGTCTAGCGAACAACCTTGCAATCACGGCTGAAGCTCCCTTCGCCTGATGCAGGTTAATCTGACTTACATTCTTGAACGTGAAGGTGAATTATTTTGGATGAAAGAGACCGAGTTACTCAGCCTCTATTCAATCCCCCCCCCTTTGTCTCTTCCAGACCCTATTCGAACACCATGGCAGTATCTCCCTCGGTAATCGAGCAGGTTTCTTGATCTCGAGTCAGGCTCTCGACCCCCAGGCTGCTCTGCCCAGTTTCCCGAGATGCAGAGGAGATCTCGGCATCCCCAGTCACCCAAGCAGAGCCGGAGGAGATCTCGGGCTGACCCAAGGTAAAGTTTTCGCCTTTTTCCCCATTTCCAGAGTTTCCGGATGTGGAGGGTATCTCCATGTCCTTTGGATCCTCTGCGGGGTTCTTTTTCTTTGCCAGCCCCGAGAGAGGGATACGCCCAAAACGGAAGTTTAGCGCGTAACCTCTTGCCTTCAGAGCCTCCCCAGATTGGTGATCGATCCCAATCGTGAGGATAGTTCCCTGTCCCACTTTTTCAGAGTTTGACATCTTCCAAGCCCCAGTAGTAAGGTTGGAGTTCTGAACCTGGACAGTTTGGAGGATCTTCTCCAATTTCATGTTGTGGCTTCTTGGGAAGACCACTGTTATTGTGACCGGCTTTAGGATGTCGTCTCCACTTCGAGCCACAAATTCGGGTCCTTTCCAAGGGTTACGTTACGACGACGTTAAGACAAAGTATTATCATATGAGAACGTCTTCATGGAGTAGGTTTGGCGAGGAACAAATCCAACAACAAAGCTTCATCGACTGCATGTTATTATTTCATTCGAGATGAAGGCTTAAAGTGAGCTTAATTGAAAGTAATTTTGTCACGACACCAATTTGTGCTTTTTTGTAATAAATGTTTCAAATTCCAAATTTAAGTTGTAATTTAAATAAACGTTCACTTGCTTTTAAAAAACATTTGAAATGTGTTGTTTAGTTTGTCTGTAGATTATTAAAATAATGAAAACATCATAAAATTTTACGCTTGTTCAAAATCAACTGCTCCGTTTCCCGTTCCGGCAAGAGTATATTGACAATTGAAAAAAAATGAGAACTAGGACAACATAATAGGAATGAAAACTCTGATATGACGAATACTACACCAGAACGCTTCTTTTGCGTTAGTGATACCACACCATATTTTTCACACTAGTACGCAACTTGAAAATTCTTCAACTTTTAAATCCTAAATAAGTTCACTCGTGAGACATAGACCATCAACTTTGATCTTTTCTGATTAGTAGTACCCTTTGTTGAAACATTTTAATTCATAATTGTACAAATTTTGTTAACATATTTACCGTTTGGACTTTACTATGATTTGAGTTGTTAGTTACTTTTGAAATATTTTACTTTTACGAGAAATCTGAAATACGAAACTGTATATAAATGTAAGAAATAAACCACATTTGTTTTCGTGATTAAAATGTTGAGTAGCCTTAGTACGTCTCTGGCTAGTTATCTACAAATTTTTACAGTTTTCTGCTGCGATTTGGGTAGAGTTTATTGGTCATAGAGTCGTTCAGGCAGACGGCCACTCTAGACAGGACTCTAACCCCTTTCGAAACTAGGCAGTTACAAAAAGTCAAACGTTTCACAACGTCAATGAGTTTTATAAAGTAACACATTATATGTCAAACGAAGAGAAAAATACTTTAACGAATTAACACCAAACGAATAAACTTGCTCTGGAGCCGCTAGTGAAGCAATTTCAAATCAAACATTCGTTTTATTTATTAAATAAAATTGGGTATGAATCAAGACCCTCTCAAAATTATGGATCCGAAGTTTACACTCCTCACCCTTCTCTTCCTTAAACGTAAAATATTACGCTGTCATGACCCAAATTCATTCATATCATTTATGAAAGCAAACCGAACCCATTTTTTATGTATTTTTCCTTTCAATTATTCCTCCAAACCCACAGACTCTAAGAGGTATCATAAGTCATGTCGATAGGATATTTTTCAAACATCTCTGAGTTTCTGGCTTTTTGGCATGTTTATCATTAAATACGGTATTAAAAATAAACATTCCATTTATTTTGTGTTCCGATAGATACGATTCGAAATAAGAGGCACACATTCGGGAGAAACCTTTTAATCCGGATATCAGTTATTAGTATTTTTAGTTGTATGCAAAGAAAATGTAATTTCGATAGAGTACGATCAATCGATTTTGTTATAGAATCATCCCAGAAATTCATATAGGTGTAGAATCGTTCGGTGCGATCCAAATGAGGTTTAACAAATCAAGTATTTTTGTAATATAATCGGTGACATAGAAACCCAAGCACTCATTGGAATTTTACTAGGTTTGGGCTATGAAATTAAACACTTTACTAGTTGTTGAACGTTTCATATATTGTAATCAACTAAATTCAAAAAATAAATATTTCGCAGACCACAATTCAGGGAAAGATCTCGTACGTGCCTTTACCCGAAAATAGCCTTCTTAAATATCTGGCGATTTTAATAAAACAATCTTAAAAACGTACTGTACCAAATGACGACGAATTATGGACAATAAGCTCAAAAAAATGGTGAGAAAGTATTATAAAGTACTACATGATTGCATTTACTTTATTTATTGTTTTATTTTGTTTTGATATTCCAACACTCCCACTCAAAAAATAAAGTTAATAAATTAAATAACCGTTTACTAAAAAAACTTAATGAAACAAGGAAAATAGAAATAGTAATATAGCTTAAATATTCATTTACTTAAGACTTAACTTTAACCTTCATTCTGAGAATTTCCCTTTCGCTAATAGCTTGGTCGGACGAGAATCAGTCTCACTCTTATTTACAAAATCGTTAAAGGCTCTAACAAAAACTCCTGATTTATAGATTTATTATACATTGTACCGGGAGTGATAGGTCTACAATCGTAAGTGTGTATAATATAAAGGGGTTTAATATCACTTCTAGGTTTGTGTTCAGAAAATGTTTAGCGTAAATTCAAGCTTCACATAATGTGTTATCTGGATAAATGTTATTACTTTGAAATTAACTGTCTCGACCATTACTTCGTGAAATCTATCCATATTAATATTTTAAATGCAAATTACAGTTTCTGCATAAATCCACAATATATCTAAAAATTGTTGAAAATTCTAAGAAATTGAAAATTGTTTCAATAATAAATATCATCGTCAAAATGACAGAACTTACATTTCATTTAACGCCTACCTGATGTTTAATAATTATTTTTGACTAGACCAAGAAGTGACCTACTTGGCGATTGACCTAATTTATGTTAATAGAGAAGAGAAGAAGATATGATATCACAAATAATAAAGCATAGATATCATTAGCACTATGAGGATATCCTGAATATCTTTTTTCCCAATTAAGATCAGTATAACTGTACAATGATATAGAAAACCAGGAAAACTATATCTGCTGATCTTCATAATTATCACTTAGGAAGACAGTTTAAGAGTGGAGACCTCGCTAGATTTATCTGTTTATTGATGACTTCATATTGTGGGTCTCAAGTAGATGTTTTGGGTAGTGGGATTTATCTGGTTCTTTTAATCTGTATGCTCGTAAGTGTTCACTGTATCGGATTTCGAAATTTAAAAGGGTCTGACCCGAATAGACAGCATCACATTCTGAGCATTCAAGTTTATATATACCAGATTTCGTTAATTCTGATATTTTTGTTTTCACATTCAACAATTTTGTACTTACGTTACTTTCTGTTTTGAAAGAAATTGTTGCATTTGTCGCTAAGGATATTATCTTTGAAATATCATTAGAAATATTTCCTGCATAGGTAATGCCACTTTCCCCTCTTTTTTATTAATTAGTTTATTTATCGAACTATGAAATAAAACAATCTATTCAATTAGTTTATTTATCATATGTAATGGATATCCGTTGGATGTTGCTATTTGTTAAATTGTATTAATCTCTCTATCAAAGTTACATTTGTTCATTGGAACTGAAAATGCTCTATGTATCATTGCATTATATGCTGCTGATTTGTGTGACAAGGGGTGATTGGAACTATATGGAATAGTCACATCAGTGTGTGCAGGTTTTGTATAAATTGAATAATCAAGTACATTATTAACTATTTGAATTTTAAAATCAAGAAAATTGATTGAGCTATTTTCTTCAACTTCTAATGTAAATTTTATTTTTGGGTGTAAATTATCAATGTGGTTGAAAAATATATCTAATCGTCGTTCACTACCTATAAAACAATCTAATATGTCGTCTACATATCTATACCAAAATAAAACATATTTTAAAATATTATTTTTAAAGATTACTCTTTCTAAACAGTCCATAAAAATGTTTGCCAAAATTGGTTATATAGGGGTTCCCATCGGTAAACCTTCATTTTGAATATATATATATATATATATATATATATATTGTCAAAAGTGAAATAATTCTGATTTATTCATACATCCAATAAATTAAGTATATATGAAATTATTCCTGGATTGATATTTTTATTTTCTAGTAATTTACTTACAAGTATTAGACATTCTTTAGGAGGAATTTTAGTGAACATGTTGGTAACCTCAAATGAAATAAGTTTGGAGTTATATTGCCAGTTGAATGGTTTCAATTTTTTGATTAGTTTTATTGAATTTCTAATAGAGTATTTAGATCTATATCCACTATTAGGTATATTGTCAAGTTTTTTTGCTAATATAATATTACGAGTATTAACATAAGAAACTACAGGTCTAATTGGTTTCGTTCTTTTATGTAATTTAACGGTTCCATATAATTCTGGAGAATGAGAATTTTCGTATATGATGGACTACTTTTCCTAATAACTTAAAAGATAATTAGAATGAATAACAATATCTCTTACATTATCAGAAAACTTTTTTGTTGGGTCTGCTCTAAGAACTTGTACATCGCTAGATGCTCTGAAGTTATATATTCTTTAATTATAATCTTCAGTTGTCAATGTGACACTTGTCTTCCCCTTGTCAGATTTTGTAACTGTTAGGTTATTATCTTTTACTTTCTCTTTGATTGAATCTAAAACTGTACTGTCATTTGTTGTTTGACGTTGAACCTTTGTAGGTTCAATATTTTTGATTAAATTGACAATTTCTGATTTCTCATAAAGAAAATTACTTGAATTAGATTTTAAAGCTATTTCTGACTTTGTAGCCATTATCTGTTTAATATTATTCATAAATTTTGGTGGTATGCTGTAATTTTAACCTTTATTTGAAAATTCTATTTCACTCTCTGCAAAATTAGTGTCTGAAAGGTTTTCAAATCGTAGTGCAAAGTGTGTTGGTATGTAATTACTTATTGTTTCATGATGTCTATAGTATTGAGTTGTATGTTGTGAGTGTTCAAGTTTCTGTAGTTTTTGTTCTTGTTTCTCAAATTTCTTGTACTTTTTCTGATTTTATCATCTAAACAGTCAAATTCTACTGGATGTAGTTGGAACGTGAGTTCAGAATGTACAACTTTTATGTAGTTGTCTAAGGAGTCTCTCATTTCAAACCATTTTTTACATTCTTCTTTAAGCCAAACTCGTGCACATTTTATAGCTTTTTGTGCTTGAGGTGTTTTAGTATGGCATTTTATATTAATATAATTTGTTATTACCTCTTTGTAACGTTTTTGTAGTAACTTCTGGTACAGTTGGGTCAAATCTTCCCTCAAAAGATTTTTTAATGAAATCAACTGTCTCGACACTTACTTCGTAGAATCGACTAATATTAGTGTTTTA
Source organism: Galeruca laticollis (assembly GCA_963921935.1). Taxonomy (NCBI): domain Eukaryota; kingdom Metazoa; phylum Arthropoda; class Insecta; order Coleoptera; family Chrysomelidae; genus Galeruca; species Galeruca laticollis. Next base: position 166,505,139 of record OY998176.1, read on the forward strand.
ACTGAAACTTATAGTTTCTAGATAATTCCACAATATATTCAAAAAATGTAAAAAATTCAAAGAAATTGACAATTGTTTCGATATTAAATATCGTCGTCAGAATGACAGAAGAAACATTTCATTTAATTACAAATGATGAAGCTCAGATATTATTAGCCCTATGGGCATATCCTGGATATCGTTTTCCCTAATAAGATCAGTATAACTGTGCAATGATATAGAAAACCTGGAAAACTATATCATACAGATTGAAACAACCAGATAAATCCCATTACGCAAAACATCTACTTGACACCAATCATTCATTGACACCTAACACCGAACTAGAAGTACTACATATTTGTAATAAGAAACAAGAATTCGATTTCCTCGAAGAATTGGAAATTAGAAAGCACATAAGACACCTACAATATGAAGTCGTCAATGAACAAATAAATCTAGGAAGTTCTCCAGATTTAAACTGTATTTTTTAGTAATAATTGTAAAGATCAGCAGATACAGTTTTCCTGGTTTTCTATATCATTGCACCGTTATACTGAACGCAATAGCTGCGACTCTTCTACTACAAGGACGCCCAGTGGCATTTTTCTCCCGAACTTTATCTCCATCGGAAAGAAATCACTCTGCAATCGAGAAGGAAGCTTACGCAATAATTGAATCACTAAGGAAATGGCGACATCTCTTGCTGAATAGACAATTTAAGTTGATTACTGATTAACAATCAGTTTCGTTTATGTTCAATTCTAAACAAAGTAGCAGAATCAAAGACGAGAAAATTCTGCGATGGAGATTAGTATTATCCGAATATAAGTATGACATAATATATAGACCTGGCCAATTTAATTCTGGGGCAGACGCATTTACTATAATTCACTGTAATCTAGCAACTAATGGACAAACATTGGAACAATTACACACTAGTCTCTGTCATCCTGGAGTTACTCGTTAATATCATTATGATAGAAGTAAAAATTTGGCATTTTCAATAGATGAAATAAGAAGAAAACAAATAAGTGTCCAATATGCTGCGAATTGAAACCACGATTTGTCAAAATATCAGGAAATTTCATAAAAGCTTCACACCGTTTGAGAGGCTTAATATCAATTTCAAAGGACCTCTAGCTTCCACATCTCAGAATCGATATTTATTAGTGATCATTGACGAATATTCACGATTAACTTTTGCCTTCCCATGTTCTGATGTGTCAGCAGTGACGGTAATACAGAATTAACATTGTATTTCTACTGTATTCGGAATACCATCCTACATCCATTCTGATGAAGGCTCCTCTTTTATATCTGATGAAGTTAAAAGACACTTAGATAAATTTAACGAGGCGACCAGTCACACTGCACCTTATAACCCTCAAGTAAATGACCAAGTAGAAAGATATGATGGTACAATCTGATAGACTATTATGTTGGCACTCAAGTCCCGTATGCTAAAGACCTCTCAATTGTAAATTGTTCTTCAAGATGCCCTTCATTTTGTCCGGTCACTTCTTTGTACTGCCACTAATGAAACTCCAAATGAACGCATGTTTCAACATCCCCGGAAGTTACCAAATGGCGACTCGATCCCATTGTGGTTGTTGACTCCCGGAAAAGTAATTATGCATCGTCAAGTGAGGTCATCTAAATACGAACCACTCGTCGACGAAGTAGATCTATTAGAGTCAGACTCTAATCATGTCCTTGTCCGTCTTCAAAATGATCGAGAACTGACAGTATCTCTGAAACACTTAGCTCCTCGTGGTGATGGAAAAGAAGTGCCAAAAGTTACGAATAACGATCAAACTAAAGCAGATTCTAAAACACAAGGTGGCACCAATTACCCAGAATCTACTACCAATGATATAGTACAGTCTCTAAATACCTCCGTCTCTCCTCAAATACCGCACCAACCTACAAATTCTAAAACGACGAGCACCGAAGCCCAGGTAAATGAGCTGAGAAAATCTAATAGAGAACGACGATTTCCAAGTCATTCACAAGATTTCGTGATTAATGCTGAGGAGGGGAGGATGTAGTATATTGGAAAAGCTGGTTATTTACAGTTTAGCGTTTTTAACGGTTCTTTTGAATACATACTTAGTTTGATTATTTGTCGCGAATGTTTCTTTACTTGACATAATAATGTTCTACATTGTCATTAATTATATTGAATTATGTCGAATTAAGTTCATGTATTGTTTAAATTTTCACACAATTCAGTATATTTTTCAGTTAATGTATATAAGGTACTTTGTATCACTAAATAAGTACCTAAAGTTCTTCTTGTGATTCATTCGAACATTCGTAAATGGTGGGAAGCGGCTAGCTTTTCTGTTGGGTACGAACAGAACAGTAAGGTTACTACAATTTAAAACATAACCCGTTGCTTGACCATTTTATGTTCTTTAGCTTATACGAAGTTTTGAATTTTATGCGCATTAGACTCACAATTACAGAAAATTCAATTTCTCCAATAAGATCCTTCACTTGCTAACAGTTCAAAAGTCAAACAAATGTCATTCGGCAAAGCTCTCTAACTGCGGATAAAATAGTTATGTCGTTGTGCGGCAAGGTAGACATCGGTAATCATCGTTCTGTTTTTAATGTGAAAACACACAGCTGTCGGCCAATCAGATGTCTCAATTTCTTCATTTCACGCGACTTTGCCCTTCGTTCCTCTTCGTGTTGAAATTGTTTGCAATTTTACATTTTCACTTACATAAAACTGCATGAAATGTGCCATATTTTATAGTGGTCATCGAAGAACATGGTTTTTATAACATGGTTTTTATGAAATTCTACCTATTGCATTTACCACGACGATATGTAGCTTTTGGACCTTACTAGTACCCATCGTGAGCTGGTTTTCTTTACTAACTACTTGTTCTATTTTTTTATTGTATGTGTTTATTTCCAAATCATTTCCTTTTCATTGCCGGTGCCCTTCTCAAGTCTTTTGTCCTGACTGCAATTTATCAGATTTTTGGCGTTTTTAGGCTTATTTCAAAATGAAATAGGGCTATTGTAGAGAGTAGCATGACGCGACTTCGGAAAAATTTCGATGCAGTTTTTCGTTTTGGTGTTCACTGGTGCCAAAATCACCCCCCGTTTCAAGGGTTATATATATAAATTGAAAAATATCTTATTGGGGATTGCAGCAAAAGAGGAAAAGTACACTCTATTCAATTCTCCAAGCTTTCGTAAATCTTTATTTACATCATCAGGGAATTACAATAAGGAAAAAAAACATGAATTATGAAAAAGTTTTCTTACAAACATTTCTACAACTTACATTGATCGAGATTGCATCATAGATCTTGAATACAGGAAATGTGTAAAACAGCAAGTCATTAGAGAAATAGGTCTAGTCGCCAATACATTTGCCTACTACTGGTTCAAGTTTAAAACATTATAAGAAAGTAAAAGTTAAAACATTAAAAAGCGAGAATCCACACACCCACGCGGACTTGTGAGAATAATTGCGGAAACGGAAAATTTCAGGTTAAGTACAATATTCATCATTACTGAATGAATCAAAAGAATCGATCTTTGCAATGACGCGAGACACTGAAACAATCGCATTAAAACCTTTGAGTGAATACCAGGTTGGTACCAAAATTATGGAAATGTTGTGAAATATCACTACAAGGAAATTCTCATTAACGAGAATTGATATGTGATTATGGATGTTATTTATTATTATTATTATTATTAATATTATTATGAATCTCTTAATAATGGGAGAACAACTACCGTAATGACACAAGTAGGAAACTAGTGAGAATTATTAATATTATCATTATTATTATTATTAATATGAAGACAATTGTTCTTATCAAGCGTTAGGAAGGGGGAGTAGAGATTACTCAAATTCTGAATGTCAGTCTTCTTATTCATACAACCTTCTTCTTGGAAGACGAACGCCATTTCCAAAAACAATCTTTTGTTATAACTTCTCTCACGAGAAAGAATTTTAACTCCTTCAAAATCAACGACATGATCCAACGAGGAGACATGATTAGCCAGAGAACATCTTTCAGGATGTAACTTTATATCACTTTTATGGAGGGATACACGGCTGGAAATTTTTTGAGAGGTTTGACCAATATATGAGAGGCGACAACTGTTACCACACAGCTTATAAACAACATTACTACAATCCACGACAGGTATCTTGTCTTTTAAAGGACTATAAACTGACTTAACAATCAAGGAACTCCTGCAGGTAAACATAATAAGATATTTTTCAATTTGTGTTCTAATTGATCAGCAACGATCACGGCGTTTTTCGCTTTTCAGCTATAAATATATACATATATATATTTATATATATATATATATATATATATATATATATATATATATATATATATATATATATATTATTATAGTTTATTTTATGGGATTTTAATTTGCCCTACGTTGGGCCGACATATTATTATGAATAGAATTGGGTGAGAAAATAGTTTAATTTGCCCGGTATGTTGAGGATTTAATATGTATGATAAACAGTTTATTTAACCAACATGAAAACTTCTCATCTCAGGGTAGAGTTCAAGTATTTTAAATAAAATGATTTTATAATTTTATATATGTTTGCGCCAAAGTCAATAAATGCTTTATATTTTTAAAAATAAATTTGTTAATCAGAATATGTTACTTTTTTAATGATTTCAAATTAAATACGGTCCTGTCCTACTTAAAAAATATCTGCATAGTTCAATCGATTTCATTCAGAGCTTCTTCCTGTGGTAAGTAGATGGTGCACAAATCACCAGATGAAATGATTAACTCAAGTAATTTAAAAAAACGTTCTTCAAAAGGAAAAACAATATTTAATTTAATGAAAATAAATACACTACACTTTTACAAGTGTTTTTTTTTTTAAGAAAATCAACTATCTAAAAGGATGACTCTTTCATACAAATCACAGGCACTCTGGTGAGATATTATTATAATATTAAAATACAGTTATATAATTTCATAAACATTTGACTTTCAGAAAACGGCGAAATACACTCTTAACAGCGTCTATGCATCACAAAATTTTAGTTTTTTTTTTACAAATTAGTAAGTACGCTTGACCTCTTAATACATTAATAAACTAACTTGTACTACCTTATTTACTTCACGATTTCTGTTTGTTCCAGATTCTCCTCCTGGAAAACCTCCCTGTTGGCATTCTGCTTCTACCAAAACAGGAATCGATGCTGTATTTCTTTCAAAGTCCAAACAGCTCACACAAATTCCACTATTCAATGTTCTTCGAAAACTAATTTGGCTATTTTACTTCCACCAGACACAAGACACCATTTTATAAAATAAAATTCATGATTAGTGTTTTACAACATTCAACAATTCCTTTTTTTATTATTTATATAAACTAAACTACTTACACTGATATATCTCTTGTAAGTATAATGTATTTGTTTTAAATTCTATATTCAAATTTTGTCTTCCAAATGATTTCAATTTACTTTACCCAAAAAATTTTGCTGCTCCAAAAATCTCTTCCCAAAAAGAAAAACCTACTAGTCAATAGCCCCCATAATCAACAACTTTCCCACATTCTGATTTTTTTTTCGTTAGCAACACAGTTGTCGCCGATGTGATCTTTTTTAAATGTTTATTAACCAATCAAATTTGACTATTTATTTTATAACTCAAATTCTTCATTTCAACCAGTGAAATGTTCATCCATTATATCATGATATTATATTCTAAGGTTTTTAATTACTTAGACTTCCTATATTATTTTCATTCAATAATATTTCTTAGTATTGTTAAAATGACATTTCCTAACCTCTAAGTATGTATGTCAAATGAATATTCATAATGTTTTAATAGATGACAGCTGTTACCTTTAAATATGTATGCAAAATGAAAATTCGTTTTCTTTATAAGTCATGTTCTCTGAAATTCACATTATTTTATATTTTCCTGCTCTGTTATGTCTAAACATCTACACTATCTCATTTTAATGTCTTAATCAACAAATATTACGAGATTAGCTTGACTTTACAGAATAAAGCATTATTAGTTTCTTATTATGAACAAATTTTGATACTTGATCTCTTTGATAAAAGTTTCGTTAGGTAATTTATTTCATATAAATTGTTTATCACACCTATTCGCAATTATCCCTACATTATACAGTCTGTCCTTTCTGTATGTCTTCTCTATCGAATAGTGGATCGTACAGATTTTCTCCATTCAAATGTTTAAAAAAAATTTTGACTTAAAAAAATTCTTTTAGATTACAATACATAATCTTAATTCTTCATTATTTGATATACAGGGTGTAGCATTATTTTTTCACAATAACATCCCCTAAATTTTGCGTTTTTCAAATTTTTTATTCTAAGAAAAATTTTATGAACGCAAATTTTACTTCAAGTACTATATTCTAGGATTGTCTTTCAATTTTACTAATAATACATTTCTTTTTATTTCGGGTTGCTGTTACAAAGATGATTTTGGAATCCTGTGTTGCAGTATCCTCTTCAGTTAGTTTTAATTTATTTATAATACTATAATTAAATATATACAAATTTTTAATTTATTTTTAGGTACATGTTTCATTTACAAGTTTCATCCAAAGGAATTAGTTTAAAAAATCATGTTATAAATCCATTTTTGAAAATTCTTTAATGTTCGTTATGCGTCTTATCACTTCTACATTTCTCAGAGTCTCTTATATCGGTACTATTTATTAATTTATTTTTCTTGTGTTACATCTCTCTATAATACCATCCTTTAGCATATTTTGTATCTCTGAATCAACTTCTTTCCTATATTTATAAGGTATGGGATATGTTCTTATTCTGAAATTTTCTATTCCCTTAACTTCTATCTTATGTACATAGTTATTTGCCATTTTCATATCTTTTTTAACTAATCCTTTATACTTAATTATTAAATTCTTCACTTTCTCAGCATATTCCTTATTTCCACATACTAATTCCAATTCTTCCATTATTTCATCCCTCTCCGTATTCCATAACTTCCTATTATCCTCTTCAAATTCCAATTCTTCCATATTTCCACTCCTCTTTATATTCCATAACTTCCTATTATCCTCTCCAATTGCCAATACTTCCATTTTTCCAATCCTTTCTATATTCCATAACTTCTTATTATCCTCTTCAACTTCCAATTCTTCTATATTTTCTTCTTCAAATTCAATTCTATTACCATTTAATTCAATCTCCATCTTTTCAAAATCAATTCTTGCTTTATATTTCGTTAATTCATCTATTCCTATAACTATGTCTGATTCCAAATTATTCACTAACAGTAATTGCATTTCAACTTCTTTCCCATCCTTCAATTCAATCTTTTGTATTATAGACTTATTTACTTCACATAGCTTCTTTCCATTTGCTCCTATCAATGTAGTTTTTGGTATTTTAATTAATTTGTTTTCATAATTTTCAATGTTTTCTTCTATTAGTTTTGTTTTAATTATGGACGCTTCCGAACCTGTATCTATTAATAATTTTATTTCTTTTCCATTTAATTTCCCTTTAATATTTATCAATCCCATTATTTCTTTTAATTCTAATTCTTCCCCAAATTTTATATATTCCCTTGGATGTTCGTATGTACAGATAATATTTTTCTTTACATTTGGTATGTGCTCGATCCAAAATTTTGATCGGGCTCTGTTTCAGTGACTATTTCTGGTTCTATGGATATCACTCTTTCTTTCTGTCTTTGTATATTGTTCACTCTCCTTTGTTCTTCATTTCTATTGCCTCTTCCTTCAAAATTTCCATTTGTCCTTTCTGTATTATAGTCTCTTCTTTGCTCTTGTTTTTCATCTCTTTGTCTGTTTTCATAAGATCCATTCCTATTGTTTCCTTCAAATGTTCTATTTCTATAATTATTGTTATGATATTGATCATTTTTGTTGTAGTTGTTTTGAGCGTTATTGTTCCTGTTATAATTATTGTTTCTATTATAATATCCATTATTATTATTTCTGTTGAAGTAATTGTTCCTGTTTTGTTCATAATTATTCGATCTATTATTTTGATTGTTATTATTCTCATAATAATTTTTATTATCGTAACCATTATAGTTTTTGTTTTCATTTTGATTCCTGTTCCTGTTCTGGTTATTGCTTATCTTGTTTCTTTCAATTCTTTGTAGATAATTAGTTAACTCCTCTATGTTTTTGATATTTTGAATAGCAATTGTTTCAGTGATTTCAAATTTAAAATGTCTCGAGATAAACATAATAATTTCCTCCTCTGGTATAGGTGGATCTAAAAACTTCGCATTCATGAAAACCTTCATAGCGTAATCATTCATACTATTTCCTCTACCTATCTCAAATTTTCCAGAGTAAAGTTTTTCTCTCACTCTGGTTTGTGCATTGTTTCCCCAGAAATATCTCATGAATTGAGCTTCGAATTCCTCAAAATCTTTTAAATCGTCTTCCTTACTTGTATACCACACTAAAGCATGGTTATCCAGATTTTCCCTAATCATTTCCTTCATGTCTTCATTATTTCGGATATTTTTCATCTTGTTCCTTAAAATTTTTATAAATACTTTTGGGTGTATTTTTCTATTATCCCCTTCAAATTTGTGTTCCCCTCTATTTCCTATATAATTATTTATTATTTTCGTCTCCATCATTCCATTTCTCACTTCTTGAAAATTTCTACCCTCTGTGTGGTCATACTCTTCCTGTAAGTAAACTAGTCTCTTTTCCATGTTTTCCAATTTTCTTGTCATTTCCACTGTTTCCTTTGATTGTTCCCCATTGTGGATTCTACTTCCAGTTTGCTCAATTCTTCTTTTCAGAGCTTCCATCTCCTTCTGTATTTCCTTAATCTTCTTTTCTGTTTTCCCTTCCTCTTGTTTTTGTTTCTCTATACACGCTTCTTCTACATTTTGTTGAAATTCGGTAAGGGTTCTGTCCCATTTTCCTTCTAGGTTTCCCATTCTTTCCTGAGTGTCCTGAACTCCCATTTTGATTTCATTTATTTCTCTTTGAATTTCTCCTTTGAAATCCTTTTCTTTCTCCTCTATTTCCTTAATTCTGTTGATTTGTAAATTTTCTATTTCCATTATACGTCCAATCACTTCTCCTCTTATTTCCTGTTTAGTGTCTTCAATTTTATTCTCCATGTATATGTTTGATTCTTCTAGTTTCTTCTCAACGTGTCCCAATTTTTCATCCATCAATTTTATTATCAGCTCCTTAGTTTGTTTAATTTCTTCTTTGTTCTGGTCCATCTTAATATTCATTTCTTTTTTTAATTCTTCCTTATTTTGGTCCATTTTAATATTCATTTCTTCCTTATTCTGGTCCATCTTAATATTCATTTCTTCCTTATTCTGGTCCATCTTAATATTCATTTCTTCCTTATTCTGGTCCATCTTAATATTCATTTCTTCCTTATTCTGGTCCATCTTAATATTCATTTCTTGTTTTATTTCTTCCTTATTTATATTCATATCCTGTTTCATTTCTTCCCTATTTTGGTCCAATTTTGTATTCAAATCCTGTTTTATATCTCTCCTCATATCTTCATTGTTTTGATCCATCCTTTTCATCATCATTTGAAGCATACTCATCACGTCCATATCCTCTTTCTCTTTTGATTTTTGTTTGACCCCTTGTCCTGTTTCTTCTGACAATGGTGCATCTTCTTCTTCCTGTTCTTGTTCTGCATTATCTTCCTGTGAACATTCTCTTCCTTGCTCCAAATATTGTACCTGAAAATCTCCTCTACCATTACTCCTTTCTTCTCTTTCTTCATCAGACCTACTTTCGACCCCTACCTGCTTTCCGTCCCTTAATGTCATTTTCCTTTCCATTTTATGTATTTAAAATCTTTTAATACAGTAAAAAAAAAACTTATTTCAATGCTTTTTATTATTATTTACTAAATTTCTATATTAGCCCCACGTTGCGGTGACATTTTATTATAGTTTATTTTATGGGAATTTAATTTGCCCTACGTTGGGCCGACATATTATTATGAATAGAATTGGGTGAGAAAATAGTTTAATTTGCCCGGTATGTTGAGGATTTAATATGTATGATAAACAGTTTATTTAACCAACATGAAAACTTCTCATCTCAGGGTAGAGTTCAAGTATTTTAAATAAAATGATTTTATAATTTTATATATGTTTGCGCCAAAGTCAATAAATGCTTTATATTTTTAAAAATAAATTTGTTAATCAGAATATGTTACTTTTTTAATGATTTCAAATTAAATACGGTCCTGTCCTACTTAAAAAATATCTGCATAGTTCAATCGATTTCATTCAGAGCTTCTTCCTGTGGTAAGTAGATGGTGCACAAATCACCAGATGAAATGATTAACTCAAGTAATTTAAAAAAACGTTCTTCAAAAGGAAAAACAATATTTAATTTAATGAAAATAAATACACTACACTTTTACAAGTGTTTTTTTTTTTAAGAAAATCAACTATCTAAAAGGATGACTCTTTCATACAAATCACAGGCACTCTGGTGAGATATTATTATAATATTAAAATACAGTTATATAATTTCATAAACATTTGACTTTCAGAAAACGGCGAAATACACTCTTAACAGCGTCTATGCATCACAAAATTTTAGTTTTTTTTTACAAATTAGTAAGTACGCTTGACCTCTTAATACATTAATAAACTAACTTGTACTACCTTATTTACTTCACGATTTCTGTTTGTTCCAGATTCTCCTCCTGGAAAACCTCCCTGTTGGCATTCTGCTTCTACCAAAACAGGAATCGATGCTGTATTTCTTTCAAAGTCCAAACAGCTCACACAAATTCCACTATTCAATGTTCTTCGAAAACTAATTTGGCTATTTTACTTCCACCAGACACAAGACACCATTTTATAAAATAAAATTCATGATTAGTGTTTTACAACATTCAACAATTCCTTTTTTTATTATTTATATAAACTAAACTACTTACACTGATATATCTCTTGTAAGTATAATGTATTTGTTTTAAATTCTATATTCAAATTTTGTCTTCCAAATGATTTCAATTTACTTTACCCAAAAAATTTTGCTGCTCCAAAAATCTCTTCCCAAAAAGAAAAACCTACTAGTCAATAGCCCCCATAATCAACAACTTTCCCACATTCTGATTTTTTTTTCGTTAGCAACACAGTTGTCGCCGATGTGATCTTTTTTAAATGTTTATTAACCAATCAAATTTGACTATTTATTTTATAACTCAAATTCTTCATTTCAACCAGTGAAATGTTCATCCATTATATCATGATATTATATTCTAAGGTTTTTAATTACTTAGACTTCCTATATTATTTTCATTCAATAATATTTCTTAGTATTGTTAAAATGACATTTCCTAACCTCTAAGTATGTATGTCAAATGAATATTCATAATGTTTTAATAGATGACAGCTGTTACCTTTAAATATGTATGCAAAATGAAAATTCGTTTTCTTTATAAGTCATGTTCTCTGAAATTCACATTATTTTATATTTTCCTGCTCTGTTATGTCTAAACATCTACACTATCTCATTTTAATGTCTTAATCAACAAATATTACGAGATTAGCTTGACTTTACAGAATAAAGCATTATTAGTTTCTTATTATGAACAAATTTTGATACTTGATCTCTTTGATAAAAGTTTCGTTAGGTAATTTATTTCATATAAATTGTTTATCACACCTATTCGCAATTATCCCTACATTATACAGTCTGTCCTTTCTGTATGTCTTCTCTATCGAATAGTGGATCGTACAGATTTTCTCCATTCAAATGTTTAAAAAAAATTTTGACTTAAAAAAATTCTTTTAGATTACAATACATAATCTTAATTCTTCATTATTTGATATACAGGGTGTAGCATTATTTTTTCACAATAATATATATATATATATATATATATATTTATGTATATATATATATATATATATGTATATATATGTTTTAATACAGTTCCTCTATTTAAAATGTGAAAGAAACATTAAAATACGGTAAACTATTTATATTTGTATCCAATACTTTCGATACACACTGTATTATATGTATAATCGATAATTTTGAAAGATTCAGTATACAAATCAAATTTGACATTTTAATTTTCGGATGACGTTTATGTAGAATATATTTAATGATAGACAGATTATATTACAATTTGGAGAATATATTTGAAATTTTAAAATACAGATGTCTGCTATCACAATTACAATGGTAATAAAAGAATTCAAATCTCTCTTTGTTATAGGGAAACATAAATTAGTATTTTTTTTGAAAAATGAAATTCCCGTAACCACATGAGAAGAGATTTGTTTATTTGAGAAAAGTTTAGTTAGTTGAATTTGAAACGCCGAAGAGACAACATCGAGATAAGAGTTGTCTCAAATTTTGTTGAGAATTTAATAGAAATTATAACTATATAATCAGATTATAAAGCCATACTTTGTAAAGCCAGTGCGTGCATGATTCATAGAAGAATTGCATCGTATCAAGTGTAAGTGGTTCCAGTTTCTAAATCAGATATTTAGAAAGTTTTGCAGAATTCTAAATGCATTTAGAATACGTACGAGTTTTCCTGTCCTATTTGGTGAGTCTACTCCAGTTTAAAATTATTTCTCGAGAATTAACAGGCATTTCAAATACAGTTCGAAAATAAATGCATCTATAGAATAATATTAGCAAAACCGAATTAACGTTATACATAAAAGATCTTACATCAAGTGAAAAATATTGAATAGACAATTTGAAGACAAATTTACGTTATCTGACATTGATATACGTCAAGGGTATATTAAACGAGTTGAGCTTTTGCATACAAAATTTACAATTAGTCGAGTTTTAGAATAGGTTGTAGTAATATTAAGATTGGTAGAAATTATTATCTTTGTTTCGTTTACAATATTTTGGGAAATAATAAAACTTTTATAATTTGTTATCTGATTATATAATATATAATTTTGATTTCACCTCACAGTGGTATTTATTCAGTATCTATTTTCAACGTATTTAACATTTTGCATGCTATAGTAATTTTGATCTAATCAGTGACATTTGCTTAATTTCCAGTGACAATTAATTTGTTTATAATATATATATAAATAATTCAGAAGCCTTTTATTATATAAAAAAACAGTTACTCGAGATTCGGAATATAGAATAATATTTGATTGGAATAATATTTGAAAATTACAAAATTTGAATTATTATCATATAAAAAATTTTGATCCCACCTTGAGATAAGAGTGATTAAGTATATTGTGAATTAATTTATCTTTCTAAATCCAGAAATTAATATTTATCTTGGCTGGGCATTGTTTGACAACTACTGTCAAAAGTAAATTAGGTTACGTACGCTACTAAAGGTGTGTGTACAAGAGTGTCGCTACAATCACAAATTGTGAAAACGTCGACAAATGATATTTCATATTGTCATATATCATACATCCATTCAATTATAATTATTGAAACATTAGATATTTAATAATATTTATATATATATATATATATATATATAAAAGAAGATGTAGAAATATCGCGTGATATGTTAAGAACACCAACATCAATATTTTCGGGTAATTCAGTAGCCCTTTTTCTTTTTGCGTGAATTACCCAAGAATCTCGTTGTTGTATATATATATATATATATATATATATATATATATATATATATATATATATATATATATTGAACATAATTCAAGAACACAGAAACTAAAATAATATAACTCATATCAGCATACTACACAGAATTATATAAACCAGTATCGGTTAATGAAAATATTTCCAATATACAGAAGATTTAATGCAGTATTTAAAAAAAAACTGTATATGTCTTACATGTACAAAATATTCTGGAGCATATATACATCATCTGATAAGTGTTAGAGAATTATTAGCACCTATTTTGATCAGGATACATAATATCTATTACCTTATAAAAGTAAAAAATATATATATAGAGGAGATAGTTCTTCACTACTTAGATGGAAGTATATTTGAAATTCTCACTCTCACAAATATATTGAAGTTTGGAACATTTGATTCAATATCTTTAATATGATACCAAAAGAATTTATTGATGAAGTAATCTATTCATAATGGAATACAATATATGAGCAATAGTAATAAGAAATTTGAATAAAAAGGATAAAACTTACCTTTAAACACAGTAGTTCATTTAAGAAGCATATCGACAATCCATTGTAAGTAATAAATAACAAGTTATAAATCAAAATTCCTTAATTAAAAGAAACATGTAATCCATATTCTAAAAATATTCATTGAACATTAATAATAGATACAATAAATAAACATGTAATAACTTAATTATTCAACATTTAGAGAGTTTTGGTTATATATATCAAATAATGTCAGAAATGTCAAAAAAAATCATTTTATAAATTGACTGGAATAAGGTTATAAATTGAAAAAGAAGCAGAACCATAGAAATCTATATTTATTGAGTCAAGAAAGATGTGAATTTTATGGTTTGTAATTATATATTAGGAATTAGAAAATGAATCTGAAATCAAGATATTTATGATTTCGGATAGCAACGAAAAATAAAAAGAAAGGCGGGTGGTTGTTGAAAAAGAATTTTGAGATGCGGAGATGAAATAGAGTATTGGAGATAAAATTATAAGAAATTTAGATAAAAACTAAGAAATTTGTACTAAAAAGGTCCAAATAAATGAAGATATAAGAAGCTACATACAATAGATGAAACAAGACATACAAGTTATTGGAGGTGATGTCAGAATAAAATGAATATTTAAAAAATTCAATCAATTCAATTGGAGATGATACTTAATGGAAAGTTACTGAAATAAACATTATAGAGCAATTAAATCTAAGAAGCTAGAAACTAATAGAAATCACAAATATGCGTTTCCTGAAATAAGAAATCCTGTAAAGAAGCATTATAAGGTCGGCGGACCTGTCCACAGCTTGTTTTTGGGAAGATAACTCTTCAAGAAAGGAAGATGAGTGGATTGTGAATCAGGTTAGTGTTTAATTTGTCTTTGTTGGTACCAACATTTAGGTTACAGATGTACATCTATGGTAAAAGTCAAAAGAAATAGAATCAGAAACTATTAAAATTTAAAAAAAAAGGTTCTGATAAAACTGATAACAGAAACTTAAGTACTTACCATTTCTATTGAACAATTTTCATTTTTCGACTTAATAATTTTATATTAGCATATAAGATTTCATCACTTTGTTTAAATTGATAATACATATTTCTTGACTCATATAATATATGTGTAGTAATAAATGTATTCATAAAATCATTGTTTTCATGTATATATTACTTCAACTGATATGAGTGACATTTGGAATCGATTATTCTACTGAATACTTCTAATCATCTATTCTTACTGTGAGATTTGGAATCGATTGCTATATTGAAATTTTCTATCCATAGGCGCACCAAATAATATAAAATAAAATATAGTAAAAGTTATTTGAATGATTCATATATAAAGTGTTGGAGATAAAGAGTTAAAATCACTTCCGGAACCCAAAGAGTAGTAAGAGTTTCTCATTCTCTCTACCTAAATAAATAAATATATAAAAAATTTCTTTATTTCTATTAATGAGCTAGCTACACTAAAATTGAATATATTAAATTGATAATATAACAATTATAGTGGTATTGTCGGCAAAGTATACAACTATAACAATCCATTATAAATATGTCACCGCAACGTGGGGCAAATTAAGATTTTTTCGTGATAAGAAGGTTTTAAAAACATTAGAATTAGATACAATTAAAATGGCAAAGAGAATGATGCTTAGGGACGGAAAACAAATAGGTGTGGAAGGCAGATCAGATGAGGAACAAGAAGAAAGGAGACGTGGAATGGGAGATTCAGATGTAGAGGAACAAACATTAATAGATAAAGAAAGTGAAGAATCAAGGGAACAGCAGGATAGTAGACAAGACAGGCAGGATAGTGTAAGCAGAGGAGATCAAATAATGGAATTTTTAATTAAGTTGAATGGGAAGATAGATAAGATGAGGGGAGATTTGAATGGGAAGATAGATAATATGAGGGGAGATTTGAATGGAAAGATGGACAAGATGAATGGGAACATGAATGATTTAAATGGAAACATGAACAGGATGGAAAAGAAAATAGAAGAGGTGAAGATGGAAGGTTTGAAGGAAATTAAGAAACTTAGGGAGGAAAATGAAGAATTTAGAAAACAGATAGATGAAATTAAAATTGATATAAAAGAAGAAAATACGAATTTGAGAGTAGAACTTCAGGAACATAGAATTAAAATAAGAGAAACAATTGAAAAACAGGTAGAAGAAGAAGTTCAAAAACTAGGAAGATGTTTAGAAGAAAATTTATCAGGAGCAATTCAAGTAGAAGTGAAGAAACAAAATGAGAATACAATTGAAGGAATACAGTCTATAAAAGTACAAGAACAAACAAATGAGGAAATAATGCAAATGTATGAACAGAATTTAAATAAGAAATTTAATGACATAAATGGAAGGATAGAAGAACAAACGGGAACGTGTAAAAAAAGGAGAGAAAATATAGAGAAATTAGTTAATTGGGTATTAAAAGAAATGAACAGACGATTACAAGAAACTAAAGAAGAAATAGATGAAACCATAAGACTAATTGAAGAACCAATAATTTACACAGAGAATGGCGAAATCAGAGTGAAACTTGAAAGAAACATAAAAATAATTGATCCAAGAATATTTATTAAGAGAATTGGAAATGAAAGATATCGAATTGAGATTATGGTGTATATGAAAATAATAAAAAGCAACTTCGATGAGATGGAAGAATATGAGATGCAAATTTCAATGCATTTATGGGAAGAAATTGATGAGATATGGGACTTCAAAATTAAAAAAATTATGGTGGTGAACAGAAAGAAGTTACGGAAACCAATAGGGAATCAAACAATAAGAGAAGAGAATAAGACGAAGTTTAGGAAAAGAAAATAAAATTGAATTATATGACAGGATTATGGGAACGAAATCTGGAAAACGAAAAGGAATTGTACATGCTAAACAATGGATATAAAAACGATGTGTACATAAAAGGTTTATGATTAACAAGTAATATTTAAAAACATATTTAAATAGGAATTATATAAACATGGATTGATAATAGAAGAAATGATAGACATGTTGATATGAATTATGGAAATGAAAATAGAAGTTACAGAAATAAAAAACGAATATATGGAAATGGAGATAAAATTTATGACAACAAGTATTGTGAGAATAGAAGAAATTTTAGAAACTTTGATAGAAGATATGATAATGAAAATAGAAATGAAATTAAGCAACAAAATAGATGGACAGGATGAAATAATTACATTTATAGGAACAAACGGACGGAAGTTATATGAACTAGGCAAATATATGATATAAAAGATTGAATTAAAGGATGAAAAAGAAGTTGATATGTAAGCATAGTCGATGAAGAAGTTAGAAACAGACATAGTTATTGATGAATTGATGAAATATAAGGAAATAATTGATTTTGAATAGATAGATAGAATTAAATGGTAAAATAATTGAATTTGAGGAGGTAAATATGGAAGTATTGGCAATTGAAGAGGATAATAGGAAGTTATGGAATATAAAGAGGAATGGAATTATGGTAGAATTGGAGTTAGTGAGTGGAAATAAGGAATATGAAGAGAAAGTGAAGAGTTTGATGATGAAATATGAAGGATTGATTGAAAAAGAAACTAGACTGGCTAACCATTATGAGTGTGAGATAGAATAAATAGAAGATGTGAAAAGTAATGGTAATTGGACAGATTGTAATGAAGAATATTATGAAGTTATAAATGAATTATCAAAGACGTATAACAAAAGAATTGCGAAGGAACTAAGGGTTGCTTAACTAAAATATCGATGTAATAAAGGAGAAGAATACTGAGAAATGTTAAAGTAAAATCATATCCAGTTCCATGTAAGTTGTTTAGGCAGAGTAGAATAAAAGAGAGTTGAAATATTACAGATCATAGAAGAAATTGATCAACATGTATTTAGGGAATTTTAGAATAACAAATAACAGTACGTTACGTGAAATTTCAATAGATATAGTAGATTTAAGAAGTTTTATGGGAATTAGGAATAATAGTTTAATTTGATTCAAGATAATTTTGAGATATGTTGATAATTATTTAATAGATAATATTATGTTGCTAATTTATAAATAGTTAGATTTAGTGTAGATATATGATAGGTATTAGAGATATAATAATAGATTGGGAAATTAATCGCCGTATTCAAAGAACATAATGAAAGAAGGATAATACACAAATTTAGATTTGCCTTCAGAAAAAAAAGAATTAATTTTAAATTGGAAATTTAAATGTGAAAAAGATCTCAAGGTATTGAGAACTCTTAAAATTTAAATTTGAGGGGATTTGAACATAATTCAAGAACACAGAAACTAAAATAATATAACACTTATTAGCATACTACACAGAATTATATAAACCAGTATCGGTTAATGAAAATATTTCCAATATACAGAAGATTTAATGCAGTATTTAAAAAAAACTGTATATGTCTTACATGTACAAAATATTCTGGAGCATATATACATCATCTGATAAGTGTTAGAGAATTATTAGCACCTATTTTGATCAGGATACATAATATCTATTACCTTATAAAAGTAAAAAATATATATATAGAGGAGATAGTTCTTCACTACTTAGTTGGAAGTATATTTGAAATTCTCACTCTCACAAATATATTGAAGTTTGGAACATTTGATTCAATATCTTTAATATGATACCAAAAGAATTTATTGATGAAGTAATCTATTCATAATGGAATACAATATATGAGCAATAGTAATAAGAAATTTGAATAAAAAGGATAAAACTCACCTTTAAACACAGTAGTTCATTTAAGAAGCATATCGACAATCCATTGTAAGTAATAAATAACAAGTTATAAATCAAAATTCCTTAATTAAAAGAAACATGTAATCCATATTCTAAAAATATTCATTGAACATTAATAATAGATACAATAAATAAACATGTACTAACTTAATTATTCAACATTTAGAGAGTTTTGGTTATATATATCAAATAATGTCAGAAATGTCAAAAAAAAATCATTTTATAAATTGACTGGAATAAGGTTATAAATTGAAAAAGAAGCAGAACCATAGAAATCTATATTTATTGAGTCAAGAAAGATGTGAATTTTATGGTTTGTAATTATATATTAGGAATTAGAAAATGAATCTGAAATCAAGATATTTATGATTTCGGATAGCAACGAAAAATAAAAAGAAAGGCGGGTGGTTGTTGAAAAAGAATTTTGAGATGCGGAGATGAAATAGAGTATTGGAGATAAAATTATAAGAAATTTAGATAAAAACTAAGAAATTTGTACTGAAAAGGTCCAAATAAATGAAGATATAAGAAGCTACATACAATAGATGAAACAAGACATACAAGTTATTGGAGGTGATGTCAGAATAAAATGAATATTTAAAAAATTCAATCAATTCAACCTGTCCACAGCTTGTTTTTGGGAAGATAACTCTTCAAGAAAAGAAGATGAGTGGATTGTGAATCAGGTTAGTGTTTAATTTGTCTTTGTTGGTACCAACATTTAGGTTACAGATGTACATCTATGGTAAAAGTCAAAAGAAATAGAATCAGAAACTATTAAAATTTAAAAAAAAAGGTTCTGATAAAACTGATAACAGAAACTTAAGTACTTACCATTTCTATTGAACAATTTTCATTTTTCGACTTAATAATTTTATATTAGCATATAAGATTTCATCACTTTGTTTAAATTGATAATACATATTTCTTGACTCATATAATATATGTGTAGTAATAAATGTATTCATAAAATCATTGTTTTCATGTATATATTACTTCAACTGATATGAGTGACATTTGGAATCGATTATTCTACTGAATACTTCTAATCATCTATTCTTACTGTGAGATTTGGAATCGATTGCTATATTGAAATTTTCTATCCATAGGCGCACCAAATAATATAAAATAAAATATAGTAAAAGTTATTTGAATGATTCATATATAAAGTGTTGGAGATAAAGAGTTAAAATCACTTCCGGAACCCAAAGAGTAGTAAGAGTTTCTCATTCTCTCTACCTAAATAAATAAATATATAAAAAATTTCTTTATATCTATTAATGAGCTAGCTACACTAAAATTGAGTATATTAAATTGATAATATAACAATTATAGTGGTATTGTCGGCAAAGTATACAACTATAACAATCCATTATAATATATATATATATATATATATATATATATATATATATATATATATATATATTAAAATATATTTAATACTATATTATACCCCTTAATATTTTAATACTTGGATATATTAATCGATAACTATTTTTACCGTTTTCAGTATCTATGATATACGGACCTTCAAATGGATATAATAATTTAGCACACTGTTCTTCATCTTTCTTTGGCATTCTTAAAGATTTTATAATAACCATTATCCCTTTATTAAATTGAGTTGTCTTCTGTTTCTTTTTTTCTTGTTTTTTAATATATTCCTCTGCATTTCGCAGTATTCTTCGATTAATCTTTTGCAGTACATTTGTCATTGTTGAATGTCTGTTTAAAATCCAGTGACGTTTTGGTTGTATTCCTTTCATAATATAAATTGGATTCTCTCCCGTTACTCTATGTGGTAATTCATTTATAAATTTTGCTATTTTATCCAATGTTTCATCCCATTTTTAATGATTCTCTTGACATAACATTCTTGAATATCAAATGATTTCTTTGATATATCGTTCTGCTGGATTAGAACTTGGTTTTCTAATACTTATAAATTGTGATTTTATTTGATCATCGTCAGTATATTGTTTTAACTTTCTACTCTCAAAATATGTTGCATGATCAAGTATCACTGTTTCTGGTGTTCCAAACCCTTCTATATACTTTTTAAAACAATCGATTACGACTTTCGCATTTGTCCTCTTAACTGGATATATTTTAACATATTTGCTATACATATCAACCAATACTAATAAATGTTTATTGTCCATTGTACTTTTAATTAAATGACCTATAAAATCAATTGCCACTGTTTGCAATGGTATATTAGTTATAAAAGATTTCGCTGTCATATAATTATGATAATTCTTTTCTTTGCCTATTTGACAAAATTCACAATATTTACAAACTTCTTTCACAATACTTAAATCTTTCTTAGCTATATAATTTTCTCTAAATAACATCCACAATTTTCTTGTTCCTATATGTCCGTAAATATTTAATAATTTCCTTAGCATAATCTCTTGTTATTATATACACTTCTCTATCCTCAATTTGCTTATACCATACATTTTGTATTTTAACTGCTCCTCTGGTATTTTTATTATCTATTTGTCTTTGATCTTCTTTTACTCTCGCTAAAGTGAATATTTCTTCAGTTTGATGTAATGTATTTACTCCTATTTGAAATTTTCTCGGTTCGCTTCCATTATCGGTAACTCCACTTGATGCATCCTCCAGAATATTTAATTTTCCTGGTACATATTTTATGTCAAACTCATATTCTTATAGAAGTAGAATCCATCTATGTATACGATTATTCGCATATCTTATTTTTAACATGGATGTTAGTGCTAGATGATCTGTTTCTAGTGTAAATTTTGCTCCTAGTAAGAAAAATCTTAGTTTACTTACACAAAATACCACACTAGCCATTTCCATTCAGTTATGGAATATTTTCTTTCTGTTGCTTTTGTTACCGTGGATATGAAACTTATGGGAACTTCTTCTTCATCTTGAATTTGTATCAAACCTCCTGCTAATCTTTCCATAGATGCATCTGTTTACAAGATGAAACGTTTATCATATTGTGGGTGATAAACTTTGACTTCCTTCAGAAATATTTCTTTTAATTCCTGGAAAGCTTTTTCCCGTCTTTCATCCCATTTTCATTTTGTGCCCTTCTTTAACAATTCAATTAGAGGAATCTCTCTTCTGCTTAAGTCTGGAATTAGCCTCTTGAAATAATTTAGAATACCAAGGAATCTCGTCAAATTCTTTAGGTTCTTAGTTGTTTGATATTCTAGTATATCTTTAACTCTTTCTGGGTTCATTGTTACTCCTGTATCACTTAGAATATATCCCAATTATTCTACCTCCTTTTTATAAAATTGGCATTTATCCAAATTTAATTTCAAACCTGCTTCTTCCAATTCTTTAAGTATAATTTTTAAATGTTCCTGATGTTTTTCTTCTAATTCAGAAAATATAAGGATATCATCGATATAATGCAGTGTGAAGTCTTCATATTGGTTCAAGATAGTATGTAAAGTTCGTACCAGTGCAGCACAAGAACTTTGTAACCCAAATGGTACTACGCAAAATTGATAAACAATTCCATCCACCATAAAAGCAATGTACGGTCTACTTCTTGGATCTAAAGGAATTAACCAGAAACTGTGAGATCCAGTTTAGAAAAAATATTAGCTTTTGTAATTCAACCAAAAATACACTCTATGTTTAATGGACTTTCATATTGTTTCTTTGTATAGCTGTTAATATTTCTAGCATCTAAATATAACTTACTTTCTTCTGATTTCTTCTCAACACATGTGATGGCACTGATGTATTGAGAATTCGATCTTTCGATAATTGCATCATTCAACATTTTTGTGATTTCATCATATACTTCTGTCTTCAGCCTGTATGGTATTGGATATGTTTTAATCTTGAAATTTTTAATCTCTACTGTTACTTCCAATTTATGTACACATCTAGATGCTACACATACTTCCTCGTTGAACAATCGCTCATGATGTTGTAGAAGCTCATACACCCTATCTTGATATTCTCTGTTACATAACTCTTCTGAAACTTTTATCTCTTCACCGATTTGATTTATCTCCCTTATATCAGAATTTTGTATATCATTGTTTGTAAATTGTTTAATAAAATGTTTAATTGAATTTTGATGTCTAATGCATCCCTGATTATAATCTATAATTATCCTATGTCTATTTAATTCATCATTCCCTAATATTAAATCATATCTTAAATTTTTATCTATCAATAATTGTACTGGAATAGTTTCTGCATCTTTTTTATGATTAACTATAATAGTTTGGTTTGTTTCATAAAGTTTTATATCATTCGCCTCTACTAATGATATCTTGTTAGTATTAATCACCGTAATATCATCTTGTTTCATATTCTCTATAATATATTTATTTATTATTGAAACTTTAGATCCTGTATCTAATAAAATTTTACATTTTACATCTGGTAAATACCCTTCTATGAAAATTAATTTTATGATTTCATTACATTGTGAACCTTCATCTATAAATTCTCTTGGATGTTGATAATTAGAAGAATACATAATATTACGAACGTGAGGACGATTTATGCAAAGTTTCTCACCAAATTTTGGTCTTGATTTTGATCATTACTTGATCCTTCCTGTTCCTGAATTATATGATTAACCTGTCTTCTGTCTTCCTCTCTATTATTTTCTTCTTCGTAATTTCTTTCTGGGTTCCTTTGATTATAATTTCTTCTTTCATTATAATTATTTGTTCCTTCCCCTCTATCCTGCTGCCAATTCCCATTCCTATTTCCATTATAATTTCTTCTTTCGAAGTTTGCTTGATTTCCTCGATTTTCATACTGTCTACCATCATTGTTTCTGTCTCCATTTCCATAATATCTGTCCCCATTTACTGGATTTCTTATATTTTTGAAATTCATATTTCTATAATTTCAATTTTCATTTCTGTTATAATTATCTCTTCTGAAGAATCCATTTCCATTCTCTCTTGATCTATCATTTCTTATTTCTTCATTCCTATTTTGATATCGATTTATACCGTTCGCATTCAAAATACTTCTCTCCACTCTCTGTAGGTAACATGAAAGACTATCCATCGTTTTAATATTGTGGAGTGCAATAGTCTCCGATACTTCTGCATTAAAATGTCTGTCTACATATAATACAAGTTCCTCTTCTTTCGTCACCGGTTCTAGGTATTGTGCCATATTATACAATTGCATTGCGTATGAATTCAGATTTTTCCCTTTATTATAATCTAATTTGCCAAAGTATAATTTTTCCCTAGATTTTGCTTGTTGAAGTTCCACCCAAAAATAATTTAAAAATTGATTTTCAAATCCTTCCATGTTTCTGATCTGCTCTTTACAGAACCAGTAATGCACGGCCTGATAACATCCCTCTTCTCCATTAAATCCTTTATTCCCCTCAATTTACTTTTTACAATTTTGATAAAAACTTTCGGGTGTATTAAATTTATGTTTCCATTGAATTTAACACCTAAATCCATATTCCCATTGTATATGATTCCTCCTCCATTTCTTCTCACAGTATCCTCCATTTCTTCTACCGTTTCTTGTAGTTTCCTATTCATCTCTTCTAATTCTCGATTAAATAATCTACCCATAACTTCCGACCTTTTTTCATATGCGCATGTTTGTTCCTCCAGTCTCACATTTAAATCCTTAACTTTCTGATCCAGCTTCTGTATTATTTCTTCATTTGTTTGTCCTTGTACTTTTATATGTTCCACTTCTCTAATTATTTTCATTTTGTTTATTAACTTCTATTAAAATAGTTCCTGATGAATTTTCTCCCAAACATCTACCCCATTCTTGAATTTTATCAACAACATGTTTTTCTATCTCTTCCCGGATTCTGATTCCATTTTCTTGAATCTCCGTTCTTAAATTCTTATTCTGTTCTGCACCTTGTCCACTCTTCTTTTAAATTCTTCATTTTCCATCCTAAGTTTCTTAAATTCCTTGAAACTTCCTAATTTCACATCTTCAATTTTCTTTTCCAATTTGTCTATGTTCCCATTCATTATGTCCATTTTTCCATCTATCCTGTTGATATCTCCTTTAATTTCTCCCCTCATACTGATCAAGAATTGCATTATCCGATCCACTTCATCTCTTTTTGTTCCTTCTTGTGACTCCTGTCTCCTATCCATTTCTTCTTCTCCAGCTTCTTCTTCTCCTGTCGAGTCTTCATCTGGTACATTTCGTTCAAATTGTTGTCCCTGTTCTAGATAATGTACTTGAAAATCTCCTCTACCATGCCTCCTTTCTTCTCTTTCCTCTTCCGATCCGCTATCCGTACCTACCTGTTTTCCGTCCTTAATATCATTTTCCTTTCCATCGTATATTTTTTTTATATAGTCAATAAAAATTTTAATATTATTTATATAATTTTAATTATTCTCCTCACAAAATCCTATCAAATATTTTTAAATCGCCTAACGTTTTGGGTGCCAATTATAATATATTTAATACTATATTATTTAGTTATTTAAGTAAAAACCTGGTTATGTTTATTTATTATTTGTCTATGATTTGAATATTGTATACTAGCTCAGGGTAAGTTTATTTATTTTATTATTAATTTATTGGTTTACTGGAGAGCATGAGAACTCTATACTCCCGTTGGGTTCCGGATTGAATTAAAAATATATGAAATTTGCACTTTATAAATATCCTATCAAAATCATCTCCTCCAAGAGCTGTGAATAAATTATGTGAAACACATCAATGCGACGCCTATGGTATCAAGCCCTTTCCTATATTTAACAGCTGACATGCAAATAAAACCTGATGACTCAAAATTAAGTTACTATAATTACCAACAGACATAAAATTGAAAAGCATTATATACTGCGAAGAAAAACTTATGTTAAAAAAATTTATTACAACCTATATTACTAATACCGAATATTCTTATACATATAAAATTATCAACGTGAAATTTGGCAAAATTAGTGATTTATGTTTGAATTTGAAATGGTTAAGCAGATAAATCATTTAAACACTGACCTGATCACAACACTGAGAAGTTTTTGTTCACTCTACTCCTGTGTTATCCCCTCGAATGAAGCTGGATCTTCTTCAACTTGTAGAACAACTTCTATAGTTTGTACAGCAGGTAAGTTGATGTAATATTATTAAATCGTTTGTTAAACTTGGCTCATAATGTTTTTATTACGATTATCAATGTTTTGATGAAGTATTTAACACTATAATGTGGTTACTTTATTAAAATTTTTATATAGCGCCCCTCTCAAAGTTCAATTGCATGTATTTCTTACAAATTACTATTATTTAACGATATTTTTTTCTGGAAATGTTTCTTTGGTTATAATTTAACATTTGCAATATGTTTTAACTTAAATTTCTAATAATTTAAAAATATTTTAATTAAATTTTATAAAAATTGCTTACATGCGTCCATTTCCTTTAGCATCACCTCACCAACTCTTTTGTTCTCCAAATCAACAAACTTGTTGTTGCTAATTTTCTTATTTTTAAACAACTTACTAGATATATCATAATCTGTTCTATTTAATGTTCAATACTTCGTTTAATGTCTTTATCTTATCCCTATTGTTATTTACTGTTCACGTAAAATTTCAAAATAATTCATGACACCTATTTACATGTGAAATACTTCCAGAAATATACTTTATATTTATAAACAATGATTATATATATATCCGACTTTAAATTCTAATATCAATAAATTTACAATCATTACAGTTTGAAAACATTCTATAATGCCTTCCAATTAAATTCTCATCCATTATTCAATATTTATCTCATATAAACTTGGCCTATCATTTAATTCAGTTATATTTTTTCAAATATCCTTATTGCTTTCCAAATACAGAGAATAATTCTATGGTTGAATATATTTCTGCTATCATCATTCCGTGCCAAACGACATGAAGTTTTAATTGACACTTCTGTTATTTCATTTAGATAAATATGGCAATTTTGTTTGAATATTGTTATCAAATATTCTGTTTATTATTGTCTAATAATAATTTTATGTTCTTTTCAGATTCAATGTTGGATATTTCAAATGCTGTATACAATTTATTATTTGTGCTGTTAACAAGGAAGTGAATATATAATTTACTAAGGAAATGATTGAAATTTATGAAAGATGATGTTTACATTCTGGAATTTAAGGTAAATAATTTCAATATTACTTATGTATTTCTATAGTTATGCGGAATAATTGATATCATAGATGTTCAGTTCAATATGAGATATATATTTCTCTCATATTATTATCATTTTAAAAGATAATTCTATCTGTTTGAAGGAATTAATCTCCACCTGGTACTTGACAAAATTGCAAACTTCATATATTCGTGTCTTATTCTCTTTAATACTTCTTACGATAAGTTCAATATATATATATATATATATATATATTGTAACAAATGTTAAGGTATATTATAAGTATAGATTTTTTTTAAGATTCAATTTAGATTAGTAATGTTTGTTATTATATTTGTGAAAAGTTTTTAGGGCGCCAACTTACCATGTATAAGGTAAGTAAAATAAAATAATATACTAACTAACTTGCTCCGGCTCTCTATAGTATGTCTTGCTCTCAGGGAGTCGATTCGTGAAAGAATTGTAGTGAAATGACTTCATGTGTATGGATATTTAATATTATTAGTCGCTTGAAATTGCTTAATTCAATTTCTGTCACAGATTTTTAGGTTATTACTATTGTCATCCGTTTTAGTGTGGATTTTGAAGAAAATATCATGAAATTAAAAATAAAATTACTAACAAGTATGTGTTTAAATTAAATCAAATTATCATAAAGTTTATATTACAAAATTATGTAACTCTGTAAGTAAGCATTACAAATAGCAAAAAATGGGTTTGAAAAATTTTTATGGGAATAATAAACAAAATGTCACAGTACCTTTAACACATGCATTAACCGATCACTGTTCCTTCCAGGGTTCCATTTATTTATTCACCAACGTTCTCAAAAGATAATTCTGGATTGGCAAGACTTGAAATTTGTTTTATAAATCAACGTTATTCGCTCACATGCATTGGAATGGAATACAATAATTTAAACTCGATTCAAAATTCTGATTTTCTCTCCTCTTACTTGACACATGATGACAGCTGCTTTATTTTTCTTCCATAATATTATAATGGAGTCAAATTATTTAAATTGTCATGAGTTCTGATTTCCAGTACGTAGTTATATCAGTTAATAATTGTTAAAAAGATAGATAAATCAAATTTTTGGCTTTTTCTAATATAATTCACAATGACTCTTCCCTTCTACTCTGTCGTCTCAACATTAGGCATTACCAGATAACTGTTCTCTAATAGCTTCCCTTAATTCTTCTATTCTTTGTGAAGTATTGATTTTATTCCTTAAAATTCTCAAAAATATTTTTGGGTGAATTTTCTTCATTTCTCCATCAAATTTTGGATTGCTCTGATTTACGCAACCTGTAATCACTACTTTTTCTCTTCCTCTCAATTCCATTTCTCTTCTTAGGTTGTTTTCTAATTGTCTTATTCTGTCTTCAGTTAATTGTTGTAATTCCTTAATCTGTTCTGTATTATTTTCTTTACTTATATTCTTGATCCTCTGTCCGTTTTCTGTCATATCTTGCTGCAATTTCCTCATTTTCTGATTACTATCCTTCTTCACTTCCTCTATCCCCTTCGTAAATTCTTGAGTGGTATTTTCTATTTTCTCATTTAATTCTACAGCTACCTTTCTTATATCAGTTTTGATTTCTTGTACTGTATTCTCCATATCTTCCGATTCTTCATGAACTCTTAACCCTATGTTATCCACCTCTCTTCTAATTTCTAATACTTCTTCTTGTGTTATCTTGATTTGTGCTTCTAATTGATTTTTCATTGTATTAGTCATATCCATTATTTCTATTCTTAAGTTTTGGCAATTTTCCTCCATTTTTCGTCCTAAGCTTTGAATATTTTGATTCATTTTCTGACTATTTTGGTCCATTTTCTGACTATTTTGGTCCATTTTCTGACTTATACTTTGCATATACTGCATTAATGCCATGAAGTTCATTTGTTGTTCTTCCCCTTGTTGTGTCCCATCGCCTATATCCAAATTCTGTTGTTGTCTACCTTCTCCGTCCAAATTTATTTCTGTG
Source organism: Galeruca laticollis (assembly GCA_963921935.1). Lineage (NCBI taxonomy): Eukaryota > Metazoa > Arthropoda > Insecta > Coleoptera > Chrysomelidae > Galeruca > Galeruca laticollis. The sequence goes on from OY998176.1 coordinate 166,534,149, forward strand.
TGCGAAACAGGTATTTCCCCCTCTTCACTACCAGCCTGTGATTCGTTTAAACTACGATCATTCTGAGATTTACCTAACTTACCACTACGTAACTCCATGTTGTTGTTAAATAATCGAACGCAGTTCAAAACTTAAATAATCAAATATCTTAGAATTACGCCGATATAAATGTTGTGTAAATTACTCAAGTTATTTTTTTATACTGTATTTTAAATAAAAGAATTATTAAACAATACTCTACAATTTCTTTCACTGACACCTCACGTTGGCAGCGACATTTGTAACAAATTTCAAGGTATATTATAAGTATAGATTTTTTTTTAAGATTCAATTTAGATTAGTAATGTTTGTTATTATATTTGTGAAAAGTTTTTAGGGCGCCAACTTACCATGTATAAGGTAAGTAAAATAAAATAATATACTAACTAACTTGCTCCGGCTCTCTATAGTATGTCTTGCTCTCAGGGAGTCGATTCGTGAAAGAATTGTAGTGAAATGACTTCATGTGTATGGATATTTAATATTATTAGTCGCTTGAAATTGCTTAATTCAATTTCTGTCACAGATTTTTAGGTTATTACTATTGTCATCCGTTTTAGTGTGGATTTTGAAGAAAATATCATGAAATTAAAAATAAAATTACTAACAAGTATGTGTTTAAATTAAATCAAATTATCATAAAGTTTATATTACAAAATTATGTAACTCTGTAAGTAAGCATTACAAATAGCAAAAAATGGGTTTGAAAAATTTTTATGGGAATAATAAACAAAATGTCACAGTACCTTTAACACATGCATTAACCGATCACTGTTCCTTCCAGGGTTCCATTTATTTATTCACCAACGTTCTCAAAAGATAATTCTGGATTAGCAAGACTTGAAATTTGTTTTATAAATCAACGTTATTCGCTCACATGCATTGGAATGGAATACAATAATTTAAACTCGATTCAAAATTCTGATTTTCTCTCCTCTTACTTGACACATGATGACAGCTGCTTTATTTTTCTTCCATAATATTATAATGGAGTCAAATTATTTAAATTGTCATGAGTTCTGATTTCCAGTACGTAGTTATATCAGTTAATAATTGTTAAAAAGATAGATAAATCAAATTTTTGGCTTTTTCTAATATAATTCACAATGACTCTTCCCTTCTACTCTGTCGTCTCAACCAAACTCCTTTTTTTTTCCAATCTTGCCAAACTAATTATTTTCTTATCAAAATTTTATAAAAATAACCAAGCAATGCCGATCAGTTATGCCACCTTAAAATTGAGTATAAATTATCCGTATCTAACTCACTTGACAAATGTCAAATAATAAATTTTAAAATCAAAGAACCATCCAATAAAATTTAATCAAAGTTTTTCTGTTCATTCATCAAATGATTCTCTTGATGTGGTCTTAATTCATTAAAAGTTCCATCACAATTGAACCACTTTTCTAAATAAGCATTATCAAGTCCTATTCACACTCCTATTTAACATAAAAAAAATATCTTTTCAAAACATTATGAACATAATAATTTAACCTTGCTATACTTACAGGTTATATCAATTAAACCTCTATAAATAACAATAATTGAAAACTTTCTACAAAAGCTGCAAAACTTTTATTCCTCCACAATAAAACCATTTTGAAAATATTTACAAAAGTCTGTGACTGGAATCTAAATCTCAAAATTATAGATTATATTTATTTGAAATGATGGATTATAGTTTATGAAAAATATCTTCTGAATACAGGTTTAAGCTTAATAACCGTTGAGTTCATCATAATATGCCAACATTATGATTATAGGATGTAACTCTCAACTTCACTTGTTCGAGATAAAATTTTGTAACTCCTATTAGGTTAAAATTTCAAATCTTGGTTGATCTTATTTTATTCTATTATATTGGTTTGTTTGGTTTCAATAAAGCTCGATTTGGACAGTATTGATAAACTATAAACAATAAATTTACATTGATTAACAATTACTGTATTTCCCCATGTGATTAATATATCAACGATTTCTTATCTGTTATAATATATATATATATATATAAAAGAAGATGTAAGAATATCGCGTGATATGTGAACAATAACAACAAAGAGATTCATGGGTAATTCACGCAAAATATTTTGCGTGAATTACCCATGAATCTCTTTGTTGTTATATATATATATATATATATATATATGTATGTATGTAATTAACTGTCTCGACCCTTACTTCGTGGAATCTGCTCATATTAGTGTTTTAAATGAAACTCACGGTTTCTAATTAATTCCACAATATGATAAAAGTTATTGAAAATTCTAAAAAATTGACAATTGTTTCGATAAATCAATATCATCGTCAGAATGACAGAAGTTACATTTCATTTGATGCCTACCTGATGTTTAGTAGTTATTTTTGGCTAGACCAAAAAGTGACATAACTTGTGATTGACTTAATATATGTTAATAGAAAAAAGAAGAAGATGTGATATTACAAATATTAATGCTTAGATATTATAAGCCCTATGGTGATATCCTGGATATCAAATTAAGATACAGTGAACACTTACGAGCGTACAGATTGAAACAACCAGATAAATCCCACTACGTAAAACATCTACTTGACACCAATCATTCATTGACATCTCACACAAATCTAGAAGTGCTGCATATTTGTGAAAAGAAATAAGAACTGGATTTCCTTGAAGAATTGGAAATTAGAAGACAATTAAGAAACCCACAATATTAAGTTGTCAATGAACAGTTAAATCTAGGGAGTTCTCCACTAATAGACTGTCTTCTTAAGTGATAATTGTAAAGATCAGCAAATATAGTTTTCCTGGTTTCCTATATCATTGCACAGTTATACTGATCTTAATTGGAAAAATGATATCCAGGATATCACCATAGGACTAATAATATCTAAGTTTCAATATTTGTAATATCACATCTATCTAAGCTTCAATATTTGTAATATCACATCTTCTTCTTTTTTCTATTAACATATATTAAGTCAATCACAAGTTAGGTCACTTCTTGGTCTAGCCAGAAATAACTACTAAACATCAGGTAGGCATCAAATGAAATGTAACTTCTGTCATTCTGACGATGATGTTGATTTATCGAAACAACTGTCAATTTTTTATAATTTTTAATAACTTTTATTATATTGTGGAATTAATTAGAAACCGTGAGCTTCATTTAAAACAATAATATATGTATGTGTTATAAAGGAATTTGTAAGCACGATAGAGGGCGTATTTTTTGACGGATCGAAACCAAACTCGCCACAAAAATCGGTTAGGCCAAAATCTTAGACAAGTTCGTTAATGAGCCAAATCGGCCCAGTAAAAATAAAATGGCGGCCTGTCAAATTTGAAAAAAAATCGTATTTCCTTTGTTTTTTATTTGACGCAAAATGAATACGGGCTAAACATTATCTTTAAGAATACCACGTTAATGGTAGTTACCAAATACTGAGCTTTTTCTCTAAATCGTACATTAAAACGTTTATTTAAGAAAATTCACCAATTTATCAGAATTTTTTTGTTTTTGATTTGATGCCAAAATGTTACTTTGGTTTTTTGTACATTTCAAATCATTCTATTACTTATGTATCTAATTTTTTATTTTGTGTGTTTATGCAAAAATGTTGAAATAAGCCTGTCCAATTGGTCATGTGCCATTGGGATTTTTTTCTACTATATTTGTTGTTTTATTTCACCGCCACTCTTCATCATTTACAATATCCTTGTTATTCCCAATTTTTACTTTCTTGCCACTTGCCCTTCTGTTTTGGCTGAGTTTCTTAATTGTTTCTGCTTTGACAAAGTTTCTCAATTGTTTCTGCTTTTTCCCTTCTTTGCTAGTTGAATTATCAATGAAGAAAATACGGTCGCTCATTTTATACTTCAATTTCGCCGCATTTATCATAATTTTGTTATTATATGTCCATCCCAATATTTTTATTACTAATCAATGCATAATGTCTATTTTCAAATGATCATTTACGAAACTTTAGACAACTTCTTTAGGAACCAGACGCTCCTTTATGTTTATTTTCAATCCATGCAATACTACGTTGTCTTTCTCTCCTTCATTTTCTAGTATTTCTCTAGGTTTTCTTGTATTTATTAGTTGATCTCTTATTCCGGCATTTTTCCCCCTCCCTTCTTCAATGCATGATTTTCCAGTTTTAGTGATGTGTAGTAAAAATTACAGATATTTTTCTACATTCTGCATTTACATGAACAAGTTTTATGTACCCCTATATATATACTGCGAGATACCCATCCTGAAACTAGAGCTATAACAGTATATTATTTGAATTTTGACCAAACTTTTATGACATAAGTTTCATTCATAGTTCACAAAGCTGGACCAATTTCCAATTATTCACTTTATCGATCTCTACGCAGAAACAATATCTCTTTGTTAGTCTCTAGCTAACCAAACTACCTATATTAAATATCTCAAACTGTAAATCATAAATTCATGGGAAATTTCACATACCGTAAGCACTCCGTACAATAGAAGGAATCTAGACCGTTAGTAATAATGTAATAGAATATTAGAGAGAGATCGTCCAGCGTTGTCGAGAGCGAGCAAATTTTTCGAATTTACTTTCTTAATTATCCTGATATTAGGCCAAGTTTCGGTATTTCGGTACTTTCAACATTATATAAAATTTTTGTAACATAAAAGTGGATAAATTCTGGTAGGAAAAGTTCTTGTGGAAGTTTATGCGACTTATTTTTCTCTGAAACTTCCTATTTCTAGAGAGCGTTCAATAAATTTTTCTATGTAGTGTATTCGGTAAAAAGATTTGACCCATTTGAAGAATATTATTGTATTAATTTTTTAAATAATATTGAATTTTCCGGTACCTATATCTGAGTTAATTTCAGTTTTATAATATTTATAATTGATAAAATCGCTTGTAACATTATATTTCAAATTTCTCCCAACACTGGTTTATTAGATTTGTCTTTATTGATATTGTGCTGATGAGATTATGTCATCAAAATAACCCAATGGGATATTGGGAGGTTGAGAGGGGTAATCAATTTATAGGTGAAATTTACTATCCCGACCCTTAATTTGTGGAATTTAGTAATATTACTGTTTTAAACGAAACTCACTCTTTCTAGCTAATTCCACAATATATTGATAAAATGTTAGGAATTCTAAGAAAATTGACAATTGTTTCGATACTTAATATCATCGTCAGGTGTTTTTGCTTGGAAAAAAGTGTACCGTTATTAGGATATGAGCAATGTGAGTCTGGAAAAGTGCTTGTGTGTAGGTAAATCAGGAAAAACACGCTATATTCTGTATTTGTGGAATTTTATTTTTTAGGAGATATACCATACCCACTAAACAAGAAACATAACAAGTTTTGTTTGTGATGTTCTTTTTAGAGACTTTTCGTGATGTTTATTTAAAACGTTAATAAGATATCTCCTAGATGTCTTTTAATTTTATTACCAATTCTATTAACATCCACGTATTGTAAATGAAATATATTTTTGATGTACACAATAATACTTGAATTCGCAGTTACATACACATCCTATGAACTTCTTCTTAGCAACTTCCTATAGGAAACCTTCATACGATGTTAATTTGTATACTTCTCACTAATGTCACATACAGAACGCTACAGTAATATTACAAATTAACATGTTCCTAAGATGATCACATGTTGCAGTTACTTTTACATCTTTCGAAATTATTTTTAGTAACTTCCTCCGATTACGTCTGCAAGATGATAGTTCATAAAACTCTTAGTAATATCTGATATTAAACATCACAGTAACATAAAAAAAATGAAGAAAACAAGAGAGGAACTGACGAACGATACTAACAGTAGTTTTATCTGTGGAAACAAATGACAAGCATGAAATGGCGGATGGTTTTCAGTTTTGTGTTATATTTTATTTGCAGAAAGCACATTTTCTGCAAGAAGTGATTGAATGAAGTGGTATTCGTTTTCGTTAGTTCCTACTCAGCTTCAGTCTCTTCACTAAGTTATAATTCTTGTTATAATGGACGAAGAACAGTTGTTATCAGTAAGTACCTATTCCAAAATCATAATTATCAAAAGTTAATACTCATTCAAGACTTTAATCGGCTATTGTACATTGAAATTCCAGGTGGCGGAATTGAATATTAACATTATATAGTTTACAAAATAAGGGTTTTTTCAACTTTTGAAATATTTCAGTTAGTAAGTATATTTTAAAAACGATTCACAATATTTCAAATACTAGATAAGCATTATACCCTACGAAAAACTCAATATTGCAATAGGGTAGATATTATTATTAATAATAAAACATGCACATATGTTGGCAGAGATTTGAATCTAGGAGAAAATATTTTTAAAGTTCAAGTTGCTTCAGAAGCTGCTTACATAAATAAAATAAAACACAAATAGTTGGTAATTATGTAAAGAAAAGGGAATAACTATTTCAGATAGTCTGATACAGACATTGTATTAAACAGTACAAAAAATATTAAATCGAGTATCTCTAGTTCTAGTTTTTGTAGTAGTAGTCATAGCCATATCTATAGTTTTGTAGGTTTAGAACATTTTAACATTAATACTAACAATTCTTGTGAACAGTTAGAGACTGTTTAAGACTTTAATAACAGCAATTTCTGTTAAAGAGCTCATTTCCATTTCAAAATACACTGAATACAATAAATAAGCTGTAAGTGTCCCTTACAATGGTACCTATAATAATCTAGTTGAAGAATATGTAATTTATGACACTGAACTATCCAGTCAACAAAAATAATTCAATGATTTCTCATTGTAGAAACACAGCTATTGGATACTCAATTGGATACAATTAATCATAAACACATTTAACTTGATAATGTGTTCATATCTCTTCTTCATAAGTAGTTTTTTTTTGTATACAGAGTATTAATAATGCTTAGTTTTAATAAAGTTAGAATTCCACGATGTTAATATGCAATATGTTCCAGGATGAAAATAACAAAATGAGAATAGTATATTATTTTATACAGAAAAGAAGTATGAATTTTCATGGCACATCTGAATTTACCTGCCAAACGAAGTGAGGCATTTAATGGAAGGTAAATCATGAAAAGTCACTTCTCGAAATAAAATATGTTCTTATTCCTTTGAAGAACCCCGAATGTATCCTGTGGAAAATGGGTGTCAGTCAATTGGCTGAAAATCAAGTTTGATGTTGTGTATGATGATCGATCAAAGGTCCCCATGGGCACAGTTTGATCTAAAGTAATTTTGTATCAGCTGCTGCTCAGAACACCTTTAAATGTTTCACAGATAAGGATTTGAAGTGTACGTTATGGAATAGTTGAGGCACTCGAAACAGCGACTCTTGCGTGAGAAAGAGTAACCGTAAGTAAACAATACGATTTTCTTTAATCAGATTGGATTTCTGTTGATTTAACGTAATCTTTCATAAAATCTTTATGGTGAAAGATTTTTATCAGTTTTAATATTATTAAAAAACTATTCTAATAAATTTTCTGTAAACTAGCTGTAATGTATGTGTATCCGTTAAATTTTATGAATTCAGTTTCAAAGTATGTTACATTATGGCAACTACAGATTAATATACCCTTTTTTATTTCTTGCTTGCACTGAATGCGTTCAATAGTTTCTACTTTCCACACTTGTTATGTAATATGCTTACACAATTTAATTTTCTTTAGGTCGGATTCCTGGACAAGATATTTTTTTTCTAATTTTGTACCTGTTTTTTCAAATTTACTGTACTGTTCATTAATAGTGAATAAACGTTTCAAATCGTTTATTTGCTATTTCATTTTAAATGTACAGGTAGAACAACTAAGAACGACAGTAGGCCACGTCTCAGGAAAGAATCACGGGACAACTTTTAAAAAAATTACCTTCAGGTAAGTGATCCTGAAAAATTGCTGGAAAATATTTTGCAGTCTCTAAAATATCCGCTAGGGGTGGTATGAACACTCGAAAACATAATACTCCAAAAAACATACTTAAGGTGTCCTAAAAATACAATTTTTGAAATCTTGATGAGATTATGAAAAAAATTAATTAAGGAGATTTTTTGCCATTATTCTTCAAATAATGGGTGGGGAAGGTTCAAACTAATGAACAAATGTACAACTTTTTCGTTTTTTAACCGATATTAATGATTATAGCTGCATTTAAAAGAGTTTTTCAGTTTAATAAGATTGATAACAAAATTAGATAATTTTGTATCCACTCGCAAATTTCAAATGTAAATTGAAGCATTTTTCTAATGTTTATATCTGATAACGTAAATCCCTTTTCAGAAGAATTTAAAAAATGCCTTATTACATTTGAAATTTCCGAGAAAATGGCAAAATTGTGAACTGTTTCACACCGCGTTGACAAAATTGTTCAATTTTGTTAAGAATATCTTATTGAAGGGAAAAAACTATTTTAAATGACGCCAAAAACATTGATATCGATTAAAAACAAGAAAAGTTTTTAGGTTGAATCTTCCCCCACCCCTTATTTGAAGAATAAGGACAAAAAGGCCCTAACTACATTTTATCATAATCTCACCAATATATCAAAAATTGTATTTCTAGGATACATTTAGTATGTCTTTTTTGGAGATAATCACAGTATTTTAAGTGTTCATTCCACCCCATAGCAGATATTTTAGGAACTCAAAAATATTTTCCAGCGGTTTTTCCGGATCATTTTTCTGAAGGTATTTTTTTAAAGTTGTGCCATGACTATTCTTTGAAATATGGCTGACAGCCGGCATTCTTAGTTGTTCACCCTGTATTTGCTGATTAGGAACAGAATCATCTATAGGATGTCATCTAGAATGTTTGAGGTATATTATTTAGAGGTTCAAGTAATGTTCATACAACATGTATGAGAATACACCGTATTGTTTTTGAAATGTTGCATTTAGATCATTGATAAGATGTTATTTTTTAGACATTGCATTAACATCAACAATATGTTAAAAGGCATTTCAGCATGTAACAGAAATGTTGTTTTTAGCTCGTTATGAAGACTTCCTTTTGAGGAAGTTCTAGTAACATCACAGTAATGTAAAAAGGCAGCGCTTTAGCATCGCTGAGAAATTAAGTTGAAACATCACAATGCTGGGCATAAGCGGTTATATAGATGTGCATGTAATGAAAACCAGACGAAAAAAAAGAAGAACATTATCACAATGTGATGTTGAATTACCATAACTGTAATATGTATTTGCATAGTGGTAGTTTCTTTGTTTGATTTGATTATTGGCATATTCATTTACATTTAAGTTAATTATAGGTAAGTGTCCTTATAAGAACAATTAGTCACAATTAATCGCAACCAAAATAGGAGTGAAAATCGTAAACCATTATTTTTGTAAGTACTAATCAAAATAATGGAAATATGTAGGTGAAATATAAGGTTTCGCTCTGCTATTACTGTTGATTTAAATAGAACGTTAGTACTTAATTGATCTTCACAAACCACAGGAGTGAGTACTATTTATCTAGGTTTCCTGATTACTTTACTATTAGTCTAAACTGTAATATGAATATGACATATGTCTATGGTGGTGTTTGGTAAATTCAGCAATGCTTCCATCGATTGCAGCGCTTTTGCATTGAAAAGTTGCTGAATCGTTTTGGTGGAAGTGCACTGGCGATCGAACAAAGATGCCTAATGCATAGCTGAAAGTTCACTGTCTCCATAGAAAGCATCGGACCATTCTTCGATGGATTAGCGGGATGGATGGGCGAGCCGTGTTTGAGTATTACAATAATTATCAGAAACAGCGACGAATGTATGATATATTTGTAAAAATGGACTACCTACGTTTTAATTATAAAAATATTGCGTTCAAAGTAATAGTCCCGACCTCCGAAATCGAGAGCGTTAAGTAAGTTAGGAATATTTCAAGTATCAAAGTACATTTAACAAAAACAACGATGTGCGCTCCGAAACCATAAATAAAATGAGTTGTTAAAAACTAATTAGTGTATATTTCTCAGTGAATCAAAACAGACAGTAAGAATATAAGTTTAACTTTTCATTGATCTCTAGTAAAACAACAATTGATAACTAAAAGTTAATCTGAATTTGATATCAGATATTAATATCTCGTTAGACCCCTATTAGGGGCGCACTTAGAAGGAAGTGATGCCAGTTATTTTGCTGAAAATCTTTTATAAGATATGAATAACTTCTGCATGGCGAGTACCTCTGACTACAGGGGTACTCAAAATGATGCATCAAATCAAGAAAACTCTTCCAATCCCCCAACTCAGTCTTATTCTACAGTAGTACAAATACTCAAATACCCATCAAAGGAGCAAACCATCATATACCCCGCTATGGAAGAAGTGAAAATCCATGGATACATCATCGCCCTTGGAACCAAAGTTCAACCGAAAGATATGATTTTCTCATCCAAAATTTCGAACAACAGAGTATGCATATATCTCTCTAGTCAAACCAGAGTGGACACATTTCTAAATAAAGGAGGAGAAATTGAAGTTAACAGTCAAATCCTCAAAGCTCGCCGTTTGATCTCACCATCTACTCGATTAGTCATTTCTAACGTATGTCCAAAAATCCCTCACAACATTATAGAACAAAGCCTCAGAGATCTAGAATTATCCCTAATGTTACCTATAACATTTCTTTGGATTGGAATTTCACAACCCGCATATAGCCACATATTGAGTTTTCGCAGACAAGTCTTCATACAACCTGCTCCTAACAGTAATAATAGTTCTCCTTTACCTGAATCGATTCGCGTATACTATAATAATACTCCATACCGTATTTTCCTTTCTGAAGATGAACTTATGTGCTACAAATGTGAGAAGAATGGTCATATCTCTGTTAATTGTCACGAGACTGCTACTGAACCTATAGACGACACTCTACAGGAACAACTAGTAGAAGATATAATTCCTCCAGCTCAAGAAAGTCTCTTGAATGTTACAGAACCTGTAATCAGCCTTATCCAAGATAACAAAATTGAGTATTTAGCCCCTCAAGGCCAAGAAATCTTCACCTTAAGGAACACCTCCTCGCATAAGCGGTCTCATTCAGAGATGAGTCCACGGATTCAGAATTCAGGGGAAGAGTTGTAGCCTCCTTTCATCATTCCCATTTCTTAGGCTCAGAAGAAATCGGAGCCTCAAACACAAATCCAGTCCGTTGAATCCCTGATTACTCCTGCCAAACAATTCTTTGAGGACAATTCGTCTAATTTTTCACTGGACTATAGTCAGATTGTTAGTTTTCTGGAAGACTCGTAAGGTTACCCGGACCCCCTCAGTGTGGCCCGCAGGTATACTGGGGAAGTTCACGCGCTCCTAGCTATACTTACTAAGATATATCCAGCACTCCTCATCTAGAGATGCTGCAGATGTTAGTAAATGATGAAAAACCCTCAGTTATATGTCTGCAGGACACCAACTTCACCAAAAATCGAAAGTACAATATGAAACACTACGACTCCGTCCATAGAACCAGAAACAATCAATCAGCGCATCAGGAGGAGTAACAATATACACAAAAAGATCCCTTGAGACTAAGGAAGTCCTACTTGTAACTAACCTTGAAGCTACGGCAGTTTTATTGAGAACCCCACAGAAAATGTGCATATGTAACATCTATGTTCCACCAGATACATAATAATATCAGTGATTTGGATAACCTAGTAAGACAATTACTAATGCCCTACGTTATCGAGCGCGATTTTAGTGCCCACAACCCAATATGGGGTTATACGTCAACTAACCAGAGAAGCAGTAAACTTGAAACATTCATCAACACATCAAATCTCGTACTTCTCAATTATGGCGGAATAACAAGAATTAATATATAACAGCCGGCAATCATTCTGCTCTCGATCTGGCACTTTGTCATCCAGACCTCTCCAGTACTTTGTCTTGGACTGTCTTATTAGATCCGCACGGCAGTGACCATCTTCCTATTATTCTTGGAACTGATGTGCAAGATATACCGCCTACTTTTCGTCGTAGCTGGCGGCTGAAAGATGTTAGCAACGACGACTGGACACGTTATGGAACCCTCATAGAGGTCTTGCCCCAATGTACGTCTCAACCGGTTACAAGACATCAATATTCTTGTTGACGAATTTTATAAGATTATTGTCGAATCAGCAAATGTAGCCATGGGGAAAACAACTCAGGTTACGCATCATCAACCTGTACCGTGGTGGAACAAAGAATGCCAAAAAGCAACCAAAGAAAGCAAAAGAGATTTCAATAAATTGAAAACGCATCACTGTACCGAGAACAAGATCGAATACAATAGACTCAGAGCTTGTCAAAGGCATATAATAAAACAGAGTAAGCGTACTTCCTAAGCCCAATACGTATCAACTTTGAACCACTCCACACCGATGTCAGAGGTATGGCAGAAAATCAACCGCATAAAAGGGTCGAGAAGTCATATTGGTATATCATCTTTGATTGGAAATGGAACTTTTATAACAAACAGTCAGGGAATTTTCAACATGTTAGCTGACATCTTTCAACAACAATCGAGTAATGCGAATTATGTTGCCAATATTTTACAAATAAAGGAATCAATGGAGACATGTCCTTTAGATCTCGAATCTGATGAGAAGAACCCCTTGAACTTTGATATAACGATCGACGAATTAGAAGATGCTTAATCGAAAGTTAATAAGTCATCCCCCGGACCAGATGACATTCCCAACATTTTTATTGTAAAACTTTCTCCAGTAGGAAAACGACCTTCTTGGGGTATACAATGGAATATACCGGTTTTAAAAATGTTCTTCTCATTGGTTAGAAGCTGTTGTATTACCTATTAAAAAACCTGACAGACCACATACAGATCCACAGTCCTATCGACCCATATATCTAGCATGTACCATGTGTAAACTTTTAGAAAAAATACTGACTGCAGGTTACAGTATTACCTGGAACAAAATAACCTGATTATTTCCCAACAAAGTGGTTTCCGTAAGAATCGTTCGACCACAGACAATCTAGTGAATCTCCAGTCAGATATACATGAAATCAAGAAAAGCTGATCGCAATATTATTCGATATACACCGAGCATTCGATACTGTTTGGAGACGCAAAGTTCTTAGTCAGTTGAATCAATGGCGAATTCAAGGAAATATGCTAGCTTTCACTTCCGATTTCTTGAAAAATGAATATTTCTCGGTGAGAGTCAATGGTACAGGCTTAACCTACCTAGTGATATGTTTGGCACTAGAACACAATTTGTTATATTGTTATTTTCATTCATTGTTGTGAGCCCTGTATAGTGCTGAGGTAACATGAACAACACCCTTGTGACTTTTGATACCAGTACACTATAATATTTGTACAATTACCTCATCAATAGATTGTTTCTTCCTAACTATTAATACCGCATTAGAATTGATTGATATTATTAGATTCCATCCATGTCCATTCAATATTCATTGCCTAAAATAGAACTAATATTTCATTTATTGACTTAAATAACTTTGAATATAATTCCGCCCCTATTGGAATAATTCATCGACTGTTTATTGGACCCATAAATCTAAGGGCGAATGCCGGTTCACAGGAATAGTCTCGTTTATGTGTAACAAAATATTTGGCTAGTGATGATTTATGATATTTAGGAACGTATTGGACAACACCTACTGTCTTTAATTTATATCACATCGACTCTACTCTTTTAGGGAGTTATTTCACAACAGTTTTACGGAAATAGGAGAATATAATTCCCACCATAATAGCTTATACTAATTTCAATAAGTGAATTACTCTTAATTTTTATGTCATTATTTAAATTTATACAATAATGAAGCAGTCCGTTAGTTTAATTTATGGATATTTAGGTAGGTAATAACATAAATCATGAAATTACCTAACAAACAAGGCCTTAAATTATAGAAGTATGTTAATATATAATTGATATAGATACATACATTTGAAATCAGATGGAATTCAATAACACTCAAATAACGGAACCTAACTTTTGAAACCTTAATTGAAGAAACTTTACCGTACACTACTATGTATTTTCTTATTCCATTTAGTTTTGTCCCATATCTATCCACTTAATGTAGGCCTCTCTCATTTCTGATCATATGAATCTATATTGTGCAATCTGGTACCAGTTTAAACCAACGAATTTTCTAGTTCATCATAACATCTTTAGTCTTCTGTCGGTACTTCTGCGTACTCTCCGGGTCTTCCTTCTGAAAATGTGCCTACTCAATTTTACTTTAAGTCAGTGAACATGTCCTGCCCATTGTCATTTAAGGAGTTAGTTATTGGTGCGAAATTTGAAACATGTGTCTTTTTCCACTCCAATAGTTGGTTTGGATGTCTTTCAACGATCACGATTGCTTAGTTTTGTTTACCCATGTTTATTGATTTTCCGTGTCTATCCTTCTATAAATAACGTAACCTAACGCTAGTGCAATGGAGAAGAGACCTGATTCATCGAAAACTATGTGAATCATACGCACAACAAGAATAAGAACAATAAGAATCATTCAGACAAGAACCTTGTATCATAGGATCAGAAATGCAAGAATTAGGAACCAAATGCTATACAAGATGCAGGTAGCTGAATACGACAAAGAATAATGAACGTGTCTGAAAAATTGATAAAGATAAACTTGCAAGAGACAATAAATCATCAGAAAACGAAGGAGAGGATGATCACGAGAGCCAAGGTGGTGGTGCTGGACTCAGAAGAGGATCTGTTGGACCAAACAATCCACTCCGTCCACCAGTAGAGTGTGTATACTATGACCGCTTTACTTTATAGCTACCTTAAGAATATCCTTCCTCGACCACGAGCGGCCTCGGTAATGTATGTATGTAAGGTATGCCGCCGAATAGGTATACAAATACCTATTCGCTTGAGGTCAAAACATACATTACCAGACCGTGTCAAAGCAAGACTACTACTGTGGGACGACCGTCACATGGTTAGCGACTACCCGTGAGAAATTAATTGTTCCCAGACTTGCCCGGAAAGTGCTGCGGAGCGACGACACGGACGGAGACAGTACAGTTAAGGTTGAGACACACATGACAAGACAGTGTCGCGACTGGACCACTGCAGTGTAACAGTACTCTCTTCCTCCTGTGTCACGACTGGGCAGCACTTAAAGTACACTTCCCGGACAAGTTTGAACAGGTACACTCAATTTCTCACGACTAGTCGCTAATCGGGTGACCACCATAACACTGCAGTAGTCCTTTTCTGACATAGTCCTGTAATGTGTGTCTCGACCTACACGCATACAATTTGGGATATATCGAAACGTACAATTTATGGAAAATATTCCAAAATTGAATGATGGGTACAATTTTTTCAAATTACTTATGGAACAAACAATTGAAACGTTTTCGGAGAACTGCTGATATTGGTGATAAAAATGTTTCTCAATTAAAAGAGTGATGGTGTCTATTATTATTAATTCCATAATTTCTCGTGAAGTCAAGTTCTTGTAAATGTCACAGTCACGATCTGTAATTTTTACTGTTCATATTGTTAGGAAATCGCACACTGGCGAAGTCCCTGAATCCAACTGTCTAAGCTATGTATGAAAATTAAAATTTTTGCCAATGCGCAGGGATGTTTTCGAAATGTTCACCATTATTTTTTGTGACTAGTCTTGTTTTTGTGAGCCGCAATCGAGAAGCTTCCAAAATAAAAGGCATTTAATATATAAGACATACTACCTACCAACGGAGTTTGGTTTATAAATAGATCTCGTGAGTTGAACAGTGAACAAGTAAATAGTAAAGTATTTATAAAAATTGAGTCTAAGTAAACAAACAGTGTGAGTGCCGTGGGTAGTCAGGGGGTAGAACATAAAGGGCTGTTTGATTAGAATTTCTTTTATTTAATTTAGATTTAGTTACAGTTATGCTGGAAATGGAATTAAATAAAGTCTCCCATAGAAATATTAAAATTATGTACATTTACAAATTACTCGACATTTCTAAACCGTCGCTATGTATCTTTGTTGATCTTTCCAAAGCCTTTGATACTGTTTGTCACAAAAGGCTTCTAGAGAAACTGGAAAAAATTGGTATGCGGGGTAAACCGCCCGATCTTTTGAAATCATATATGTCGAACCGAAAACAAGTAGTAGATATTGATGGTGTGGTGTGCACTCCGAGGACAATCACTTACGGGGTTGCTCAAGGCACGGTCTTAGGTCCCATACTATTCACTATCTATATAGACGGCCTGTTAAAAATGACAACTGTAGCTAATATTACAAGTTATGCTGATGACATGGCAGTAATTTACAGTCACTACACATGGCAGCAACTGAAAGCAAAGACGGAAAAAGACATCTTCAAATGGTTCCAATACAATAAATTAACTATGAACGCGGAAAAGGCCAAATACTTACCTTTCACCTCCTATAGCAATAACTTGCCGAATATGAGTCCATTGAATATAAATCAAAATATATCTATTCCAGAAGCCAGTTCAATAAAATACCTTGGTATACAAATTGACAGACATATGAAATGGAACTTACATATATCGTATCTAACAAGAAAACTACGTGGCTTCATATTAAGATTCAAACTGTTGAAAGAATTCCTTGAAAATTCTCAGTTGAAAACTATTTTATTATAGCCTTATCCAATCTCAACTTATATACGGTATTATAGGATGGGGAGGCGTAAATGATACGCATTTAAATAGTCTGAATATCGTGCAGAAGAAAATTCTCAAAATAATCCTTGGCAAAGAAAAGACGTACTCTACCGATAATTTGTATAACGAATGCGGCATTTTTGATATTAGACAATTCTATTGCCAAAATATGTTACAAGGAATTTACAATAATAAAATTGAAATAACGCACCCAGATCATCTATATAATACAAGAAGGCGAAACTACAGCGTCGTGGTACCCAAATATATTAAAACAGTGGGTCAGAGACACTGCAGCTTTCTAGGTCCAAAAATTTGGGAATTGTTACCTGAAACAATAAAAACCAGCAGAAGCAACGTAATTTTTAAAATAGAAGTTAAAAATTGGCTTCAATGCCATGATAGACATATATTCCAAAAAATAATTTGAACCCTCAACAAATTATTCATCAAACTTATAATACTGTAATGTATGTGTATGTGACCCTGAATCCTGATTATGACACTCACATTATGTGAAACCTACCTGGCTGTTACCCTTTTACCAATTGTGATATTAAATCTTATGTGATACTCACATGGGATCAAAATCGTATGACTGTAATATATGTGTATATGAGATTCTGAACCCGATTATGATAAACACTTTATGTGTAACTCACTTGAAAGTTATACTTTTACCAATTGTGATATTTTATTTTATGTGACGCAATTTCTACCCATATGTTTTATACTTATACTTTATCTTATTTTTAATTTATATTTTATTCTTAAGTATTTTTATTATATTTAGAGGTTATATCACGCACAAGGAGTAACTTTCTACGATTGCTCCTTCAGTGATGCCATTGTATATTTCACTCAGCTCACAAGTACTAATCACTTGACATTGTTTTTTCAAAATTATACTTGATTGTACATTTATGATGAATAAACATTATTATTATTATGAAAATTTCTATACAACTATGTACAAGGCATCTCGCTTCTGGTCCACGCTGTTTCCGAGATTTCAATCTTGGCCGGTGGTCGTCGGTTGGGTGGTCGGCTTCTATAAATCTCACGTACTTCGCCCCTAAAGTGCTCTGTGGTGTTATGGGTATAATAATGGTGGTTCTTCCGATATCTCCGACTTCTGAGATATACCCGCGTCTTCTCTGAATTATCTGCAACATATAGGGTACCACCTCCCACCGCGATCAATACTCAGCGGGGTTCGGTAGGATGAGAACTCGTCACTATCTCCGAGTCGATACTTGACGGAGACGTACCAGCGAGAAGTGCTTCTGTTTCGGGATCAATTCTCACCGGGAGTTCAGCGACAGATAGGGTTGGTTTGTGTTCTACCCTACGAATCAATACTCGACGGAGGGGTAGGACACGTACCTAGGGTCAACCGTTATCTCCGGATCAATACTCAACAGAGATTTGACGGCTAACGCTGACGGCGTCTTCTCTCGTCTTACAACACGAGACGTTGACTTTTGTTACGAAACTTCCTTGCCACGGCGGTGCCAGGATCAAGTTTCCGGTATCTGGTTTCCTTTTCGCTTTTACGCGTAAAGGCTTAACCTTTGATGTGGAGCTACCTATCACTCCTGGTGTCAGGTTCGAATTACCTCGAAGGTATGTCCGTGATCCATTTCTATCGTTTTACGGCGCAAGTACTGCCATCACGGTGTGGGACGTCCAAACTTGTTATAGTATCGCTCTGGTCTGGTATTGCGACGTTGGTAACTGTTGTAGGATCTACTCGCCGTGGTGTTAGAGTACTGGTTTGACGCCAGTGTCGTTACAACAGTAGTGACGTGTCTACGTAAGTTAGTGTAAGTGTATATACTGTTTACTTAATATAAATTAGCGAATAGTTAAGTGAATGAATATATTAAGTGAATGAATAAATTAAGTGAGTAGACATACCGTGAGTATAAATTTATCACACATTACATTGGAGTAAGAAGTGGGATAATATGAATAAAAAGCTACGAAAAAATGGCCAAGCGACTAAGTGACCTGAAAGAGATAGAACTAAAGGCAGAATTGGAAAATCGTGAGTTTGAAACGTCGGGTGAGAAGAGTGAATTAGTAGAATTGGTAGATTGGCACTGTTAAGTGACGGCTTGGATCCAGAAACATTTTTATTCAATGACGAGGCTTTCACCTTAATCTCGTCAATTTCTGCTGATATGGACGAGAAGATTACCACAATGCAAAGCGATATTTCTGCCAATATGGACGAGGAGATTTCAACCATGAAGAACGATATTTCTGCTAATATTGACAATATTTCTGCCGATACCTTATTAATTAAAAATGACATTGCCGCTGTAATAACTGCTCGTATGAACGCTGTCCCCATTCTAATAAATCCCTGGGTTTCCCCAGTGTTTATTCTATAACTCTCTCTTTAGGCAGCGCTGTCACCAGTGCCGTCAGGCACAAGGGAGAACAAAAAATTCGTATCCCAGGAGAAGTACAAGAGAGGCGTTGCAGGTTCGAGCGGCAAGGGTTCCGTGGATCTGCCCGGGCTTAAATTATCCGCCAGAACCGGGTTGGTTCGACGAATCATCGCTCCTGTGACGTCAACAGAGGTACCTAAAGGAATGAAACTGGGTGCGAGAGGGAATGAAACGGATTTGCTAAAAACAATACACCTCTATATTACCATTATATTATCCTTAATTAACATTAAATTATTTGTTGTGTTAGCCTAGGCCGACATAAATCTATTTCAAACTAAGTCGACGACTACGCTGGCGTCATCACAATTCAACTTTACATTACTCGAGAAAATCATCAAACAATAATCAAGGAGTTAGAGAGGAAGATAACAGATTCAAGAACACAAGACACGCCAGCGGAAGAAAAGAAGACCGAACAAATAAAACCTTGCACGCCAAATATACTTCCTAAGGTGGAAGACATTAGCAGTTTCGCCCGAGTCATGGCCCCAACGTTCGACGTAAAAATGTCGTGAGACAATTATGTAAAACAGTTTGATGCAATCGCTAGACTGAATAATTGGTCCTATAGGGAGAAGTCAGTGAATGTTAGTATCACGCTTTGGGAGTTGCCTTAGATGTACTTCAGACGATACCTTTGGAAGGAACGGATGACTTCGAGAAGCTGAAGAATAGGTTGGACTTGCGATATGGTTACGAACACCTAGAACATTTGTACCACTTCCAGCTGAAGAACCGAAGATAGCAACGTGATGAACCCCTTCAAGAGTATGAAGTGAATATTACCCGACTAGTTAGATTTGCTTATCCATCAGCACCACAGAACATGATGGAATGTCTGGGCATGCAGGCCTTCATTGATGGCTAACATGACCCCGATATGCACAGGACGCTTTGCTCAGCCTATTTCAATACAGGGTATATATCTACGCAGTTCGTGTGAGCGCCTCTGGACTCCTGCAAACGAAGAATGCCTGTCACAGAAAAACTAGAAGGGGTCGGCTACGAGGGGCAGCACTGACTCATGATCGTTCCAAAGACGCTCTCATATTGATATATTCTCTCACATGTCGCAACGATAGTGTATATGGAGATGACGAAGTGAATCGCAAACAATATACTCTGTTGGTAGAAATTGTAGCAACTAGGACCATCGTACGACCAGAGATGATAAACTCCATGAAGAAGCTTTCACCAACGAACTGCGATTGTGAAACGCCACAGGTGATAGTGCCAACGTTCACAGGAAGACACAAATCCAATTGAGAACTGGCTCAGAAAACTTCACGCATACGGTAATCGTAGCTGACATTGGAGAAGGCATGATTCTGGGAATGGACGTAATGAATCAATATGGTTTCAAATTGGACTTAAGAATCAGAACAATTGAAGTGGGGTTCCGAGGAGGTATTCTTTAATCCATATGAAGGCAGCGCGGTGTTGGCAGATGTACAGGAAGATGCCGTTCTACCTGGACGAAGCGAAATCATGATAGTAGCATGGCTACAGGGGATCATGGGGGAAGGTACACCGGTTATGATGGAGCCAAGAAACAACGATGAAGAGGTTGGAAAAGGAACACTAGTTGATGAACGATTACCTAATCACCATCAAGAAAGATGCCAGGATTGGATCCTGCGTACCAGTGACGTCTATAGTTCGCCAAATTACGACAACTGACAAATGCAATGCCAGATTCGAAGTAATGTTATCTGTAGCTGGTCAGTCCTATAATCAAGCTGAGGAAAGACAAATAAGAGGGTTTCTCTAGAAGTATCGAGACATATTGTACCAAAAAGAAGGAAGACTGGTAGAACATCAGCCGTCAAACACAAAATCAACACTAATAATGCCAAGCAAATTAGGCAATCAGTTCGACGATTACTACGAGCGAAGAGAGAAGAAAAGTAATAGAACGATCTACTAGTCCATGTGTGTCTGCAGTGGTGCTCGCCAAAAAAAATCATGGAACTACGAGATTCTGCGTGGACTATCTCCAGCTGATTATCGTGACGAAGAAAGACAGCTATCCTCTGCCTCGCATTGACGATACGCTAGACACTTTGGCCGGCAGGAAAGTGTTTTCCAACTTGGATCTCAGGTCTGGCTATTGACAAGTAGCAATGGACCCAGAAGAGAAAGATAAGACTGCTTTTACCACCGGATCTGCCTTGAGAGGATTCTCTTGGAAGACTTGCCTGGTCTATTTGGACGACATCTTAGTATTGGGAAAGACATTTGACGAACACCTGAAGAATTTGGAAGACGTATTCAAAGGACTCCAAGCTGCCCAGCTCATGTTAAACCAAAAGAAGTCAGTTATTCCAAAACCAAGTCAACTATCTAGGTCATGAAGGAGTGTCGGTGGATCCAGAGAAAGTTGCTTCCATTCAGCAATGGCCGCAACCAAGCGACAAACATCAAATTAGGAGTGTCCTTGAACTTTGCACATACTAAGGAGATATTGCCAAGCCCCTAACTCAACTCACAGAACTAACAAGTGCTATCCATTGGGACGAATACTGTCAAACGGCTTCTGAAACCTTGAAGAGACATTTAACCACGGCGCCAATATTAGGATACCCATTACCAGAGGGAGTCTTTATTCTGTACACTGACGCAAGCAACGTATGAATTGGAGGACTGTTCTCGAAGATCCAAGTAGGACAAGAAAGAGTTCTGGGATATCTCAGTAAAGTCCTCTCCAATCCAGAACGAAACTACTGCGTCACAAGAAGAGAACTTTTGGCGGTAGTGAAGTCCGTGAAACACATTTCCCAATATCTCTATGGAAAGAAAGTTCTTGATCCTGACTGATCACGCTGCACTTAAGAGGTTAATGCAGTTCAAGAGTCCCGAGATCCAGATCGCTACATGGATCGAACGACTTCAAGAGCTGGTATGAGTCACTGAAATGCCGACTCCCTGTCCAGGCGGCCATGCCCAACAGAATGATCCCACTGCATCAAGACGGAATCTAGGGAAGGTGCCGTTTCAAGAACTACAGTAGTCAAATAAGAATGGTCACCCACCAGGATCAGAGAAGATCAGGAGAATGATCCGTACCTAAAGAAGATTCGGCAAAGGAAGGCAGAAAATGGGTGACCTACCTGGCAAAAAGTGCCAAGATTTCCACCTACACTCAAAGCATACTGGGCTTAGTGGGACTACTTTGTCGTGGAAGATGGGCTGTTTAAAAAAGTCCTTGAAAACAATGATGGTTCCGAGATGAGAAGGGTTTTATTGGATGGACAGCTCCGACGATGTGAAGAACTGGTGTAAGAAACGTACGACTTGTACTACGAGTAATGGACCACATCGCAAAAGAAAGGCACCCATGAATCAATATAATGTTGGAAGATCTTCCGAGAGGATTGCCTCAGACATCGCTAGACCATTTCTGACGACAGAAAATGGTGTAAAATACATCCTGGTTGTAATGGTTTATTTCACACAGAGGGTAGAAATTTAGGCGATCTCGAATCAAGAGGCCACAACTGTCGCGGATATATTGGTGAAAGATTTTTTAGCCGATATGGAGTGCCCTTGGAAGTCCACAGCGATCAAGGAAGATATTTCGAGAGTCAGGTATTCCAGGAAATTTGTGACAAGCTGGGAATGAAGGAGACCACGACAACAGCATTGCATATACAGTCAGATGGAAGTGTCGAAAGATGAAACAAGTCCATTGGAAAATACCTGGTTTCCAGTCACCTGAGAGATTGGGACCAGTATCATACCCTTTTTGCGTTAGCGTATCCATCTGCCGTAAATGAGTCCACGGGTGAAACAGCTGCGAAAATCATGTTTGGGCGTGAAATGAGGCTCCTTTGTGACCTGGAATTTGGCTGTCGGCTTGGCGAAGATCTAGCAATAGAGAATTACATCATCCAATTGAGATGAAAGATGTACGATGTGCACGAATTGGTTCGAACGAATCTTCAAGTTGCTACCGACAGAATGGAAAAACGGTAGGATACGCAGGCCACAGAAAGCAGTTTCAAAGAAGGAGTCAAAGTATGGCTACACATCCCGACCCGACAAGGAGAAAATAATTTTCTCCAAAATTACACAAATCAAGAAGATGATCAACGACGTCATCCATCGTATAAGCAAGATCCCCAATGGAAAACCGGGATTGGTCCTCCAAAACCGACTAGCACCATTCGAAGGAGACCACGTCAAAGAGTAAGGAGTGCGCCATATGCAACAATACTCTGACAAATCCTTTGGAGAATTTATGGGCTTTTACGGAGGTAGCGGGCAAACTAGATACGTAGCCACTGCATAACAAAGACAAGAGTTGTTCACGCTCCCGGAAGAGAGGGACACTGAGACTCAAACACAATTCGTGGTACGTCTTCTACCTGGTAACTAGAAACCAATTTCCAGATTTATCTACCTACTGGGATGTGTGGGGAGCGCTACGAAGCCTTCAAGATCATGTGCTGGATTCCCACGTGGAGAAACTAGCAATTCCCAGGACAGAAAGCAACCAATTGGATTGGCGAGTCATCAGGAACATGACAGAGGTGATTTACCAAGATACCGGTGTCCACATATTAAATTGCAGCTATCCACCTCGTTATCAGTACCCGTTGAAGACAATGCCCTATTATTTCCATACGACCGGAAAGTGCAGAAATGGGTCCAGTTGCCGATTTAAACATCCACTTCCGGATACACAGAAGTTCCAGGAGGAACTTCCTTTCAAGGATGGGGTAATTTTACGAAATTGCAGACAGGTGCAGTCCCTGAATTCAGCTCTGTCTAAGCTATATATGAAATTCAAAATTTTGGCGCACGCGCAGGGATTTCACCGAACTGTTTACCATTATTTTTTGTGATTAGTCTTATCTAAGTGACTTCCAGGAAAGTCAATTGATTTTGTGAGCCGCAATCGAGAAGCTTCCAGAATTAAAGGCATTTGATATATACAACAGACTACCTACCAATGGAGTTTAGTTTATAATTTGATCTCGTGAGATAAACAGTGTACAAGTAAATAGTAAAGTGTTCATATAAATTGAGTCTTAGTAAATAAACAGTATTGAAGTGCTTATTTAAATTAGTGTAAGTGAATATACTGTGTATTTATTTGGAAATAGTGAATAGTTTAGTGAATAAATAAATTATGTGAGTAGAGGTACCTTGTGAGTTAATTTATCCTATCCGTCGTAATAAAAACTTTTAAATAAATAAGAAAAACGGTACAACCGTCATATAAAATCAGACATCCTGGGAACCAATTAGTGTACTACAACTGTCCAATTCAATAACTTTAGATCAGACATGAAAGTGGAAAACGAACTTATTTTGTAATATATTTGGAGGTGGAAAAATTATTCTTCATCCATACCAAAGTAGTGTAATGAAGTATTTATTGAATGGGTATTGACACTCATGGTAGCTTATAACAGGAATCCAGGTTTAAGCTGAATTGCCTGAAACTTCAATAATTTTACAAATAACACTTTAACATCTCCTGGTATATAGAAAGTTCATACATACCTCATCATAATAAATTTTAATTCTAAAATAAATCTATTTACATGAAAAATTTCAGGAAATTGAATAATTCCCCGTGATCGATGATTAGACTTTTTCTCGGGGTAAGGCTTCAATTGAAAATTTGGAACAAGGTGTGTTGGGCTCAGATGCTGATTAAGTGAAGGGATTTCTACTTTGACACATTTTTCATCATTTATCTATGTAACTAAGACCTACTCCAGAAAGAGAGGACAGCGTGTTGGAGAAAAGTTTTTAATTATATTTACAAGTCTCGGGATCTTGAGAGTCATTAATCTTCTGAAGTTCATTCTCAGACCAACAAGAAAAAGTTGGTTGGTTTGTGATGAATTAAATTGTTAGAAAACGTTTTACGTTTCAAAATTGGGAATATGATTTATTTGGGCAATATTCATATTTCCTTGGAATTAGTAAAATTTCATTGCTAATTGTATTATCCCTAGAAGGAAGTTATTTGTGAATAAATAAAGAAATTTAGAAACAGCGTAAAAATTCAATGTAAATTCAAAGCCAAGTTGAGTTACTATTATCATGATTAGAATGCGAATAAGTCCTATCAGTTGGAACGTATCTGAGAAGTGTAGAGATTGAAAATTATAGAATAATTTGAAGGATACTCAAAATGTCGACAGAGTCCGAGCTGGTTCCGATTTTATCTTAATAAATAACTGGAAGTAGGTGGAGAAGGTGTTCTAATAGGTAAAACGTTGTTTCCAACGATTTTCAATAATTTGTCGAAGTAGTTTCAATGCAGGAGTTGTTGGATTTGAATTAACTTCTTAACACAACTTCAAAGAAGCAGACTGAAAACATTGTTTCGTGCTCGTCTTTTTCCACTCATTTGCTTTTTGAATTTACGCGTATTTGGTTTTTTAGAGAATAATGAGAATGTTTAGAGGTGATGCGAACAATTGAACCTGAATAAAGAATTCGAAAAAATCTTAAAGCATATCAAGGCAATAACTGCAGACGTTTTCCGCACTGTCAAAAAAAAGAGGTGAATCATCGAACAAAGTTGACGAATGAAGTGAAATGGAAGGAGAAACTCCTGTGCTTTGTCCTCCGACGATTATAACCCAATACGCAAACAAGAAGAAAGCAGAATATGTCAATATTTCAAAGTCATTAAACTGACATCGAAGTAATCAAAGTATATATCGGACTGTTAGGAGTAGAACTTGCATTAGTCGAAACACAGTAAGATTTTTTTGATAGGCATGCCTTGGAATAGATATTTATCTTGTGATAATTAGAGAAAGAGCCATTAATAACATTGAGATACACATAGCTTTCCATTAACCTGAGAAAAGCTTTCAATCGAATGAAAAGTCAGAATATATGGGAACTTTAAAAAGTAGAACCTTACTACTACTAGTACTAGGACCAGATGAATTTCGCCCAAGCTTTGGCTGCCACAGTATCTGCAGAGCACTCGAACGAATGTGGTGTTGATTTCCAATCAATTCCTCGTCTCGTTATTGATTGCTTGTTTTGTAAGGCTCAAGGTGGGGCCCAGGCCGCTAAAGGGAGCTGCCGCTCCTTCCACAGCCAGTGCTCTGATTGCCTTTAAAACCAGAGTGGGCCGGAATCCATTCTAGCCCCACTACGTTCCGCCTTGTGAAGTCAGCCGTTCTCTACATTCAGCGGCAACCGTGAGTTGATGGTATATCCACTCAGGGCCATGATCACCGCTTCACCGTCGGTATATCATGGTTATGCGTCGGCCGACATGGCCTTTGTCTAAGCTTACCTGAATCCATTCCCAGATAGCGTATAACTGAATCTGTTATGCAGATACATCTTTGTTACATGTTAATGCCAAAATGAAAGGAAGCCAGAGAAAATGGAACAAAAGCAATCCTAAAGTACAACAAACTAATAATAAACGACAAAGCATATAGTCTAGAAGAGCTAGAGGATATCCCCATAGACGATAACGTGGAAAACAAAACTGACAATTGAAGGAAATTTGCTCAGAGATCTCCAGGAAATGATTCTTTTCAACTGCAATTGAAGAGAATAAATGAAGCAACAAAAAACTAAAATAAACAGATAACGGAAATATAGGAAACGAAGAAAAAGGCAACGGAAAATGTAAAAAGAACAAAAAAATAAACGGTTTTAAAGATTAAAACTAACTTTCCCGCATCTGTGGCCCTGAACAATATTCTATAATAAAATTGGCTCTTGCATACACTTCGGGGGATGTATCGTGCTAACAAAGCGAAATTTCTCCAAAAATAACCGAAAATTTATTATATCTGGATTTATAGGACCCGCCCCAGTCAACTGAAAATTAATAGGGTACATCTGTGAGACACCTTGAACAATATTCAACCATAAAATTGATCAATCGTATACTCTCTGGAGGCTGTATCGTGAATACAAACTGAAAATTCTCCAAAAATGACAAAAATTTGGTACTTCAATTACCATAGCACCTGTTGTATTGACTTTCGTGAGCTGAATATCAATAGAGTTTATCTTTGAGACGCTCTGAATAATATCCAATCATAAAATTGGACACTTGTATAAACTCCGGAGGCTATATCGTGCTAAGAATCTGAAATTTCTCCAGAAATGACAAAAATATCGTCCTTAAAGTACTGTAGCTGAAAATCAATAGGGTTCATCATAGAGATGTCCTGAATAATATTCAATCATAAAATTGGTGACTCGGTGAACTCCGGAGTCGGTATCATGCTAACAAACTGAAATTTCTCAAAAAATGACAAAATGTTGTACTTCAAGTACCATAGCACCCGTTGTACTGGCTCTGGTGAGCTGAAAATCAATAGGGATCACTTGTCACATGTCCTTAACAATAATCAATCATAAAATTTTTGACTTATTGCACTCCGGAGGCTGTATCGTGCGAACAAGACATGTTAGGAAAAGTGGCCGACGACAACGACGACGACGACGACGACGACGACACACACATAGGATTTTTTCTCTATAAACCGTTTTTTCGTACTCTTGTGGATGGAAAACGTACAAATTACTCAAAAAAAATTTCAAAATTCCAACTTTTTTTGGGGTAAACCAATACTTTTCTCGAATAACGATAGGTTGGGCGGAAAAGTAATGAAAGATTAAAACTCACTTTTCCGCATCTGTGGCCCTGAACAATATTCTATAATGAAGTTGGCACTTGCATACACTTCGGGGGATGTATCGTGCTAACAAACCGAAATTTCTCCAAAAATAACCGAAAATGTGGTATATCTGGATATATGGGACCCGCTATACTCGCTCCAGTCAACTGAAAATCAATAGCGTACATCTGTGAGACACCTTGAACAATATTCAATAATAAAATTGATCAATTCTATACTCTCTGGAGGCTGTATCGTGCTAACACACTAAAAATTCTCCAAAAATGACAAAAATTTGTTACTTAAAGTACCATAGTACCCGTTGTACTGGCGTTAGTGAATTGAATATTCATAGCGTTCATCTTTGAAACGCTCTAAATAATATCCAATCACGAAATTGGTCACTTGTTTGTAACCGATACTTCTCCAAAAATGACAAAAATATCGTACTCAAAGTACTGTAGCACCTGTTGTATTGGCTCTGGTGAGCTGAAAATCGATAGGATTCATCAGTAAAATGTCCTGAATAATATTCAATCATAAAATTGGTGACTCGTTGAACTCCGGAGGCTGTATCGTGCTAACAAACTGAAATTTCTCAAAAAATTACAAAATGTCGTACTTCAAGTACCATAGCACCCGTTGTACTGGCTCTGGCGAGGTGAAAAGCAATAGAGATCATCTGTGACATGTCCTTAACAATATTCAATCATCAAATTGGTGACTTATTGCACTCCGGAGGCTGTATCGTGCGAACAAGACATGTAAGGAAAAGTGGCCGACGACAACGACGACATACGCACAGGATTTTTGTTCTAAAAACCGTTTTTTCGTGTTGTTGTTGAAGGAAAACGTAAAAATAACTCAAAAAAATTTCAAAATTCCAACTTTTTTTGGAGTTAACCAATACTTTCCTCGCATATAGATAGGTTGGGCGGAAAAGTAACAAATGCAACACTCGACACACGAAATTTAAAAAATAGCAAAAATAATGTAACAAAATACAAACAATATAAGATAGGCACATGGAATGTAAGAAGTATTGCAGGAAAAGAACAGGAATTGATACAAGAATTCAAAAAGTCAAAGCTAGAAATGCTCGCGATAACATAAACAAAGAAAAAAGGAACAGGAGAAATGAAAATAGAGGACTGAGGAATATTATACAGCGGAGAAGAACAGGACAAAAGAGCAGCGGCAGGAGTGGGATGTATATTAAGTTCCAAATATGTTGAAAAACTCATAGAATGGCAAGGAATTAATGAAAGAATTATGGAAATTAAACTACAGATGACATAAAAAGAAATTATTGAAATAATAATTGCATATGGACCCAATGAAAATGACTTATATAGTAGCAGAAAAAGGTATTTTCTGGAAAAAACTTCGAGAGATATATGACGAGGCTAAACTTTCTGTAATCATTATGGGAGATTTGAATACGAGAATAGAAAACATCACAAAAGAAACAGAAGGAGTGATGAGAAGCTTCGGCGAAACAATAAGAAATAGGAATGAATCCGAAATAATAGAGTTCTGTATACAAAATGGACTGGTAATACAAAACACATTCTTCCAGCATGAAGACTGTCAGAAATACACAAGAGAAGAACCAGGAAGAGATGAGAAATCAACCATAGATTATATTATAACTGAAAAAATAAATTGAAAAATGGTAAAAGACCTAAGAATATACCGGAGTGCAGAATTAGGAACAGATCACTACTTGGTGGCAGCAACTATAGAACAAAACATTTCTGAAAAGCAAACCCATGAAATTAAAAATTCACATAAAGAGAAAATCGCCAAAAAAACATATGTAACAAACATACAGAAATACTAATCTAAATAAATATATCTACCCCAGGAATATGCTCAGAGTATCAATCTAGCAGTTTTGATCATTAAAAAATATTGAAAAACTGTTCCCAGTAAATTATTGCTATTTTACGGTCAGCACTAATTGAGCACTAAGTACTTAACCCCTTAGAATCATTAATTACTGATGCAGATCTGTGTATTCGCCCCAGGAACATGCTCAGAGTGTTATACTAGAAGTTTTGATAATGAAAATTGAAAAAAAAAATTTCGTTGATATACTTATCACATATAGCCAGCAGTCATTGAGCACTAAATTTTCTGTATTTTGCTTTAGAACTACTCGTAATATTGAATTATTACGGTGTATGAGGGTGTACACTGCTAGCTTAATTAAAAGTTAACAGGATTCTCATTTTCTAGTAATATATGAGAGCATCAAATTTCAGCTTTTGGCACTAAATGAGCACTAATTGTTACCCTTATTCCCACCCGATTCTGCTGATGTGATCATACTAGCTTTATAGAGGTATTTATTTGTACTTTTATTGCCGTCTTTATCGAATCAGTTTAAGTACGTCACTACATTATTTTTTGCCAGTGGATCTTTGAAGTGCAATAACTTGAATCTGGAGTTCAATGCAATTGTCAGTGCCATGATTGAGCGGAATTCGATTTGTTCGAATCACCTGATTATCTGTTTCCCTACTTCATTTTTGAGCTGGACGATAATCGAATCTTAAGGTAAAGTTTTGTTCAGAGCTTCATTTAGGTACATGTCTAGCAAGGGGAATAACTTTACTGACCGTCACATATAATTCCCTAGAAATATATTTCGTTACAGTTTCATAGCACTTTAATAGAAAAATTATCTCCTTGATACTATTAAGTTCACAGCCAGTTATCATGCTGGACGCATCACAACGACTGAGCAGAATTTTGCTAATTGCAGAAGCCAGCTGGACAAATCTGTGTATCATGACATCTAGAATTATTTTCTTAGCATTACCTTTTGTTCACCCTGTGATGATCCCGACAGAACAGTATTGTAAAAATGACATTAGCATGTTAATATTAATTTCAATATATAGCGAGCATTGATCCATGAAGGTCAATGCTAGATATACGGAGAGCACGTTCTAATTAAAATGTAAATATCACGCTCAACTGATAGGCGGAAGGTCTGGCATGCAGGCCACTAAACGACCGCTTCCTATAACGGTAAAGTGTCGGCAAACTGACGATTCATTCATTCCTCATTATTATTTTGAATAAGTTAAAATGTATAAGGTATTGTAATCTGTGTTAATTCTAAGTATACAAATCCCAGTGAGTTTTTAAAGATGTTGTTTGCTCAACCCCCGAAGATCGTTTACTAGGTAAGTGCTTTCCCAAAGATATAATACTTCCATGGAGGACGTAGTTTATACGAGGGGCACTTACTGAATAACCACTACATGGCGATCCTGCCAGCGAAATGGTTATGGTAAAATTTATGGTAAAATGTACATCGCCACTACATGGCGATCCTGCGAACTATTGGTAGATTGGTTATGGTAAAATGGTAAATATTTCTGCACAAGCAAATGGTAATGGTGAATAGTAATATTCGACAATAAACGGTAAATATTCCTGCAAAACAAATGGTAAGGACGAGTGGAAGTATATGGTCTTCTATCTTAATTTGGGACCCTGGAGAAGAGAAACCATGGGAGGCTCATCAACTAAACAAGAGGCAAAAGGAACTGGCACTGTCAATAATACTTTTATGGTACAGCAAGACAGTTTTCCGATGCACATAATGGTTCTATTGTATATCATAACAGTAGCTTTTATCTTAAAATTAATTTGGTCATTGTCGAAAACGCATCGAAGAGCGTTGAAAAGGGACATCAACCGAGGCATTTCAGCAAAGCAGACATCAGGAGCTCTGACTGCGTGAATATTGTAAGTACTTATGCATTCTATTCTTATGAACGAATTTTAGAAATGTCGATAACGTGGGAAGATTTTGAAGATAAGTTAAGATTAATCGTGGAAGAAGTTGATAAACAGGGAAAAAGGGTTTTGAAAAAGGAAACACCTAAAAATCCTGCTATACATATTGAAGTGATTAATAGTATAATAAAATGGACTGTCTCGACCCTTACTTCGTGGAATATGCTCATATTAGTGTTTTTAAATGGAACTCAAGGTCTCTAGTTAATTCCACAATATAATACAAGTTATTGAAAATTCTAAAAAATTGACAATTGTTTCGATAAATCAATATCACCATAGGGCTAATAATATCTAAGCTTCAATATTTGTAATATCACATCTTCTTCTTTTTTCTATAAACATATATTAAGCCAATCACAAGTTAGGTTACTTCTTGGTCTAGCCAAATATAACTACTAAACATCAGGTAGGCATAAAATGAAATGTAACTTCTGTCATTCTGACGATGATATTGATTTATCGAAACAATTGTCAATTTTTTAGAATTTTCAATAACTTGTATTATATTGTGGAATTAACTAGAGACCTTGAGTTTCATTTAAAAACACTAATAGTATAATAGTTCTTCATAATAATTTTGCTAAGTTATTAGCTAAAAATTGGAAAAATTTAAGTTTAGTACAACAAGAGAGTTGTAAAAATTATTCAGATAGGATTAGAGATAAAACTGCTAGGGCATTTCAAGCGTTAAATTGTAGTATTAGAATACCTACCTCTATATTCGAGGAAATCGATACTATTGTATTACAAACAATAAGCAAACATTTGAAAATGGCGACAAATATGAACGATTTTTTTAATTTTGCGAGTAAAGTTTTACCGACCGAATTTAACGGGGAAGCAAGCAAATTACAATCATTTTTGGATTCATTAGATTTGCTACAAACAAACACGACAGGTTACGAAGGAAATGCTATTTCACTAATTAAGACGAGATCAACGGGAAAGGCCAGAAGTTTGATCACGACGGAAAACTCCATTACAGAAATCAAGAATAAACTAAAAACAGGAATAAGAGGCCTTCTCTTAGCGAAACTTGGTAAAGTAAGACAAAATGGAGAAGACCTAACACAGTACGCAACGGAGATAAAAAAATTAACAGAGAGACTACAGGCAGCATACGTGTCGGAAGGGATCCCCGAACGACTAGCCGAAAAATATACTAAGGAAGCAACGATTAAGGCAGTAACTACGAATGCCACAACGGATGCAACCATAACAATCATCGCAGCGGGAAGTTTTGAAACTACGCAAGAAGTACTATCCAAACTAGTTTCAGTAGAAGGTATAGTAGTGGAAAAAAAATTTTCCGATACCAACAAATGGGTTGATAGGAAGAGACTTCATGAATAAAAATAATTGTGTATTAGATTATTCACAATCAGAATTACATATAAATTGCAAGGCTAAGAATTCGATAACCATACAGATTTTTGGTAATCCAGAATACGACACTTTAGCAATACCGCCTAGATGTGAGGCTAATAGAGAATTTTAACAATTTCAGAAAGGATACAGTGGTAGAGCAACAGGAAATAGCACCGGGATTATTTATAGCCAGATCCATAATATCGGGGAAAAACCCGTATGTTAGAATTTTGAATACAAATTATGGAAGTGTTTCAGTAAAAACTAAGAATATTGAAATCTTGGTTCTAGATTTGTTCGAGGTATATACAATTACGAGTGATAATAGTAATAGAATAAAAGAATTAAGGGAATCATCAAATTTAGAAGTACCAGAATATGTAAGAAACGATTTAACGAAACTGTGTGAGAATTACGTAGGTATATTCGCTTTAAAGAATGATATACTAACGCACAATAACTTTTATGAACAAAGGATGTCAGTAAAAGATGATACACAGATATACATAAAAAATTATCGCACACCACATTCACAATCAACGGAATTAAATAGTCAAGTAGAGAAACTTATAACACAGGGAATAATTGAACCCTCAGTATCAGATTATAATAGTCCAGTATTATTAGTACCGAAGAAATCGACGAATCAGGATAAGGCATGGAGACTTTTTATAGATTTTAGGCAGCTAAATAAGAAAATAGTCACAGATAAATTTCCTTTACCCCGTATAGATGCAATTTTAGACCAATTAGGGAGAGCAAAATGGTTTTCAGTTTTAGATCTTATGTCAGGTTTTCATCAAATACCTTTAGAACAGTCTTCTAGGAAATGCACTTCGTTCAGTACAGAAAAAGGCTCATTCCAATTCACAAGATTATCTTTTGGGTTAAACATAGGTCCTAATAGTTTTTTACGAATGATGTCAATAGCATTCTCAGGCCTCACGCCGAAAGAAGCATTTCTTTATATGGATTATATAGTTGTGATAGGAATTTCTGAAAATTATCACTAGGCCAATATAAGGAAAGTGTTTGACGCATGTCGTAGATTCAATTCAAAGTTGAATCCACAAAAATGCCAATACTTCAGGCGAGAAGTCACATATTCAGGTCATAATTTATCAAAGGATGGTGTTCCACCGGACAAAGCAAAATATTCAGTCATTCAGCATTATCCAGTACCAATAAAAACCGACTAAGTCAAAAGATTCGTTGCATTCTGCAATTATTATAGAAGGTTCATTCAGAATTTTGCCGAAATATGTATCCCTCTAAATAGGTTAGCTAGGAAAAACGTAAAATTTGAGTGGTCATAAGCAAGATTTCAGAAACATATTCAGCATATTATTTAGATTTATAACTTTCTAACTGCAATTCATTGGGGAATAAATAATAATAAGTGTTATTTATATGGTTCACCACATTTCATAGTAAAAACAGATCATAAGCCACTAACTCATTTATTTGCAATCAAAGAACCAACGTCGAAACTCACGAGAATAAGACTCGATTTGGAAGAATATGATTTTGAAATACAGTATGTCAAAGGTATAGCGAACTACGCAGATATCATATCGAGAATATCCATAGAAGAACTTAAGGATTTATATATAAATAATTCACATGTCTTGGCAATCACAAGAGCACAAACACGAAAAGAACACGCTCAATTAGAAAAGGATCTGAGGATTACCGAAGAGACAAAGAAAGAATGAATACAAAAACCTTCAGTAATAAAAGTTTTAAATAATCTTTAGGCACATATATTACCAATTTTACACTTTGAAAATAACCGTATCTCACTAAGGATGAGCATTCGGATCAAAAATAAATTGAAATTTAGTGAAGCCTTAATTACCGGAATACACAACTCCGACCTAGGACGAACGTTGGAAAAGCTTGAGGAGCTATCGGTAAAAAATTAAGTAAAAAGAATGAAGATATATACAAATGATAATATATTCAAAAAGTGCACAGTAGAAGAATTTATAGAAGAAGGAAATCAAAGGTTAAAAAATATTCAAGTATGTATATGCGAAGTACCAAAGACAGTACAGCAGAAAGAATAGATCCAGAAGATTTCAGAAAGATAACACAACGATCCAATGTTTGGGTGACATGTACGAAATAATGGATTATTAAAGAAACTAAGAGCAAATTCAAGCTGGAAAAACATGGAGAAAGACGTAAGGAAGTACGTAAAGAATTGCCATAAATGCCAAATGAATAAAGCAAAGCTTAATCATAAGACAAAATTTGTCATGACAGATACATCTATAAAACCGTTTGATATTATTTACATAGACACAATAGGTCCGATTGTAGAAAGTAACAACGGGAATCGCTATTGTATTACAATATTATGCGAACTATTCAAATACGCGGTGATGATACCGGTCAAGGACAAGGAAACATACAAAATAGCAAAAGCAATATTTGACAATTTTATACCGAATTACGGATTGATGAAGGAGATAAGAACAGATCAAGGGACGGAATACAAGAATGAAATAATGGAGAACTTAGCGGAACTTTTAAAAATAAAACATAATTTTTCAACAGCATACCATCATGAGGCCATAGGCAGTTGTGAAAGATTACATAGAACATTTAATGAGTATATAAGAAGCTTTATCAGAGATTCTAGAGATAACTGGTGCGAGTTTGTAAAAATGTTTGCATATTGCTATAATACAACACCAAACACGGATACACTCCTTTTGAGTTATTATACGGGAGAAAACCCAATTCACCATAATTCTTGAATGTAGAAATAGAACCGTGTTACAATCTTGAAAGATATGATAAAGAGTTAAAATATAAGTGACAATACGCAAATGAAAGTGCCAAACAGTTTTTAATAAAAAACAAAATAATTAGAGTCAATAATAGTGAATAAGAATCTTCACCTGCAAACTTTAGATTGGGGCTATTAGTTATTTTAAAAGATTAAGGGAGAAATAAGTTCGATCCACATTATTTAGGTAACCACAGACCGTTCATAAGAATCGTTTGTATAAATACAACAGCAAAAAATAATTGTTAACAAGTGTAGGGCGTTCATAAACAAACAAGTAGTGTTAGTAAACAAAAATGAAAAAAACAATCAGCGCAAACTACTAACGTTATAGGTAGTATCGAAAAATTAAAACGATAATTTTTCTCTTCCAAGAGGGGATGATGTGATGATCCCGAAAGAATAGTAGTAGTATTTATTTGTACTTTTATTGCCGTCTTTATCGAATCAGTTTAAGTACGTCACCACATTATTTTTTGCCAATGGATCTTTGAAGTGCAATAACTTGAATCTAGAGTTCAATGCAATTGTCAGTGCCATGATTGAGCGGAATTCGATTTGTTCGAATCACCTGATTATCTGTTTCCCTAATTCATTTTTGAGCTGGACGATAATCGAAACTCTAGGTAAAGTTTTGTTCAGAGCTTCATTTAGGTACATGTCTAACAAGGGGAATAACTTTACTGACCGTCACATATAATTCCCTAGAAATATATTTCGTTACAATTTCATAGCACTTTAATAGAAAAATTATCTCCTTGATACTATTAAGTTCAGAGCCAGTTATCATGCTGGACGTATCACAACGACTGAGCAGAATTTTGCTAATTGCAGAAGCCAACTGGACAAATCTGTGTATCATGACATCTAGAATTATTTTCTTAGCATTACCTTTTGTTCACCCTGTGATGATCCCGAAAGAACAGTATTGTAAAAAGGACATTAGCATAGAAACA
This sequence comes from Galeruca laticollis, assembly GCA_963921935.1. NCBI lineage: Eukaryota > Metazoa > Arthropoda > Insecta > Coleoptera > Chrysomelidae > Galeruca > Galeruca laticollis. The sequence continues at coordinate 166,570,838 of OY998176.1, forward strand.
AGATTAAAGTATGTTAATATTAATTTCAATATATAGCGAGCATTGATCCATGAAGGTCAATGCTAGATATACGGAGAGCACGTTCTAATTAAAATGTAAATATCACGCTCAACTGATAGGCGGAAGGTCAGGCATGCAGGCCACTATACGACCGCTTCCTATAAAGGTAAAGTGTCGGCAAACTGACGATTCATTCATTCCTTATTATTATTTTGAATAAGTTAAAATGTATAAGGTATTGTAATCTGTGTTAATTCTAAATATACTAATCCCAGTGAGTTTTTAAAGATGTTGTTTATTCATCCCCCGAAGGGGCACTTACTGAGTGACCACTACAACCCGGATTCGATCTGTAATTTTCGTAATTCGACACTAGCAGTCAGACTTTTTCTATGAATTTCACAATATCTCGACCTTTAAGGTCTATTTATAAACTCGCAGTTTCCGTCGCCATTACCGTTCCCTTTTCCGTTGCTGTTTGACGTTGCAGTTGCCGTTGATAGTATCAATTTTTAATCCTAACGTTTGATGTTCACCGCCGTTGTGTTCCGGTTAAATAATTCTTATTCCTTCTTCTACTTCTACAATGTTTTCTTGAGAGTCATTGTCATGAAGAATATCATTGCCATTCACATCGAAATCCATTCTTCACAAAGCACAAATCAACAAAAATAAATCCTTATCAACATGACTCAGCTACACAACTTTCAATCAGATATTTAAGGTTATGCTAAACCCACTAAACGCGATTTTGTCAAACGACCAGGCTTTTGATTGGTCAATATGCGAAGGGCACGAACAGCGAACTGCAAAACTTGGAAACTTCGTTATGTATAAACATCAAGGAACGTCACGCTCAACGGCGAACGGTTACAGCAACGGTAATATAAATGCGCAAATGTGAAAGTAGCTTTTTAACTTTCAACGGAAACGGTAACTGCGAGCGGAAATGGTAACTGCAAGTTTATAAATCGGCCTTTATCGATCAATGCTAAAATTCTTTCGCTTTCTTACAAGGTCACAAGGCGGTCGTCACAAGCGAACGATGACGAACGGGCGATTGATTGTCAAATGTGAATAAAGTCCGTTCGTAATTATCAATGATTTATTACAAGTTCCAGTAATTTTTTTGGGATCATAAATTTAGGACACAACATTGAAACCATAAAATCTAATGTATGCAACACCCATAGTTTTGATTTACTTAGGATGTGATCATGCACACTGTTGTTGGCAGAAGCCTCTTTAACTTTCAAATGTAGGTTAGTTACGTATTTTTATATTCTACCTTCTACAGTTCTAAATATAAATATGGATATTGAATTTTTATTAATAACAACAGCAGCTGTTAGTAATAATGAGTTTTGCAAGAAAGAGAAAAGCTAAAAACAAGAATGCGGAAACCATAGTCTAAAAGAGCGAAAAGGCCTTAGCAAGGAAAAGCAATTCTTAAGATTTCTGATTGGTCAAATCACAGCCGGTTTTAGACAGTACTTTTGACATATATTATGATCGACAATTGTATCAATTGTAAACAAATAGTGTCCATTTTGTTTTTTCGCGTTCTTGTTATTGTTTTATTAAAATATAAAAACAGTCCTTGTAAGAACTAATTTGAAAATGGACTCAGATAATAAATGATAGCAGACAACATTCGCCCGTCAAAAATAGAGCTCTGTAATTTTAGGCCATCTATCGTCTACAGAAAAGCAAAACAATGTGAAAGTGTTTAAACAAATCTCAGATGATGAACCAGAGACAAAGATGAATACCATTGTGTTTAAAAGTGTAAAAACGTTGGGTAACTTATCCAAAATAGCAGTTTTGTGTGAAATTAACTTGTGCAAATTTTAATTTTTAGGAGTTGCGAGATCGACTGTGTTCCGAATTATTGAAGAGTATAGAATCATTGGAAAAATTGTCTCTCCTAAAGCCGGCCACTCACGTTCCGGTAGACCTGTGCAGGTGAAACTGTGCAGGTATACTAGAGACCTGGAAAGTCCACAAACGCCAAGGTGAAATTCTAGATTATATTTAGTTTGATGATGGCATCGAAAAATGACGACACATTGGCAGTTCTGGGCCTCTTATTAGTTATAAATAAACGTGCGAAACCCAGAGAAAAACGGAAAAAATGGTGCAAAGATGGGTTACTAAATCGAAAAAGTTACAGTCATATTAATTTATTGAACGAGTTGAAATTTGAACTCAAGGATTTCCAAAACTATTTACGAATGGACAAGGGAACTTACTTAAAATAACTTTCTATGGTTGGTCCTTTTATTACAAAGAAGGATAGAGTAATGAGAAATTGCATTTCACCTCATCAGATATTAAGTGTAACTTTATGATTCCTAGCCACAGGAAGAAGTAATGAAGACATGAAATACTTTGCAATTATTTCCCCTCAAGCTCTTGAAAAAATAATTCCTGAAACATGCGCTCCTTTGTACACAGCTCTTTGTGCAAGATACTTAAAGTTAAGCTAATAAGACAAAAAAGTATTATTCAGCAATACGTATTTATTCATAATCATAGTTGTAATAATATTAAATGTTTGTAAGATAAGTAGCAGCATCTCCTTTGTTAGACTCTAAAAGCACTACATTTTCAGAAGGTTGTTGGTTTTCTTGAAATCGAGAACCATGTTGTGGGGGACTGGTCGGAGAGAACTGCTGGGATTGAGAATGCTGAAAAGTGTATTGTGGGTTAGGCTGAAGTTTTGCATATAATTTGCACTTGGACTTGGAGCAGGGGTCATAATAAGGCTAGAACTGGAGCAATATGATGAGGGACACGAAACTGAGTGGCGTGAAAACATAGCTGCCTGATATGGCTGAATATTACGAATTCTTGCGTCAGATGTTTCCTGCATGTTAAGGCATGTATGTTGTAGTGTAAGGTTACCAAGTTTGGCCTCGAATATAACATCGATAATTAGTTTTTCTGCAATTAGGCTTTGTCTCCTGTCCTTTTCCCTAAGTTTTATGTCAACACTTTTTCCAAAAATATTAAAACGGTCGTCTTGTATATGTGGACGCTTGAAGTGTTCTTGCACAGTCGTCAAAACATATATGGTCAAAGAATCTTGGTTTCGTTTGCCTGGTCTGGCTTTCGAAGTACCAGTGGTACTTTTTCGTGAGGAACATGGAATATTTTCATTTTCTGTTAACGGACCGGCGTTGTCTGTTGTAGACGGTCCATGGAGGGATGGAGAATCCGGGGCATCGGCAACATGCAACAAAATGGGTTGTTGAAAATTATTGATTCGTTGTTATTTTTTTCAGTTTCCCAACAGCCAAGACGAATAGAAAGAAATAGCACAACAGTTTGAAGAACTATTCAACTTTCCACCCTGTATGGGCGCAATCGACGGTAAACACATTGATATTATTCCACCAGCTGGTAGCGGATCTGAATTTTTCAATTGTAAAGGCCGGCACAGTATGGTTCTTTTGGGAATTGTAAATGCCAAATATCAATTTATTTTAGCGGATTTTGGAACCAATGGAAGAATTTCATACGGTGGTGTCCTCCAAAACACAAAATTTTTTTAAGTGGTAAATACAGGTGAATTAAATATTCCAAGCGCAGAACAGGTCAAAGAAAGTGGTAGAAATCTTCCGTAGGTTTTTGTCGCAGACGACGCTTTTCCTTTACGCACTGATATGATGAAACCCTTTCGACAAGGAGACTAGAATTCACAAGAAAAAAAAATATTTAACTACAGATTGTCTCGTGCAAGGCGTATAGTCGAAAATGCGTTTGGAATATCGGCTTCGAGATTTCGTATATTTCATACTCAAATTAATGTAGAGCCTGTGAATATTATTATAATAGTAATGACAGCAGTTGTGTTAAACAATTTTCTCATCCAACATTCACCAAAGTCTTATGCTCCACAAAGATGCGTTCACCAAGAAAATACTGTCGAAATAACCGTCATCACCGATGGATACGATTCACAAAACTCTAACATGGAAAATTTAGAGCAACGAAACCCGGGAAACATCAATGCTACCGCAAAAACGTTGGAGAAAATTGTATGCACTACTTTTGTGGCGAGGGCAAAGTACCATAGCAAAATGATTTTATTAATTAAATTGTTTATTTTTTTGGTAATATATACCCTAATAATAATTTACTAAATAAAGTAAACATGTACTAAAATATATAGTAAATACATAAAGACTGCTACATATTTTAACCTACCTCAGAGAAATGGTGTTCATGGTGTTTCTTGGTCACCAAGAAAGTCAAATAAATGGTAGTACCACAGCATAGGATGGTACACTTCGTCAGCCGATGCTCCAGACTCAATAGAATCGTCATACTTCTTCTTTTCTTTTCTAACGTTGCTTCGTGAATTATTAATTTTTTTAACGACTGCATCTTTATTGGCTGTATGGTCTTTTTCTTTCAGCTTTTCTAGCAAATTTTTATAAGCAGCTTCCCTTTTTCCACGATCGTGGTATTCTTTGCGCTCTTAATTCGCCATAGACAGGGCTCAAATTTATAAGGTTCTATAAACTCGGCTATTACTCTACGTTGCTCTTCAGTACTTAACGCCATTTTATAACAGAATCTATGTACAAACACGTGCATGCAGAACAAAATTTGATAGAGAACTGAGACCTGTACAGGCCTGTCGGCACACACAGTCCTTTGAACCGCACAGGTTTGCTCACACACATGTTGCGATATACCTGCACAGGTCTACCGGAACGTCAGTGGCCGGCTGAACAATCGCGGAGGTGGTCCAGGAATTGTTGAAAACTTCGACGATACAACAAAAAATATTATTCGACACATTGTTCATAGTTCTCTTTTCAAAAATTAAATAACAACTTTCAATAAAATTTTAAATAAAATGAGAAAATTCCCAGATTTACCACAAATTTCTCGTTCATTTACATAAAGTAATGAAAGAAAGAAATTTGAAGTAAGCCAAAAATTATACTAATTTTTATATGAATCCTCCTTTATTTATTTTATGGTATGTACACAGGAAATACATTTTTTGGATACTTGAAAAGAAATAGAAACAGTATTTTAATATAACGCAATGATATTGTGAGATGGAGAAGAAATTACCTAAGATCCATCAAACAATATAGGAGAGAACAGAGACCCATTTATTACCTTGATGAAACCTGGCTAAATGAAGGACATACAAATTCGACAATATACATCTATTGGAGATAAAAGAGATGCCATCCTTAAAGGATTATCTACAGTAAAAAACTGGAGATTATCATGAGGATATGAATAGTCTGATATTTGAAAACGGGTTTTCTGAAATTGTAAAAAAATGCCACTCGGTGCTGAAATTGTGATGGACAATGCATCTTACCACAGCTGTAGGGTTCCAACATCTTCATTAAAAACAGATATGCAAATGGTTATAATCTAAGAATATACAATTTGATATGAATATGGCCGATCTGAACTTATATATATTATAAAACAGGGGGGGGGGTAGAGCTAGCGTTAACCTGGCCCCACCAGAATTCAAAAGCATTTTTATTGTAAGCTGTGTGCTAGCTACAAGAATTATTGTGCTAGGTGCTCTTTATGTGTGCTAGTATTTTGTTAAAAAAATCTAACCGGGGGAAAAGGGGGGTCAGCTTGACGGACCTCAACTGTAACAAATTAATGTTACTGGATAATATCTCTTCATTACGGTCGCCAGTTTACATGAAGAATAGGTATACAGATTAATTGAAATTTAAATATTCACAGGTGACACTAAATAAATATACTCATATTTAACTACTTAAATATCTTATTGTACATGACGCACTTTTACAAAACTTCAATAATAATGACATATTAAGAAAAACTTCAAATAAATACTGAAGTGACATTTTGTGATAACAACTGACTAGATTGAAATGTGAAATTAAATTTGAACAAGTAAAATTTATTTATAACGAATAATAAATACAATAAGATCAACCCAGAGAAACCAACATACTTAATCTGGATTAATAATCACAAGAATTTTCACAGCATTCTTACAAAATAGAACCATGCACTTCATAGGTTCAAGTAATTAAATTGCAACAAGTTTTGAATAATGAACACTCTTATCACTAATCAAAAATAACACCATTAAGCGGACGGGAAAGAATAATCTTTGCCGTATAAACACACCACAGTAATAAAATTCGTGCCTGTGCAAGTGGCTTGCCAGCTACGATGACGCCTATTACTTAATACAGGGTTGCCAACTTAAGAAAAGAAAATACCTCATCTTATTGATATTTTCAATTCCGTGAAAATATTCAGCAAAATTACCAATAAGTCTTTGATTAATATATTGTATTTTACTATACCCCAAAAATTATGCTGATGGTTGGTTAAACACTCCTCTTTTCATGTATATTGATAAGATTCATTCGATTCCATCCTTATAGCAACGAAAAAAATGTTAGATTTGTCAACAGCATGTTCGCAATGCGCAAACTTCGAAGTGCATGTACATCCTTTGGTGTATAATTTGGTTCACGCGCATCCCTATTGGGATTGAAAATGATGACGATTGTGCCATCTGCCGGGGAAAAACACAAACAATGTGATGGTAAACAGTATTAGTTTTGCAGTTTTTAATAATTTTTTCAAACTATAATATGCGTTGTTTCTTGCTGTATTTACACAAGAAGAGGTAAATGAAACATATAATATAGTTTCGGCCAGAAAACACCTTGAAAGAGTGCATCAAAGATTTAAAATTTTTTTCAAGAGTTCCAGTATCTTATATTGATAAAATTATTGTATTTGTGCTATGCAGCTTCATAAACGTTGCAAAACCAATAAGAAAACAATAATCTATGAGCTACACAAATCAACTACAAAAATGATAACAAAGTTAGTAAATATCTGAAAATTTTTAAAAATTTTTAAACATAGTATCTGTTAACATTTGCATCGAAAAAAATGTTTAGAAAGATTGTAAATTATCAATAACACAAATGAATGCTTTTTATTGTATTTATCATTTATGTTATTGTATATTGTTTATTATATTTTTTCAATTTATAATAATTTTAGTTGCATTGTAAGAAAAATACTTATTTTAATAATAAAATTATTTATGAATTATTTTTATCGCATTTTTGATAATGGTTTACAACTAAAAATTAACAGTTTGATCATTATATTAGCTATGAAAATATTTAATTCTGATATAGTTATTTGTATAACTAGTGCAAAAAGTGCATATTTGTTGCACGATGCATGAAGTTTGCAGCTCGAAATCAAATTTTATTAAACTATTTTACAACAGTTACAACAAAATTTTTTAATAATTTTACTTTTTTAAATAATTTCACTTTTGATATCGCAATTAGCGATTATTAGTGATGGACAAACTTCATTTCCACTAATTTTTTGAGTTTTGGTCTCATTTTTACTTGTGGATGTTTCATCATGTTCTTTACTTAAAACAGCTCCTTTTCGGATTGTGAAGCTTTCGGTACTGGAACTTGGTTCACCTTCTAGAATTTGAGCAGCTAACTTGTGTTTTTTTAGATAGTTTCCCCAATGTAATCCAATTCATAGCTTATAAACTGTAATTCTTCAATTTCAAAAACTTATGAGATTAACTTCCAAATTAATACAATTTTAGGTTGTACCTCTGGCAAGATTGGAAGGTACTTACTTGCAAAGTTGAATTGATAACAGGAACTTTCTTAGCCAAATGTAAGGAACGACAGAAATCGGTTTCAAAAAGTGTCGTTGAGTCTAGATGAAGTCAGTGAATGTTGTAATATCGGATTTGAAAATTATGTTAGTTTCAGTTATATTATTATAATGAATTAAATTGAACTCTATGTTTCCCGTGCTTTAATTTTTCATTTAAAAATATTTTTTCCTATTTATACAATTCGAAATTTCAAGAGATTCCCTAGATATTTGTAAAATATATACCAAGGAACACAGGATCATGGTACTTCTCCTTTTTTTCTTTAGTTTCGGAAAATATTTATTTAAATTCAGGATATCCTGTCTACTTACTGAACGATACTGTGAATATCAATTATTATTTTGCGGTTCTTCGGGGGTGATACCAACTTCCGATTTCCTAATGAAACACACTGCATATTATTACATGGTCAGTTAGGGAGGATCCTGAGGAATCCAAGGATATCAGGTTTGATTTAGATATCTTCAAACACCACGGAGAGATATCGTCAATTAATTTCCCCATAATCTCGATAAGTGCGATAGAGAAGCTTTCCCTTGCGGGTAATTCTTTTCTTTCAAACTAATGAAGCTCATGGATAAAATAATTGGCGATATCGAACGAAAGTTGGTATCACTCCCAGTGGAACAAGAAGTTGAAAAAGAATTGATATGTTCAATACTGTCGTTCATTATTTATACAGGATCTCCCAAATTTCAATCTTTGACACAAAAGAGGAAAAGGGTGGTGTACTATGATTCAGTGTCACCTGTTCAAAAGTGTCTGGCACGCCAAGGACATAAAGGCTCATCCGCCGGAAGATTCAAATTCTGATTTCAGACTTTTATTGTGCCCTCCCTTTAAAAGGTCTAAACATAAAGGGCTATCCCTACCAAAGTGTCAAGCTCCCTTGTTGATGACCAGTAAGTAATTAAGGTTGGTACTTTAGCTTACACATCCAATTGACATAGTGTCATTATGCTTATATTTCCCTCTCACTTCCGTTTTGTCTTTTCATGGCAGAATTTTTCCTGCATGAGTTAACCGAACTTTTCCGGGTTTTGAGGGCCTAAAGTGAAAAGGAAACATTTTCCTAGATTATTCATTTCATTTTCATGTATTGAAAAGCTCGGAGGGGTATATTTTATAATTGGTCTATTTTAAAGCCACTCCATGTTCGGCTTTTTCAAGTATACTATTAGTAGGGACTGACGGTAGTACTGTTGTTGTTACCATCTGCATGGTTCACCAAAGATAGACTTCTCCGAGAACCAATTTTAATATAGCAGGACCAAAGGCAGCAAGTAAGAGTATAATTTATATTTTTTGTATCGCATCACTTTCATAGCGAGAGACTGAATTCCACTCCTCGATATGTAGAGGACTCCACAGAATTAACATTTCAAATGTGTTCATAAAATAATATCCATCTACCTACTTACCTTGAGAACTTATTAGTACTAATAGGGGAATTGCATATAGTGTTGAACCGTAAACTGTTCCAACTTTTCTTTAAACGTCTTGTTCATCCACAATCTTATCTGGCAATGAAAATTCAAGAACTTTTACACAGAAACATTCATGGTAACTAAACCTTTATGATATTGATTTACCCACCCATTTCTCCACTGTAACTAGCTGGTCATTTAACTATTCTTATATGTATATAATCAGCAAACATTTATTTGTTATCTACTGATTAATTAGGTAACAAAATTAATGGTGGCAAAAGAGTTATTGCTTATGCAAGTCGCTCCTTGTCTCGTACCAAACGTAATTATTCCGTTATTGAGCTCGAATGTCTGGCAGTGATTTTCTCAATTGAATAGGTGTTCATATCACGGTGATCACCGATCACTATTCTGTCCTTTGGCAATCTCCAAAACCCCTCTGGTAAATTATCCCGTTAGTCGATGCGCCTCAGACAGCACAATTAAGAGTTAGTTCATCTAAAAGGAACCTCCCAATTATTATCTGATGCCTTAAGCAGGATGTATTCCGAAGAGATCACTGCAAATCCCGCTGTCGGTGCCGTCAGTGATCCCGTTACCGACCCCAATGCTTGGAAGAATTAGATCCATTTCTTGGAGGTCAACATTGATAAGATTGACCTGTGGTACGGAAATCGTTGCACCAAGATCTCGAATTCTCCTAGTAGTTACCCCCCATGGAAATTAGAAAATGACACGGTTTTCAAATTCGTTCCGTCTACTCTCACCTGCTCGACCAAGTTGAATGGAAGTATCTCATCCCTAAGTCCCAGAGACTCGATATTATGAGGTCCCTTCATGAATCCCCTGTATGTGCTCACTTTGAAGACTGTAGCCCATGTTCAAGAACAGTTCTATTGGCACAAGATGCGCCGCAACTGCGAAATTATGTACGTTCATGCCTCGCGTCCGGTGACCAAAAATTCTCGAATACCCTCCAATTCAGTTTGATGGGCCGTGAAAAGAAAGCGGATTTCACATGGTAAATCATAGCTTTATATTTTATCGGTCCCCTTCAAAGATCTAAATAAGGTTATACTTGGCTCCTCGTGGTAGGAGATTGGTTTTCTAAGTTTCCCCTCCTTCAACCCCTAAGAAAAGCTTCAGCCACGAATATCGTTAATTTTCTAGAAAACGAAGTCTTTCTTATGGTCGGTATCCCACAATATGTCATTTTTGATAATGCCCCTAATTTGAATGGTGCTCCTCTCTAAAAAATCTATGTAAGCGTTATGAGGTACAAAAACTTTGGTTTAATGCCGTGTACTCTCCGCAATGTAATTTTGTTGAGCGTAGTAATCGCACTATCGGAAACGATGTTAGGTGTTACATTGAGAAACACACTAATTGGGATAGTGAAATACCGAAAATATGGCAAGCTCTGAATACCGCCAAACATGAAGCTCCCGCGTCCCTTAATTTCGCTCGTCGTTTTCCACTATCTGGAAAATACTATGGAACTAGTTTCGATACCGCAAAATATATTGAGATCTTACCTGGTGATCGCGACACTTATGCCAGCGAAATCGAAGGTCTGACTCAGGTATGTGGGCAAGAAACTTCTAATTTGCTCGTGCATACGAGCGCAGTGCGAAAAGCTACAACTTAAGGAGGCGTATCTTATAAGGTGGGTGATAAGGTGTGGCGAGGTAGCAAAGTTTTGTCCAGCGCTGCCAACCAGTTAACGGCAAAACTAGCGCCGAAATATATTCTGTGTACCGTCGAGAAAAGCTCTCTAATCTATTCTACCGTCTAAAAGTCACAGATAGTTCCAAAACTGGGAACTGGCACGTTAAGGATTTGAAGCCGTTCAATGCTTTTGATCCAGAAAGTCTTGACGCGAACTTGGATGCTGAGGAGAGTTAATTCTAATACACTCCATCTTACCGCATTCGCTCATCATATACCGTACCGCATATTTTCGATAGCTTACCGCTACCGACTATCGTTCCGTTTGTTGCGACACTCCTGTCGAATATCGTATCGTTTCTTGCCGATAATTTTATCGAATCACTTATCGTTGCCACGTCGACAATTTTTTGCCGAATACCGTATTGTTTATATTTATTAGTTTATCCCGGTCGGCTATATCGTTTTTCAAATATCGTTTTTTTATCAGTTATCGTTCCTTTGGCCGTAACGGATCGTGTTGTCGCTAGATATTATCTCTCGCACCTGTTGTTCTCTGTATGTCTAAAATACCTCATTCATGGTTCTCTGGTCCCCAAAGACCCTTATCGATTATAACCCTACATTCTTGTTACCGTCCCTTTTCATTCCCATCTCGGAGGAATAAAAACGTTTTCTTAGTTTTGAGTAGAATCTCGCGTACTCGGCTCCACTCTTTGAAGGGGGCTGTGTAACGTTTTCATTTTTCTTATATTTTGCCCTACAAAATCAAGTAATTGTTTTCGAATAATACCTATCCCAGTACGGCCCTGGCGTAAGACACTTTCGCCGAACTGCGTAAAATATCGTTCTTTAGTGCCAATAAACATGAAAAACTGATGAACAATATTCCTGGACATCGGAAGGGTTCGTTACGCTCCAATCTTAATTTTAAACTGAAAAATGAACAATAGGTTTAATATCGCCTCTAAAAAAAGACGATGTGTATAATCGTTTTTTAGTATTGCCCTGACAATAGGGTACTATTTTTTACGAAATTCAGGGTAAACATCGTAATTGGTGAATTTATCGCCTCAAATCGTTTTCTATGGGACCAATAGTTTTATATGTCTTTTTAGAACTAGCTTGCTCGAAATGTTTCATGTAAAACTTTAAAAAAAAAGGTTGCCTCTGACCAAAAGCTCGTGAATATACGCAGTCAGCGACTAATACTTATTCGAAGCAGTTGTAAAGTTCTTAGAGTGTCAGCGTGAATCATCGTGTCGTTCTCACCGCTATTGAGATTAAGTCGTCGAAGAATCCTCAAGAAATTGCGTTGTAATTTTCTTAGGGTCACAACGCTATTTATCGTGTAGTGATCCCGAAAGGGCGGTAACGGTAAAAGGACATTAGCTTAGAAATAAGATTTAAATTAGGTTAATATTAATTACAATATCTAGCGAACGTTGATCTAGGAAGGTCAATGTTAGTTATGCGAGGAAGCACGTTCTAGTTAAAAACATAAACAGCACGATCAATTAATAGACGAAGGTCAGGCATGCAGTACATCGTACGTACACTTCCTATAAAATAAAAGTGTAACGAACCATGGAAATCAATAGTTATTAGTAGTCTGAATAAGTCAACTAATATGATATTATATTTTGTGTATTTTTAAATGTATTAAAAAGCCCAGTTTTTTTATAAGTGATGTCGTTTATTCAACTCCCGAAGACCGGTTACTAGGTAAGTGTTTTTTCTCAAAGATAATATACCTTTATGGTAAATGTAAAGTATACGAGGGGCACTTACTAAGTAACCACCACATGGCGATCCTGCAACCTTAATGGAATTGGTAATATTGATGGTATAATGGTAATCGCCACTACATGGCGATCCTGCGAACTAATGGGACATGGTAACTATAAAATGGTTATGGTAAATTATCTTGCAAAGTTAATGGTATAATGGTAACAAAAGGTTATGGTAAATTATCCTGCAAGTAATGGTAAAATTTCATCCTGCGAACGAAAAATGATGGTACAATTAATGGTATAAGGATAGATGATCCTGCAAAATAAATGATAAGGTCGAGTGGAAATATATGGTTTTCTATCTAAATTTGGGACCTTGAAGAAGAGAAACAAGAGGCAAAGGAAACGGGAATTGTCAACAATACTTTCATGGTAAAGCAAGACAGTTTTGCGATGCACATAATGGTTTTATTATATATTATAACTATAGCTCTCATCTTGAAATTTATTTGTTCATTACGGAAAACGCACCGAAGTGCGTTGAAAAGGGATATCAACCGAAGCATTGCAGCAAAGCAGACAACAGGAACTCTCACCGTGTAAAAATAATTGTAAGTACTCATGCATTCTATTCTTATGAATGAATTTTTAAATGTCAATAACGTGGGAAGGTTTTGAAGATGAGTTACGATCAATTGTGGAAGAAGTTAATAAACAGGTAAAAAGGGTTTTGAAAAAGGAAACTCCTAAAAATCCTGATATACATATCGAAGTAATTAATAGCATAGTAGGTCTTTATAATAATTTTGCTAAGTTAATAGCCAAAAATTGAAAAGAATTAAGTTTATTACAACAGGAGACTTGTAAAAATTATTCAAGTAGGATTAGGGATAAAGCTGATAGGGCCTTTCAAGCGTTAAATTGTATTATTAAAATACCTACCTCTATATTTGAGGAAATTGACACTATTGTATTACAAGCAATAAGCAAACAGTTAAAAATGGCTACAAGTATAAATGACTTTTTTGATTTTGTTAGTAAAGTTTTACCGAACGAATTTAACGACGAAGCAAGCAAATTACAATCATCTTTAGACTCATTAGATTTACTACAAATAAACGCGACTGGTAACGAGGAAAATGCTATTCTACTAATAAAAACGAGACTAACGGGAAAATCTAGAAGTTTAAACACGACGGAAAACTCCATTGCAGACATCAAGAATAAACTAAAAACGGGGATAAGAGGAGACAATCCAAGCTTTCTCTTAGCGAAACTTGGTAAAGTAAGACAAAATGGAAAAGATGTAACACAGTATGCAACAGAAATAGAAAAACTAGCGCAAAGATTACAGGCAGCATACATATCGGAAGGTATGCTTGAACGGCTAGCCGAAAAATATACTAAGGAAGCAACGATTAAGGCAGTAACTACGAATGTCACAACGGATGCAACCAAAACAATAATTGCAGCGGGAAGTTTTGAAACTACACAAGAGGTACTATCAAAATTGGTTTCAGTAGAAGGTATAATAGGACAACAACAAGTCTCACTCATGAAGGATAACAGGAATTTCTTCAGGAAGTCAAACTTTGACTTCAAGAATAATCACCGGAGAGAAAACAACAGAGGATTTTATAACGGTAATCAATCAGGAAGAACAATTCGACAGTATAACCAAGGAAACAACTATGGCAGATACGAAAATTTTAATAAAAATAGAAATGTATATTTCTTAACATCAGATAAAAGTTGGGAGAGTGCATTATGGAGGATTTATGCTCTTTTGTAACCTGTGGATCTTAAAATTTTAGGTACTGCTAAGTGAAATTGGAAATGGTCTGCCCCCTACAAGACAACCAAAAATAGATCTAGAGAAGAAAGTTTTGTTTTCAATTTGGATTTTGGCAAAACCTGAAAGCTTTCGGGCATGTGGTGACAGATTTGGAATTGCACAAAGTAGTGGCCTTTTTATATATCGACAGATTGTTACGATTCTTTCTGATTTGGTGCCAGAGTTTATTGTGTGGTCAACTCATAGGCAATGCGAAGAAAATTCAGAAGTAGGTGACATATTATTGCTTAGTTTACTAAATCAATCAATGAATAAGCACAAGCGTAAGAGTTTTTTTTTCTGTACTAAACAAAAAGATACAGAAATGAATTGTGTTATGATTATGCTTCAATTGATTAGTAAACTAGCATCATTCATTCATAATTGGCTTGTATTTTATTTTTTCCTAGGTATTTAGTGAAAGATCCAGAGGGATTCCTAATGTTATAGGGACAATAGATGGTATTCACATCTTTATAAAACAGCCAGTTGGAAATGCTGTTGGTTATTATAATAGATATCAGTGCCATTCAGTAATATTACAAGCTGTCTGTGATCCAAGTGAAAAGTTCATCAATATAAGTGTTGGTTATCCTGAACGCATGCATGATGCCCGAGCCATTAGAAGAAGTGGTTTATATGGTAGGATTACCAGTAAAGATAATCCTCTTATTCTCCCTCAAAATCACATAATTGGAGATTGTGCATACCGTCTTCTACAAGAACTTTTAACACCATTCCGAGATACAGGACACTTAACTGAGAGGCACTGCCTGTTCAACTACAGGTTCTCAAGTATACGTTCGGTTATTGAGAGAGCCTTTGCCCTTTTGAAAGGGAAATGGAGAATACTGAAATATTTAGATATGTCCGACATAGACCTAATCAATAAGGTGATCTCAGCTACTTATGTCTTGCACAATCTGATTATTCAAGAAGGTAATGAAGAAGATGAACTGGAAGTTTTCGATGATATTGAACAAGATGTAGCTGACAAAGGAATAAATGAAAGGGGACGCCATCAATTGGGTGAAATTAAACGATTAGAGATAATGAATAATTTACATCAAGTGAAAATTGTGCCAGAGTTATACAGGATCTCCCAGGAGATCATCCCAATAACTTGAGAGATGATAGAGACTGAAAATAATGATAGTATTTCATATAAAAAATTTTCTCAACACACTTAACGAACTATAGGGCTCTAAAGTTGGGAATTAAAAATGGTTTTATATTTATAATTTTTAAATGGCTACTTCGAAATTAGTGAAATTTTAACCAATCGTAGACACCATAATTTTACACTTTTTGGCATGATAAACCAGTCTACACTATAGGTACTTGTGAACTCCGGTACAGATTAAGTTCAATGGTGGATGCGGATAATTTTTGGTAAATATAACTTTTTCCAGTTATAAATGCAACAATTGACTTTTTTGAACATTTTAGAAGTACCGAGTCCTCTTCTGACATCTCGATAAAATTAAGGGTTTAAAAGATACGAGCAATTTTATGTAGCACGCACACCAATTGGCGCATTCACGAAGGGCATGAAGAACATTTTTTTATAAGAAATACCATAATTATTTTCAGTTCCTCTATCCTCTCCCAAGTTTTTGGTATGAACTCTTCGGGGTATATGCAATGTGTCAAAAAAATGTATATACTTCAAATAGAGGAAATTAACTGTGTCGACCCTCACTTTGTGGAATATGCTCATATTAAACAAGAACTGGATTTCCTTGAAGAAGTGGAATTTAGAAGACATTTAAGAAACCCACAATATGAAGTTGTCAATGAACAGTTAAATCTAGGGAGTTCTCCACTAATAAACTGTCTTCTTAAGTGATAATTGTAAAGATCAGCAGATATAGTTTTCCTGGTTTTCTATATCATTGCACAGTTATACTGATCTTAATTGGAAAAATGATATCCAGGATATCCCCATAGGGTTAATAATATCTAAGCTTCAATATTTGTGATATCACATCTTCTTCTTTTTTCTATAAACATATATTAAGCCAATCACAAGTTAGGTTACTTCTTGGTCTAGCCAAAAATAACTACTAAACATCAGGTAGGCATAAAATGAAATGTAACTTCTGTCATTCTGACGATGATATTGATTTATCGAAACAATTGTCAATTTTTTAGAATTTTCAATAACTTTTATTATATTGTGGAATTAACTAGAGACCTTGAGTTTCATTTGAAAACACTAATTTAAATAAAGGTTTAATCTCAACGTTATTCAACAGGTTCAACTTATTTTAGCAACCTTTCGTGATTTAGGGAAGAATTCATATTGGCAGTAAATGATTTATTAAACTCAGAATAATAAACAAATCAAAAATATATACAATTCACTTTAGTTTTCCTTCGATTTCTACCAACTTTGCAAGTAGTCTGTTCCTCTCCTGTCCTATCTTCAACATTTCATTTAGATGATGATTACTTTTATCAATTGATTTTTCAAAAATGCGTATTTCATTCACTCGCTCTTTTTCTGCTTTAACCAGTTCCCGTCTATGCTGCAACAGTCCTTTTCTTACATGTTTTTTTGAGATAGGAGTTGTATCTGTCAATTTATCTTGTGTCTCACTTGTTTTTCTGCTACTACTGGGAGAGATCTTCCCACAATTTTCCTCAATAAGACTTGTAGGCAATTCACGGATTGGGTTTGTCACAATAGATGTTGGTGATGTGAATTAATTAATAAAGATTTTTGCTCTTTTTTGTGATGGCAGATCAGACTGAATTATTTTAATACTCTCATTTATGGTGTTGTCTAAAGAAAATATTTCGCACATTAACCAATAATACTTCCAGAGTTTGTTTCCTTTTCATGTATTTTTTTAGTGTTTTGGTTATCCCTTATGCGCATAAAAGTTTGCTCAAGGTTTCTGAACTTTTTATCTAGCATATCTTCATTAACTGTATAGTTATTTTCTTTAAAAACTGCCATTATCTGTTGCCACAAAACTTTTTTCTTTATTTTAGGGTCCCGGAATTGTTTGCTTCTTGTTCGATACTCTTCTAATAAAAAAAGTGTGGTTTTGTCATTCCATATGAACTCTAAAATGTAAAAAACAGTTATAAATCATGTAGTTATTTAAACAAAAGATAACCTTATCACCATACCATCAGAATCAGTCTCCAAGGGAACTTGGTCCTCAATTTCGTGTACATCCTTAACCTTATTTTCATTTATGCTTTTACCAGCATTTACGCTTAAAAATGTTTGATACTGTTCTTTCACATATAAATCATCTGAAAATTATCCAATCAATAAAATATAATATTTATATACTAGCCAAACTATTCAAAGTGAAACTAACATTCTATTGTCAAAAATAAAAACCCTCATCTTGAATAGGTATATGAAATACCAAAAATCTGAGTCATACATAAATCTTATATATTGTAATTTAGGATCCGAAATCTTGAATATTGAAAAATTCATTCAACAAATATAAAGTATGATTTAATAAGAGCCTAACAAACTGCTTACTGGTATGTGAGGTTATGGTACCTGAAAGTAATCTCTGCATTTCTTCCTGATCCTGGTAATGAAAATATAAAACCTGGCCATCAATTTATATAGGAATAGAACTATCGCCCACACCCAAATGATCCAAATCCATTTTTCAGTTTATTTTTTCAACTCCGCTTCAATTTACAGTTTTGAATTTCCAGCGTTGAAGCGTAAAAAATATATGCTTGACCGCTGCATAAAGCGCTGCAGCAAACTACGACGAATATCGTACGTTCAACTGCTTCAAAAAAGTTCTGCAGCGCTGTGTTCCCTGACTGTAGCCAATATTAGGTGCCCCATATTTTAGCCATAATGTGTCAATTAATTGATAGAAAATGGGACCTGTTCTATAAATATATCACATCAATTAAAATTGAACAGAAATAGGGCAAGTTATGATGATTTGAAAATTGACAAAAAAATTATGCAAAATGTGTATCTATTTATTAATTATTTAGGATCCTAAAAAAATGACTAAAACTTGTAAAGAATAATTGATAATTACAAACGGGTTTAAGATACAAGTACTATCGAGACAGTCTGTTCTCTCATGTATGAGTCCTTAGACAACAAAAGACGGATTCATTGTCTAAGTATCGGCCACGCCTCTGTCTAGTTTTATTTATAACCTTGAAACTTCGATACAAAAAAGACTGTCTCGAAAAACTTCAATGCCTAGATTGTGAATGAGAGTGAACATAGATGGTAAACATCGATGTTTTACTACTGAAACATCGATGCATCGTTTGCATTCCTACCGTTGATTAAGCTACGTGAATTTCTCTTACCAGGTGCAAAATCCCGAAATAAAGTTAGACAATATGTTATACATTATTAAATTCTGCAAATGATTTTGAGACAGATCAAAGACAATATATAAGCGATATTGAAATTATAATCACTGATATTTTGTTCCTAGAAACATAAGTAGTACCTATGAAAACTGAAGAAATATCCAACAATAATAATCACTGAAATTTGGTTCCTTGTACGTCACAGGGGTCACAGTAAAGAAAGTATTGTAAATGCAAGAAATCCAATAGTTCAATAGATCATTAGAAATATATGTTTCGACCTTTCTTGAAACAATTCTGTCATAATGTCTGTATGTACGTAGTACGTATGTCACATAACACAATAACTATCAGGCGTATAGGTAGGAAAGTACGCTGAGATGGCATGGTGTCAATATCCAATATCTGTAAAAATGGAGGAGATATGACAACGCCGGTATTACGGCTAGTAAATATCGCATACGCCATTGTAATGACTCGATTTTTAGTTAGTTTCCAGCACAGAACTTATAATAAACTTATGCCAATATTGCCAATATAAAAAAATGTTGAAAATTCTAAAAAATTGACAATTGTTTCGATAACTGAATATCATCGTCAGAATGACAGAAGTTACATTTCATTTGATGCCTACCTGATGTTTAGTAGTTATTTTTGGCTAGACCAAGAAGTGTGATTGTGATTGACTTAATATATGTTAATAGAAAAAGGAAGAAGATGTGATATTACAAATATTGAAGCTTAGATATTATAAGCCCTATGGTGATATCCTGAATATCATTTTTCCAATTAAGATCAGTATAACTGTGCAATGATATAGAAAACCAGGAAAACTATATCTGCTGATCTTTACAATTATCACTTAAGAAGACAGTTTAATAATAGGGAACTCCCTAGATTTATCGGTTCATTGACGACTTCATATTGTGGATTTCTTAAGTGTCTTCTAGTTCCCAACTCTTCAAGGAAATCCAGTTCGTTCTGACGATGATATTTAGTTATCGAAACAATTGTCAATTTTTTAGAATTTTCCACATTTTTCATTATATTGTGGAATTAGCTAGAAACATTGAGTTTCATTTAAAACACTGATATGAGTAGATTCCACGAAGTAAGGGCCGAGACAGTTAATTTAATTCATATTAGGTGACGAGAATGTTTCTGAAAAGTTTTCTATAGATGAATTAAAAATTGTGGGGTCATGCCACCATAAATTAAATGTTAAGAAGCCAGTTGGTAACATGCCTCGAGATAAACAGTCGGCTGGGTTATCTTTTGAGTCTATGTGTCTCCAATTTGCATTTTCTGTTAGTTGTTTGATTTCAGAAACTCTATTAGCAACAAAAATAGACCATCGTGAAGGGGTACTAGAAGATATCCAAGATAGTTCAATTGAGCTATCAGACCAAAAGTTAATCCCGGAAAAGTAGAACTTATTTTGAAATTCGATGATAATTTTTTGTGATAATTGGCTACAAAGTTCTAGTCGGGGTAAAGTGGTAATTTTTATAGGTACTATACGGTTTTTAAAAGCTACTAAACGACAACTTACTGTGTTATCTGTGTAAATGACTCGAAAATATATAGAAGCACCATACGCACTCATACTACTATCACATACGCCGTGAATTTCAATAGATTTATAATAGGGATTGTTTAACGATTTAACGATGAATTTTTAAATTTTTCAAAACACGGATTTCATTATAAAAGTTTGTCCATTCATGTAGATGTTCTGGTGGGATTTTGTCGTCCCAATGTAGCTTGTTCGTCCAAAACTTCTGCATAATGATTTTTGCCACTAAAATGAATGGACCTATAAATCCTACTGGATCATATATTTGTGCGATTTTTGCCAATACTCTTTTAGTAATATTATTTGAATGGGCTAGATTAGGAATAGAAATTGAGAAACAATCAATATCTGGGTTACAAATAATTCCTAGAACTTTATTAGGGACACCATCAGGAGAAACGTATTGAGCTTGCTGGGATAAGTTACCTAGTTTATTTAAAAATGCCCGAGAATTCGAATTCCATTTATGGAGGAGAAAATTGGCTGAGTGTAACATAGTTGTTAATTGATTATACAAAATATTTAAATCCTCAAGTGAGTCTGTTCCAGACAGAATATCATCAACATATGTTCGTACTAACAAAGATTTACAGGCGAAATTAAGCGCGGGATTCGAAGTAGCCAACAGATTTAAAACTAACAACTGTCAGCAATTCAATGCATTCTAGGGGTCCTTTAAAGGAGTTTCTCCATAGAATATTTTGCAAGAATGTATGTGAGGGGCTTATTCTAATATGCCTATACGTTTTTTGAATATCACATGTTGAAGCATATTGAAAACTTCTAAATCTACAGAGAATATCAAACAGTTCTGGCTGTACTCTATATCCTTTATACATAGTGTCATGTAAAGAAATGCCACTAGATGTCTTTCCAAAACCATTAAATACTACTCTCAATTTAGTTGTGGAGTGGTCATTTCTAATTACAGGATAATGACATAAGAAGTATGTATTTTGACCTTTCATTTTCTAAGTTGAGGGGAATCAGTTACGACGAGGTACAGGGGACGCCCTTTGGTACTCATTCTGTAGACGTCTCTTATTGTGATCTTGTATATCTTCTCCAGTTCTTCTTTAATGTGAATAATTTGTAAACCCTCAGCGAAAGCATGGGATTTATCTTCTCGTTTTGTATATGAGTGGAGTTGTACTTTCTCGGTTCTTTCAACTTCTCAAAGTCATATGTGTTCTTCGTGAATACAATCGAAGATTTATTCGTGTATTTTATTTCAAAATCTTTTTTAACATCCTCTTTTAATTTCAAAATCATAGCTCTATGCGCTGATACGTTATCCTCAATAACGATTGGAGGGCAAAATGAAGGTTTCTTAGAGATTTTCTTTGGGCCGTTTTGCTTGACCGGCAGCTTATCCTTCCTCGGAGCTTGAAGTTGCAGGATAAAATTTTCTAAAGGTCTTTTTCTTTCGTTTCCTTTGAGTATTTGTTTGAGTGATTTCGTCGTCTGATTGATCGGTTAAAGACTCATATCTATTGGTCGTTGCTATTTTTCGACTGAGTGGGATTTGTTGAATAATTCTGTTGAAAGAAGTAAATTTTTTGGGTTTCCCGAAACCAGGAGGGATGGTCTGCATTTGGCTAGATTGTTGAGTTTGAGGAACTGTATTAATCGCATTTAAGTTTTTCTAAGTCTTCTGCTTCGGTTTGCTTATTGCCACCTGTCATTTCTAATGTTCTGGCTGTTATTTGTTTTTTATTGCTAAGTAGTTTTTCATATTGAGAAATAAATTTGTCATTTGGAATGGAATTGACCTTGTCTTTCTCTTTCACTTCTTGTGCCCAAGAGGGGGTGGAAGGTTTGTGAAACTCAACTTCTATAGTTTGGGGGATGTTGGAGGGTGCTTCTTCTTCATCTGACGTGCTATTGTTCAAGTCTGGGCCGATTGTGTCTTCTTCCATTCTATGAATATTTTGATTAATGCTGTTTGGATGGTTTGGCGTAGAAGTGTTTTTGTTCATTTTCCCTCTACATTTGGGGATGGATAGTGTAGAGTTAAGTCTCTGGTGTGTTTGTGACTTGTTTGCCGCAAATTCTGGGGTTTCTGTGTACTTTTTGTTTTTGTAATTTTCTAGACACTTTTCT
Organism: Galeruca laticollis; assembly: GCA_963921935.1. Classification (NCBI taxonomy): domain Eukaryota; kingdom Metazoa; phylum Arthropoda; class Insecta; order Coleoptera; family Chrysomelidae; genus Galeruca; species Galeruca laticollis. The sequence continues at coordinate 166,593,219 of OY998176.1, forward strand.
AGTGGGAATTCTATACACTTGTTAATGTCTTGTTCTAGACACTTTTCTACTAGTTCTATACACTTTTCTTTTGGTAAATCTGATTGATTTGTCGTTGTGACTTCTCTGTGGATATTAGAAGTGTTGGCTGCACACTTGTTGAGTAACGAAAAATCAATTTGTGCGATAATTTCGTCAGGATTATTAGTTACTTGGTTCGTTGTCTACAATCAGGTGTTGGGGTTCCCTGTTACTTTTTTCCGTTATTTAGCTTTTTTATGTGAGTGCAAAGTTTTGAAAGTTTTTTAGTAATCTTGTGAGGGGACGTACCTTTATATTATACTGATTTCGGGGATGTTTTAGCAGTCACTACTGCTTTTTTATCACTCACTATTTTATTAGATGATAAGTTGTCAATTGTGAAAAGCTCGGCTCTTTTTATATTGAGATTATGAATCTTTTCCCTGAGTCTTCGCGTATACTCAATGGTAAACGGGATGGTTCTCGTTGTTGGAGGAGAAGGCAGTGTGAAATCAATGAGACTGCTCAATGAATCCCTTGACAAACTCTTCAAGATTCAATGATAATTTATAAAATAGTTTAATATACAAATGAAAACTTTAACTACTATAACTAAACGAGTGTGCCTGAAACAATGTACACAGAGTTTGTTGCTTTTCACAGAATCAAGTTTTTCGTTGTGAGATAAGTTATTGCATTCGAAACAGGTATAGACTGAATTATTAATAAGCTGATTGTTTAGATGATGTACCATCCTAGAAACTTTATGAGCTGTGGATATATTGGTAGATGAATTATGATATATGTCAGGTATAAACATATTTTCTAAAGCTAACCAGCAGGATTCTAAAAATGTTTTATATCCATTGAGAGTGGGTTTCAACCAATTATCCATTTCATAAGCTTTTCTTGTACTCATGTTAAGTTTCTGTAGCAAAATAAAAATAAGTATCAAGTCCCATTTTTCAACAGGTACTTTAAGAGTTTTTAAGGCTTCAGTATGTTGTTTTATTTTAATAAAAATTTTCTAAATGAATTGTGGGTGATTTTTGTTAACTGAGGAATTTCTATAATTTTTTTAATACGAACAAAAATTGTCAACTCATTATGATCGTATCTCTGTTTCAAAGTGTCTAATGCTAATTTTAAGCTATCATCAACTAGATGCAAATTTTCTATTAGCACAAGTGGCTCGTTTACAAGATAACTTTTCAAATAAATCTATTTGTGTACATCAGTAAGATCGTCATTAGCTAAAATGAGCGTTTCATAGATATGAAAAACCGATTTCCATTCTGTTAACTCGCCTGTAAAAATTGGCACTGTTATTTGAGGTAATTTCACTCCAAGGGTATTGTTCGATAAGTTTTGTACAACAATTTGTTGTGGTTGAGCTGTGGGATTTGTATCTTGAGGGGAGAGTTGTTTGACTTTTCTGCGTAATTTTGACAATACGGCGTAATACTGTGTTTGAAGTTATTCGAAATCTTCCGATTAATCTGGATCTTATGTGACAATTGTTATTTGAACTACTTTATATTCTACAAAAGCTTCTAATAGAGCTTCTTCTCTAGTAGTAAATTCAAAACAGTCAGTTTCAGTTTGAGAATATCTTTTTAGTCAGTTATCTATGCGAGTCACGATCGATTTCTGTGAAGCGCGCTTATGACAAAGTGACGACATTTTTAATACAGAGCTATGATTACCTACAACCTATCTACAGTGGAACAATATCAGTCTTTTTATCTTACTTGTATTCGTCTCGAAGGACCATGGATAATAATTGGCTCTTATTAAAAGGGTCCAACTGTGAAGGTCCGTCAAGCTGCCTCCCCCCGGTTAGATTTTTTCTACCAAAATGCTAGCACACATGAAGGACACCTAGCACAACCTAGCACAACCTAGCACAATTTTTATAGCTAGCACACCGACAGCTCACTATAATAATGGTTTTGAATTCGGGTGGGGCCAGGTTAACGCTAGCCCCCCCCCCTTCCCCGTTGGAATTTTTTTGCCAAAATGCTAGCACAGCTAAAGGACACCTAGCACACCATTTATTATAGCTAGCACACCAACAGCTTACAATAAAAATGATTTGGAATTCGGGTGGGGCCAGGTTGACGCTAGCCCCCTCCGGTTGGAATTTTTTCGCCAAAATGCTAGCACAAATGAAAGACAACTAGCACAACCTAGCACAAAAATTTTTGTATATCAACAATGCTTTTGAATTCAGGGGGTGGAGGTTGTCTGCAAAAAACGCTATGGTTACACGAATGAATGAAAATGTTGGATGTATAAAAATGGCCCCTAAACATCATTATTGTTGTCAGCTGTTGCCGGATTGTGCGTGATATCTATATTTTCATGTCTAGCAGGGTATTTGATTAATTAATAATTAACTATTATTTAATTAATAATTAAATTGACGATGATTTTGATTCATCGAAACAATTGTCAATTTTTTAGAATTTTCAATAACTTTTGTTATATTGTGGAATTAACTAGAGACCGTGAGTTTCATTTAAAAACACTAATTAATAATTATCTATTTATTTTAAATTAATGCTAAGAAACGGAACAATACAAAAAACCTTAACTCTTACAAATAATTTTGTTAAAATCATAGTAATTTTAATAAAACAAAATAATTTAATTGAACCATTTAGTCACGGAATCAGAAACAATCCGTGCATAAATAAGTTGAAAATTACGTGACACTATAAAAAAGGCAACGAAAAAACGTTTGCGTACAGACATGTTGGATAAATAAATGTCCAAAAAAGCGAAGCCGTTGGATATGTCCTATGGACAAAGTTGTGCAATCTGGGAAGGGGCGGCTGAGATCCCTAAAAATGTTCCAATATATTGAGAATACATGTTTTAGACTGATCGTGGTTCACTGTAGTCCTTATTAAAAAGAAACACTCAAACTTTATATTGGAATTTGCCATAATATTTATTACCGAAGTTGATGGTTAATCAACCGTTGTAATGATAACATAAATATTCCATTTCACTATCAGATTTTTTTGAATTCCCAAGTTTACTTAGAACGTGCAGCTTTTAATTCTTAGAGCCGGCTAATCACGCTTCAAATATTTCTGTGGCATATCATAAGATACCAACACTACTATGTATTTTTCAAAGTTTTTAGTATGTAACTGGCAATGTATGTTTGTTCGGTTGCAATCTTGCAACTCAGTTTTGATGAAGATATCTCCAACTGATTGAGCTGAAATTCGGTATGTACGTCTAGGTTGCATGCCAATCCATCCTAATGTGACGTCATACTAAATTCAACATGGCGGATCACCAAAGTTCTCGGACTGAAGAAATTGGACTAATTTTTTCATGCTTTCTTACAATATGGGTATGAAATTGCTCCAATCCGTCTTCAATTTTGGTGTACTTGTGTTTTTTGAGTCCTTTATTATGACTTTTGAGTCCTTTATTATGACTTTGAGGTCGAATTGTTCGACTGTGTTGCATCGATTGGTTCACTTTGACTTGTGTTATTCGCAGAGAAAGATGTCAATAGCATTGATTTGTAACCCTATATTGAAGAGCTGAACTGTTCGAAATTAACCGGCAAACGACATTGCAACAATGGTGTGTTGATTATTCAAATGCACTAAAATAGAATAAACTTTTCCTTTAAAACTTTAACTATCAAATTATAACGTCATTGCACAATTTATATAATATAAAAGCTTGTCGTGAGATTTACCTGTATAGATAAACAAGTAAATTAAATAAGTTGATCTGATTGATTTTAAATTTCAGAATATTCAAACTAAGTCAAAGCGAGTACTTAAATCTCACGACAAGTTTTTATATCATATAAATTGTGTAATGAAGTTATAAGTCGATAGTGAAAGTTTTGAAGGAAAAGTTTATTTCATTCTTTTCAGTGCATTTGAATAAAAGCTTGTTTTTAAAATGTTTCTCATTTCCATTTTATTTTAGTTGGAAAATGAACGGGTTTAAAGATTAAGACAAACTTTTCCGCACTAATGTACTCCAGAGGCTGTATCGTGCTAACAAACCGAAATTTTTCCAAAAATAGCCAAAAATGTGATATATCTGGATTGATAAGACCCATTTCACTGGCTCTGGTGACTAGAAAATCATTAGAGTTCATCCGTGTGATGCTGTCAACAATATCCAATCATAAAATTGGTCACTTGTATACACTCCGGAGGATGTATCGTGCTAACAACCCGAAATTTCTCAAAAATGACCAAAAATGTAGTATCTCTGTATTTATAGGACCCATTGTACTGGCGCTGATGAGCTGAACAACAAAAGCGTCTGTGATGTCGTGAACAGTATCCACTCATAAAACTGGTCACATGTAAACACACCGAAGGCTGTATTGCTAACAAACCGATATTTCTTGAAAATCACCATAAACGTGGTACTTCAGGAACCATAGCAACCGTTGTACTGTTTATGGTGAGCTGACAATCAATAAGACTCATCTATGTAATGCTCTTAACAATATTCAATCATAAATTGGTTGATTTTATGCACTACGGAGACTGCATCGTGCTAACAAGAAAAAGCGGCCGACGACAGTGACGACGACATACCCACAGGATTTTTTGTCTAAAAACTCGTATTTAGTGTTTTTCACGCTGAAAAACGTGAAAATTATTTAAAAAAAATCCAAGATCACAACTTTTTTTGGGGTAAACCAATACTTTTTTCGCAATCTTAGATAGGGTTTGCAGAAAAGTAAAAAGAGTGGATTCGCAAGAACCTTCAACGCACAAAAAGTAAGTAAGTCTAAACATAACCAATATCAATTATATTTGTCTAATCGGACGGAAGGCATTCACATAAAATAATGAAGGTTATGGATTTTTTTTCACCTACAGGACTTCACAATCGTAAAAAAAGGCAACTGCCTGGATAAAAACTGACAAATAGTTTTGTTAGGCAACTACATTAATAATATTCAAAAAACGATTTTTAAAGTTTGTTATTTATTTATGGCACAATAAAATTGAAAAATATATACAAGTTACAGGCCTAGATATTTCCAGAGTGGTTAACACATAAGACATCATTTATTTATTTATATAAATACACCCAATCACATAAAAAATGCCATCAAGCCTATAACTAAATTGATTTTTAGACAAGAAATCAGTTCAAACAATAATGAACAATATAATTATAGGTTAGGTTTTAAACTTTTAAATATAGAAATTAATCATTCTTATACAATTATTCGAAATCTTGAGAATGATATTACTACATTGAAATCATCCATATGTTCAACTTCTGAAATGATTTTCAATGAATTCAGTCATAGACAAAATATGAAATACAATAAATTATTTCATAGAATTCCAACCGGAGGGGGCTAGCGTTAACCTGGCCCCACCGGAATTTCAAAGCATTTTTATTCTAAGCTGTTGGTGTGCTCCCTATAAAAAATGGTGTGCTAGGTTGTGCTAGCATTTTGGCGAGAAAATTCCAACCGGGGGGGGGGTAGAGCTAGCGTTAACCTGGCCCCACCCGAATTCAAAAGCTTGACGGACCACAACTGTAACAAATTAATGTTACTGGATAATATCTCTTCATTATAGTCGCCAGTTTACATGAAGAATATGTATACAGATTAATTGAAATTTAAATATTCACAGGTGACACTAAATAAATATACTCATATTTAACTACTTAAATATCTTATTGTACATGACGCATTTTTACAAAACTTCAATAATAATGACATATTAATAAAAACTTCAAATAAATACTGAAGTGACATTTTGTGATAACAACTGACTAGATTGAAATGTGAAATTAAATTTGAACATGTAACATTTATTTATAACGAATAATAAATACAATAAGATCAACCCAGAGAGACCAACATACTTAATCTGGATTAATAATCACAAGAATTTTCACAGCATTCTTACAAAATCGAACAATGCACTTCATAGTTTCAAGTAATTAGATTGCAACAAGTTTTGAATAATGAACACTTTTATCACTAATCAAAAATAAGACCATCAAGTGGTCGGGAAAGAATAATCTTTGCAGTATGAACACACCACAGTAAAAAAATTCGAAAACATTTTAAAAACAATTGTAACGATTTCCAATCAACATAAAAAATTATTAAAGCCGTGCCTGTGTAAGTGGCTTGCCAGCTACGATGATGCCTATCACTTAATACAGGGTTGCCAACTTAAGAAAAGGAAATACCTTATCTTATTGATATTTTCAATTCCGTGAAAATATTCAGCAAAATTACCAATAAGTCTTTGATTAATATATTGTATTTTACTATACCCTCAAAATTATGCTGATGGTTGGTTAAACACTCCTCTTTTCATGTATATTGATATGATTCATTCGATTCCATCCTCATAGCAACAAAAAAATGTTAGATTTGTCAACAGCATGTTCGCAATGCGCAAACTCCGAAGTGCATGTACATCCTTTGGTGTATAATTTGGTTCACGCGCATCCCTATCGGGTTGAAAATGATGACGATTGTGCCATCTGCCGGGTAAAAACACAAACAATGTGATGGTAAACAGTATTAGTTTTGCAGATTTTAATAATTTTTTCAAACTATAATATGCGTTGTTTCTTGCTGTATTTACACAAGAAGAGGTAAATGAAACATATAATATAGTTTCGGCGAGAATACACCTTGAAAGAGTGCATCAAAGATTTAAAAATTTTTTCAAGAGTTCCAGTATCTTATTTTGATAAAATTATTGTATTTGTGCTATGCAGCTTGATGAACGTTGCAAAACCAATAAGAAAACAATAATCTATAAGCTACACAAATCAACAACAAAAATGATAACAAAGTTAGTAATTTTCTGAAAATTTTTAAAAATTGTTAAACATAGTATCTGTTAACATTTGCATCGAAAAAAATGTTTAGAAAAATTGTAAATTATCAATAACACAAATGAATGCTTTTTATTGTAAATTTTATTGTATTTATCATTTATGTTATTGTATATTGTTTATTATATTTTTTCAATTTATAATAATTTTAGTTGCAATGTAAGAAAAATACTTATTTTAATAATAAAATTATTTATCAATTATTTTTATCGCATTTATGATAATAGTTTACAATTAAAAATTAACAGTTTAATCATTATATTAGCTATGAAAATATTTAATGCTGATATAGTTATTTGTGTAACTAGTGCAGAAAGTGCATATTTGTTGCACGATGCATGAAGTTTGCAGCTCGAAATCAAATTTTATTAAACTACGAGTATTTTACAACAGTTCAACAAAAATTACTAATAATTTTACTTTTTTGGAATAATTTCAATTTTGATATCGCAATTAGCGATTATTAGTGATGGACAAACTTCATTTCCACTAATTTTTTGAGTTTTGGTCTAATTTTTAGTTGTGGATGTTTCATCATGTTCTTTACTTAAAACAGCTTCTTTTCGGATTGTGAAGCTTTCGGTACTGGAACTTGGTTCATCTTCTAGAATTTGAGCAGCTAACTTGTGTTTTTTTAGATAGTTTCCCCAATGTAATCCAATTCATACCTTATAAACTGTAATTCTTCAATTTCAAAAACTTATGAGAATAACTTCCAAATTAATACAATTTTAGGTTGTACCTCTGGCAAGATTGGAAGGTACTTACCTGCAAAGTTGAATTGATAACAGGAACTTTCTTAGCCAAATGTAAGGAACGACAGAAATCGGTTTCAAAAAGTGTCGTTGAGTATAGATGAAGTCAGTGAATGTTGTAATCTCGGATTTGAAAATTATGTTAGTTTCAGTTATATTATTATAATAAATTAAATTGAAATCTGTTTCCCGTGCTTTAATTTTTCAATGAAAAATATTTTTTTCTATTTATACAATTCTAAATTTCGAGGGACTTCCTAGATATTTGTAAAATATATACCAAGGAACACAGGATCATGGTACTTCCTCTTTTCTCCTTTAGTTTCGGAAAATATTTATTTAAATTCAGGATATCCTGTCTGCTTACTGAACGACACTTATGTAAATATCAATTATTATTTTGCGGTTCTTCGGGGGTGATACCAACTTCCGATTTCCTAATGAAACACACTGCATATTATTACATGGTCAGTTAGGGATGATCCTGAGGAATCCAAGGATATCAGGTTTGATTTTGATATCTCCAAACACTACGGAGAGATATCGTCAATTAATTTCCCCATAATCTCGTTAAGTGCGATACAGAAGCTTTCCCTGGCGGATAATTCTATTCTTTCAAACTAATGAAGCTTATGGATAAAATAATTGGCGATATCGAACGAAAGTTGGTATCACTGCCAGTGGAACAAGAAGTTGAAAAAGAATTGATATGTTCAATACTGTCGTTAATTATTTATATAGGATCTCCCAAATTTCAATCTTTGACACAAAAGACTATGATTCAGTGTCACCTGTTCAAAAGTGTCTGGCACGCCAAGGACATAAAGGCTCATCCGCCGGAAGATTCAAATTCTGATTTCAGACTTTTATTGTGCCCTCACTTTGAAAGGTCTAAACATAAAGGGCTATCCCTACCAAAGTGTCAAGCTTGCTTGTTGATGACCAGTAAGTAATTAAGGTTGGTACTTTCGCTTACACATTCAATTGACATAGTGTTATTATGCTTTTATTTCCCTCTCACTTCCGTTTTATCTTTTCATGGCAGAATTTTTCCTGCATGAGGTAACCGAACTTTTCCGGATTTTGAAGCCCTAAAGTAAAAAGGAAACATTTTCCTAGATTATTTATTTCATTTTCATGTATTGAAAAGCTCGGAGGGGTATATTTTATAATTGGTCTATTTTAAAGCCACTCCATGTTCGGCCTTTTCAACTATACTATTATTAGGGACTGACGGTAGTACTGTTGTTGTTACCATCTGCATGGTTCACCAAAGATAGACTTCTCCGAGAACCACTTTTAATATAGCAGGACCAAAGGCAGCAAGTAAGAGTATAATTTATATTTTTTGTATCGCATCACTTTCATAGCGAGAGACTGGATTCCACTCCTCCATATGTAGAGGACTCCACAGAATTAACATTTTAAATGTGTTCATGAAATAATATCTAACTACCTACTTACCTTGAGAACTTATTAGTACTAATAGGGGAATTGCATATAGTGTTGAACCGTAAACTGTTCCAACTTTTCTTTAAACGTCTTGTTCATCCACAATCTTATCTGACAATGAAAATTCAGGAACTTTTACACAGAAACATTCATGGTAACTAAACCTTTATGATATTGATTTACCCACCCATTTCTCCACTGTAACTAGCTGGTCATTTAACTATTCTTATATGTATATAATCAGCAAACATTCATTTGTTATCAACTGATTAATTAGGTAACAAAATTAATGGTGGCAAAAGAGTTATCGCTTATGCAAGTCGCTCCTTGTCTCGTACCAAACGTAATTATTCCGTTATTGAGCGCGAATATCTGGCAGTGATTTTCTCAATTGAAAAGGTGTTCATATCACGGTGATCACCGATCACCATTCTGTCCTTTGGCAATCTCCAAAACCCCTCTGGTAAATAACCCCTTTAGTCGATGCACCTCAGACAGCACAATTTAGAGTTAGTTCATCGGAAAGGAACCTCCCAATTATTATCTGATGCCTTAAGCAGGATGTATTCCGAAGAGATCGCTCCAAATCCCGCTGTCGGTGCCGACTTCCTGACTTGTGATTGGCCTGCCACTCCCGGATTCAGGTATATTGACAGATTATTTTGAGCTTTTTTACCTGGGTTGAATATCAACTGTTAGATACCGAATATATAGGACAAAGCTAGTTTCAAGTCAATATTTTTTCAACCGTAATAAGAACACTACAGTATCAGGAAGATTATATTATGCTAACTACTTCTTTTATTTGTAATATTATCTTTGCTATAGAGAATATTAATGTTCTATGCTATTTTTATATAGTGATAATTGAGAGACCCGGCGTGCACGCATATCCCATATAAAATTATTTTCCGTCTCATTACTCAGAAAACCAGATGACCTCAGGTGACGTCGAATAAACGTAACTTTTTGGTCGAATTTTATGACGGTATGAATATCACTTGTTATATCACGTTTTTTCAACGAGTTTTTAATTACGTGATTAAAGTGACGTATAAGAGACGTCGAATAATGTCAATAAGTAACGTTTTGAATAGAAGTTCAAGGAAATTTTCTATATCTCATTCCAAATTTAATAAAGTTATGCAAACGTGGATATACCTACTGCATATCATGCTGGAAATGATTATTTTATTTTAAAAAACTACTCTGTGACAGAACGTCTACTTATACGGCCATCTTATCAATAGCGAGCTTCGCTAAGGTATACAGTATTGAAAAAACTATGAACACCGCTTACAAATTCTTTTTTTTCACTAAAGTCGGATTGAGAGTTTGGAAAAAAACATGAAAGCGTAGAAAAAAAATCTGGCAGAGCGTGGAATCGATCCAGGGACATCTGAGTTACGAGCAGAGTACGCTTTCAATGCGCTATTCGACTCGTAATTAGATATTTCCTATACATTCTTAGAAAGCGATCGCAGGACTGGTTGAATGAGCAGGAGCGAATCTCTGCAAGATTTAGAAATAAAACAGCATGCGCACTGCCACCATCTTTCCGCGAACAAAGATGGTGGCAGTGACTGATTGCATGGTACATTTATATATTTATTTATATATCTATACCTTAGGCTTATGGCATCACATCATGTATCACGCACAGAAATGGCATCACAAATGTTACCATATATAATAGTGGGGTTTAGCGATGGTAGTGTAAGTACAGTGCTAGATAAATGGTTTACTCCCGAGCGGTCTCAAGTGTATTGGCCCATATGCATCTAAGCTGTAATATAACCGCGCGTTAGCTAGAAATGAAGAGGTAAGTTCAACGTGGGCATTCATTCCCGTTAAAAGGTGTTTGTATGAAACGGGTAAGTTTAATATATAATCCATACACTTCAAAATGAGTTCAAGAAACTATAGTATTTTACTATAAACTGGGCTATCATATCTTTAAATTTTATTTTATAATCGTATTAGTCCAATGTTTCCACGTTCTAATTTTAGATAACCTTCAAAAAGCTCAACAACAAGAAAGAAAAACAGGAAATATCAAATTTGGACTCTTCTGGGGATGAAAGTATCGTCAAAAAAAGGATTCGCCCAAACAGATTTTGTTATTCTGATGATTCTGATAACACTCAAAGTCAAAGTGGTCAACACGAACTTCCGACAAAAATAAATTTTAAACGGATATCCAAACAAGGTATGCATACGAATGATTGTTTTGCTTATATTGTCTTATTGTAATTTATGTTTTCAAGGTCCAAATAGTGGGTCGCAGCCAACAGTGGATATAGGTATACCATATTTAGGAGATCAGGCAGAATCATGTAATAAATGTAAGTGTAACAGTATTTATTTAGTAACTATCTTTTAGTGTGGGTGATAGTATGTAATTTCATTTTTGGTTGTTCAGATTCAAGTCATGGTTCTCAGGCAAAAGAAGATGATGTATTCTCATGTTCGAGTGACTTGTCAGAATCAGCTTTAAATGATTCAGTAACAGAAATCAGTAAATTTGTGTCAAGTTCCGCAAAAAACGATATTGGTATGTACCAGATTTTGAAATATTGCACACTCTAGGGATTATTTTCTTTGAAAAAAACCTAAGAGTATTCATTTTGTAATAACACCTGCCATTACTAGAAAAAATACATTACCCTATTTTTGATAAAAGCAAGTTATTCTACTATTGGGATGATATTCTGTAATACTTCATTTTAGGTGGTTCAGTGTTACCAATATTAATTAAAATTAGAGAGCAGAATAACCAAATATTGGAATTGCCGAGACAGAAAGGATTTGGTAGAGAAAATAACATAGTACACATAGAAGAAGACTCCATTGTGCGTAAATTACCAGCTGAAACTATTGAAAATCTGCATTCACTAGACAATGAAGTGAAAGATGATAAGGCTAAATTGACTGAATTAGTAAGTTTTTTTGGTTGGTAATATTAGTAGGAATTGACAGCAATTTTCATGATAAAATAAAAATGTCTACAAGTTTTTTAGTGCAAACCAGTAAGTACTTAATAATTCATAATTAATGTTTTGCCAGGTCTCATATTTGTCATCATTGGGTGGTGATGGGGTTGTTACCAGGATAAATAGGATTTTAAAATCACTAATGAGTAATAGCTTGGCATCCCAGTTAAACTTTGAAGGACGAAATAATCAAGCTTTTTCCATTTTTAAATTTTAAACTATGTACAGGGTTATTGGTTATAATTTGACCACCCCTTTATTTCTCTTATGCGTACAGATACAAAAAAAAGTTTCAAATAAAAGTTGTAGGAGTATGAATGCATTTAAATGAAATGTACTTTGCACACCAATAGCGTTTTTGAATTACGGGGTATAATATAAAAATATATTTTTTGAATAGAACGCCCTCTATGTTATGACACATTCGGATAGGACCTTTTTTTCTCATAACAAAAATATATAGTTCTATAGGTCTAGCTTTCATACTTTCCAAAATAATGGACAGTAAACTCCTAAAGTATTTAAGTTAGTAGTTAGCTAAAAAAAGTAGTAGGTTACTGCACTTGTTGATATTATCTGTCAAAACTAAGTAACTTCTAAAGTAATAGACAGTAAATGTTTAAAAAATAGGCGAATGGGTGTGACATGAACAAATATCATAAAAAACAATATAGTGTTTATTACGAAATACAATACAATAGCAAACAACATAAAAAACAATACAGTGTTTATTACAAAATAAAAACCGATTTGATATTTTCATAAATTTTAACCAAACTAAAGTAAGTGCTCAAAATAACCGCCGTTAGTTTCATACCGTTATCATAGTTCATAACTTCTCCTTAAATTTTTTATACAGTTTAAAATTTTATTACTATTTCCATGGTTAAGAAGTTCAATTTCAGCTTTAATTTTCTCTCTAATTATTGCAATACTGTAACTGGTATCGGAATAAACTTTTTCTTCTAAATAGCCCTATAAAAAGCCATCTAAAGGCGTTAAATCAGGATTATTAGGCGGCCATTGAATCGTGCTACCATTGTTGCGAACTCATTATTTAAGTGCTCTTGAACTTCTCTTACATTATGCGGAGGTGCTCCGTCTTACTGCCATATTATGACATTAAGCGCATCTTCTGGAAATTCCTGAAGTAAATCGTCAACTTGTTGCAGAATGTCATCGAAATATAATTGATCCGTTGAAGTGAAATTATAGAATATTGGCCCAACTACTTTACCCCGAAAAATTCCACACAAGACATGAATAGATTTTCTACCTGATTTTTTAATTTGTTCAATTTTGTATTTCCAAAAACTTTTTCGTTCCCACGGTCATCTATTTTTTCTGTTAAATAGACCTGATGTAGAGAAACTTGATTCATCCGTCCAAATAATTTGTTTAAAGTAATTTTCGTTGTCGTCTAAATTTCTTATCATTTGTTGACAGAATTCCAATCGTTTTCGCTTAGGTGCTTCACATAGCTCCTGTACTGGTAAAATTATCTAAGGAAGTAGTTATTATTTTTTAGTGTTTTTTGAACTTTATAGTAACTTGTCTGTAATTCGCCGGAAATTTTTTTATACTACTCTCTGCATTCGTCAAAATAAAAATAATTGATGTGTTTTATTCTAAGAATATATTTTTAGGTAATTTAATAGTAATTGAATGAAAGTATTATTTTACCTCCAAAGTGTAACAGTATATTCAACTGTTCTTCTTCATTTACTATGGCAATATGTTTCTTCCTAAAAAAGTTATGATAGACATTGACGTGAGGGTAAATATTTACAAATTTGTTCAGACTAGGACATCGTCGATTTGTATACAACTGTAGATATTCTCGTCTTGCAGCACGTTTATTTGTTATTTTCGACATATACAGAAAATATTTCTACTTTTTCAGAAGCCGTATAATCCCTTTTTGAAAAATATTGCTAGCAATTAGTTGTATTTGTTACGTTAGTTTATAATTTTGACAGATAACATCAACAATATTGCAGTAAGACATGCATAGCCAACTACGTTTATTAGCTAGATGCTGCCTTAAATACTTTAGGAATTTACTGTCCATTATTTGGGAAAGTATAAAAGCTAGACTTATGAAAGTATATATTTTTGTCATTAAAAAAAAAGCCCTCTCCGAATATGTCATAATATACAGGCTGTTCTATTTAAAAATATATATTCTTATTTTATACCCCCTAATGCAAGAACGCTATTGGTGTACAAAGTATATTTTAATAAAATGCATTTAAACTCCTACTACTTTTATTTGAAACTTTTTTTTTGTATTTGTATGCATAAGAAAAATAAGGGGGTGCTCAAATTATAACCAATAACCCTGTACACCAAGGTGTGATCTTGTTATAAGTATTTTGCATTATCCTAGCTTTGTTTTTTAGAAGTTGTAAAGTCTAAAGTGAAAATAGCTGAGACCTATGATATTGAGACCGCTATTCAAAATTGGCCTAAACATGCTCCGTAATGTCTGAAACTATCTGAAATAAATGAAGATTGATGGCAATAAAGTTTTTGTATATTAGTATTTAAGAATAGGTTTAAGTTATATTCACGTTTTTAATGTGTATCAAAATCCAATAAAAGATTGAGTTTGATTTTTTGAACATTTTTGTATATAAGATAAATAGGTTCAAGTTATATATTCCAGTTCAGATGTATAAAAAATCAAAGTTGAAAGCTATTGTAAGCAAACGTCATCTTGACAGAAGGGTTAAAAATATTTTGGCTAATGGAGAGAGGACATCTCATACTGCTACTGCAGAAGTTTCTACTGTAAAACAAGTTGAAAATGAAAGTATTATTAGTCATGCACTGCTGCCAAATGTTCTAGATGAAGTACAACAGTTTTTTGAATTAGACTCCTTTGAATTTTGCAATGATGTAAATGAACATAACAATCTATGTTCAACTGTAAACTCTTCTAATAAACATACGGCAACTATTAGAGAGATGTTGCGAAATTGGGCTATGAATATCTATAATATAAATAAAGTATCACATTCTGCAGTTACAGATCTTTTACATTTGTTACATGAAGACTATCCTTGTTTACCTTTAGACTGTAGAACATTACTAAAAACTCCAAGAACGTTAAAAAAAATTCAGTTGAATAAAGGTGAATTTGTACATTCTAATTTAAAAAATAGCTAATTACAAATTTTAAGTGATAATGTTGAAATGTTTCAAAATTTGGACCTACTCTCATTATGTTTTAATATAGATGGGATTCCTGTTTTTCATAGTGATAATATAAGTTTCTGGACCATTTAATGTTTAATAAAAACAGTAAACTCCAGCCTTTTGTAATAAATATATATTGTAGTGACGGTAAGTCTGATCCATTAAATACATTTTTGGAAAATTTTATTTCTGAACTTAAAGATTTACTAAATAATGGTATTATTTTTAATAGAGCGTCCTATTTCATACAAATGCACAGCTTCGTATGCGATGCTCCCGCAAGGGCTTATTTAAAATGTATAAGGTCTCACACAGGATATGCTTCATGTGAAAAGTGTTCAGAATATGGTACTTGGATTAATGGTAGAGTCATTTTTAAAAACGGCAATGCTCCTCTGCGTACAAATGAATCATTTAGGAATATTTCGGATGAAGATCAACATCAAAATGTTTCGCCACTTACTGTGTTACCAATTGATTTTATTAAACATTTTCCTGCAGAATATATGCATTGCATTTGCTTGGGAGTCATACGTAAGTTATTGAACTGGTAAACCACCAGTAAAATTATCAGCCAGACAAACTGAAATATTATCAGAAAAGTTACTTTCATTAAAATATTACATACCCTTCGAAATTAATAGAAAGCTCAGACACCTGTGTATAGAATACAAAAAACTTGAATGAAAAACTTGAATGTTAACATTTTTTGACTGTATGAAAAGTGTTCCCTAACCTCGCTGTAGTCAAAAATACCTTGGTAGTTTTGCCGACTGTAAGAACATAAGTATTTTATTTTCAATTTTTGCATTGACCAGTTGTAATGAAATAATGTATATTTTCTCAACTTGTTGAATGGCAAAGGCTCCTGAAATTTGAATGTGCTCAGCGGCCTTCCTACATTCGTTAAGTTGTAGATAATTTTTTTTTAAAAAATATGTTTATGTTGATCATATTTCTTGTCCTAATGGAAATGGAAACGATTTTAGGATTAATATATACAGTGCTATTCAAAAGTCCCCTCCTCCCTCGTATCTTTTGAACGGCTACACTTACATTAATAAAATTTGGAGGGTGAAAATAAAGTGTTGTAAACTTCTCTACGAATGGTAACAGGTAACGTAATAGTAATAGATGACGTCACAGTGCCACTCTGGCCAATAGTTTTAAATAGGACCTTATGGCAAGTGATATCTCGTTTGAAAGGCATTGACATTGGCTACATAGTCATATTAATTTTGTTTGGGTTTATATTAATTTTGAGGGATACATTAAATAAATACCAAAATTACTGAAATTATTTTTTTAAATTTAATTAATCGGATATCAACAATGGATTCTTATAGCAAGTGTTCGAAATGTGCTCCGTCTACTTCCTGACAGTAATACATCCTGTTAGTAAACTCTTGTCGTACTCGTTCGAATGTGTCAGCTGAAATAGTATTGCATTCTTCAGTAATTATTTCTTTGAAAACGCCAATGCTATCTGGTGCCATAATATAAACCTTGGATTTCAAGTACCCCAATCGAAAAAAATCTAATGGTGTCAGATCTGGTGACCGAGGTGGCCATTCTATAGGACCTCGCCGGCCGATCCATATACCTCGATATTCTTCATCCAGGTAACGTCTTACTGCACCATAATAATGTGCAGGAGCATCATCTTGTTGAAATGTTATTTCCAGATGGCCGAATTCATCTTGATTATCATCCAGAATT
Organism: Galeruca laticollis; assembly: GCA_963921935.1. Taxonomy (NCBI): domain Eukaryota; kingdom Metazoa; phylum Arthropoda; class Insecta; order Coleoptera; family Chrysomelidae; genus Galeruca; species Galeruca laticollis. The sequence goes on from OY998176.1 coordinate 166,610,221, forward strand.
TCAAGAATTAACGGCTCAATTGTATTTTGTAACATCTCCAGATACACTTCACCGCTTAAATTTGAATTTAGGAAAACAGGACCAACTATGTGGTTTCCCAAAATACCTGCCCAAACATTGACATTTCTGGTATGAGGATTTGTGTCACTCCAACACCTTACATTTTGTGTATTCACATTTCCATTGAGGCAAAAAATACTTTCGTCACTAAAACAAATTGTTTTTGTGTAATGTGGGTTTTGACCAATTTTATTTGTCATACATTCACAGAATTCGAGTCTTCTGTCGGGGTCGTCATCCGAAAGGTGGTGCACTATTTTTAAATTGTATGTATGAAATTTATTTTTAGCCAACACTCTCTGTACTGTACTTTTACTTACTTCACAGATAGACGCAACTTTAGTTGAAAAGGAAGTAGGGTTTACCACCATTTCAGCAACTATATCAATTTTTTTATCATCACTAAATGTTGGTCGACCAGATCGTTTGGCATCTTGAACACTACCTGTTGCTTGAAACTTATGAAGAAGCTCCCTCAAATAAGTTCTCGAGATATGGCGATATGGGTATCTCTCATTAAATAATCGTTCCGCTCCATGGAGATTCTTTCTAGATTCGCCAATTATTAAGATAGCTGCTACTTTGTCGGCTTGAGTACGGACCATTTTGCCTATGTAAACTCTTTTCGTCTCGGTGAACAATAATAAAATTGAACATTTAAGCTATTTAGGAAAACTTTGCAAAGCAACAAATACTATTGAATTAAAAACGTCAATTTTTTTCATAACTAACTAGAGGCGGACTGAAAAATCTTCAATATTTAAATGTAAAATAATAATTTTGGTCTTCATTTAATTTATCAGTCAAAATTAATTTAAACACAAACAAAATTAATATGGTTATGTAGCCAATGTCAATGCCTGTCAAACGAGATATCACTTGCCATAAGGTCCTATTTAAAATTATTGGCCAGAGAGGCACTGTGACGTCATCTATTACTATTACGTCACCTGTTACCATTCGTAGAGAAGTTTACAACACTTTATTTTCACTCTCCAAATTTTTTTAATGTAAGTGTAGCCGTTCAAAAGATGCGAGGGGGGGAGGGGACTTTTGAATAGCATTGTATATGTGTAATGAAAATAAACAATATACTTTTTTAGCGGAATATAGAAATGTATGGATTTTTAGAAATTTATAATTCTCTTTAAATAGAAAGAATTGTTACAAACAAGTTTGAAAGTACCACATGAGTTTTATTTATACTACTGTAATAAGAGATTATATTGAAGGGTCACTACCATGACGTTGAAGAAATGTGATGAAAAAAACGTATCATATACGTGATATAGATGGCGTACACAGAACGTGATAAAGATTGCGTAGAAAGTACGTGACGAAGATGACGTACAAAGTACGTGATGAAGTTGACGTTTATTTAATGAGACAAATTCACGTGAATTTGGCGTCGAAAAAACGTCATAGGATGACGTGTTTTCGTAACGAACATAACGAAAATAATTTCATTAATAAACTAATTTTTTGCTTCGTTCGCAAACCCAGCGACGTTTACCGTTTGTATAGCTATATAATTTTATTTTGTACATTTGTTTGTTCATTGGAGCTTATTTTTACTATTTATTCTTCGAACAATTACCGGATGACTTGCTGTGTAGAGTTGAGTGATAATTTGTTTTCTTTTTTTTATGTATATATTAATAACGTCGTCGAGGTTTGCGCATGTTTATAATATACAGGGCGTACGTACACCTCAAGACATTTGAGTTTTTTTTAATGTATGTAAGATATTTTATCTTATTGTTTCTGTCTGTTGTTAGAACTCGGTTATGCATGTATCCATGTTGTGAATTTTTTATTGTTCCGATCACGGATGCTAGTCAAACATGTTAATACACTGGTTAACATACTAAACGCGTTTTAGTGAGTACTTCCTAACCTCCACAGACACATTACTGAAAGTACCTTATTTTTATAATTTCTTTCGCTTATCGCTGTTTTCGAAATTTTTCCTGTGAACTAAAATTTCTGGCGCCCCTCAATTACCTTTCCGTCTGCCTAACTTTCATCTTATAAACCCACGACTCCTAGCTCTCCGGTCAAACAAAAAGAACGCCATTCGCATACGTCTCAATTGTTTATCGCCCACTATCGTTCCAAATTATAGTATTTTCCTAGGTCATCTTTGTTCTATCCAAGGAAACTTTAGAAAACTTTGTACCGAACAGTTAGGACGGTTACACTATACCACACCAAACATTAAGACTCCATCTACCTTGAAGCTGGACTTCCTCTATCCAGTGCGGATTTTCTTCAGGCCAATAATGCATATTATACAGATTAATACCACTCGCATTATTAAACGTAGCCTCGTCTGTTCACAGAATCTTTGACACGATATGCGGTTGTTTTTCTAGCAGACCTAACATCTAATTGCAGTAATCCAGCCTTGCATCAAAATCTCCCTCGTGTGAAGCTTAGTGGAGAACTATATGATAAGGTGGCAGTCTAAAAAACTGAACAATAAGTATTGGTGAAAACGAAACCACTATATTCATTAAAACTAAAAAAATCTTGAAGAATATACAATAGTTTCACAAGGCGAATCTTGCATAAGTATTTTTGAGAAATGGATAAAGGATAAAAGTGCCGTGTTGCGTTTTTTAGCGGAATATTTAAATAACAGGTGAATCTAAAGTTTAAAGGGACTTACAAGTTTCTGACCTAAACGTTCACTTTATTATATGAAAAACCAGCCTGTGATTTTTTTAAATCTTAAGAACAGTATTTTTAGGTATGTTTAATTCTATGGAGATTTGCCGACTACTTATATGTGAATTCTGTTGAATGAAAGCAAGAACGTTGATTAAATTATGTTCGGTCATACCTCTACGTCTTTTAAAACAAGGACGATGAAAAGTACGAGTTTCTCTTAATCTTCTTGCCTTTCTTTTAAATACTTCGACACTCTCAACGAAAAAAGACGTAACTAAAGTTACAGTAATTTTAAGTTACACTTACAGGCGTATTCAGCGTAAAAAGTAGGTCCAGGCGATAAAAAAGCCGTATCTCTAGATCAAAGAGTTTTGAAGAAACCTGGTTGAAAACGGTTGTATTTCGTGTTAAATAAATTGTTTCAACAGTTAAAATGTGGTAACATAAGAACACTCTTTTTAAAATTGTTAGTTTTAAACGCATTTTTTTTAAAAAAAAGACGCACTACGATATGGGTCGTTGTTACTCACCATATTCTAATCATAATTACCTATCAAAAACGCATAGCAATTCAATATACAACCTTATTGCTCGCGCTCACGCTAGTTGAGTTGCGGCTTTATTTAAGTTCAGTCGTTCAATGTTTACATATCGTATTTGTCGCTGCACGTTTTTGTTCCAATAATATATTTCTTAGTGGTTTAAAAGTGAACTGAAATTTGCGAATATGAATCGCACCAAACACATGTTAAAATTAGCATTGAAAAACAGAGAAACAATAGACAGTAATGCTTCTGGTGAGTAAATAAATTATTTATTTTGTTTGCTCATAACCGCACTTTTTTAAAATATGCTAATTAATGGCAAAAAATGTGCCTTTAATGCATTTTTTCGATTTATGTAATCCTTTTTTAACAACCTTATTCTTTTTATGATTATTGTGTTTGTTTATGTATATTATAGATCCTGAGACTGACTTATTGGCTAAGTCGCTCAACGATTCGGGTAGTTCTATAAACAACAATGAGATTTCCACAGGACAAGAACTACCAAGTGTTTCAAGTATTGTGCCACTGCCTATAGGAGATGGTCAATATTTAAACAAAAATTACGAGCTTGTTCCAGTCAAATTCGGTACGAGTCTGAGTCTAGCCAGGAAAGAGAACCCTTTTCCCCAGAAGTATCTGAATAGGTGCGGTCTATTTGTAATGGTAAGGTCAAGTTGTATTTAAACAATTAAACTAATAATATCTCGAATAATACTTTCTCATTAATAATAAATATATGAAAATGGTGTATTGCTTATCTAGTAGAAAAAGCTAAACATACCCTGACAGCGGTAAAAAGTGCCAATTTTCTCCTCGCTACATGAAAAAATAAATATTAAATTAGAAAAACTTACCTAAACAACAATTTAAGAACAAATTTCAGGAACGTCCTCCATTTATTAGACTTTTCTTGTTATTTTATATAATATGTAATTTTTTCAGATGGTTTAAGACAAAAAAGTAAAAATTTCAACAAAAAAAACTTATCAATATATTTTAATGACAGTAGTCATATTATTATATTGAAATAACAGTATAATTGATTTTTGCAGAAGTTCGAGAAAGCAGAACTGACCATAGTACGTTAACCAGTTCTAACAAGTCCTCCGGAATTATTGAAGACAGCATTCAACCTAGTACAAGTTTGGTTCCCGAGAACAAATCTGATTCTAGTAGCAGAAAAGGTAGCAAACAGGAGGAAAAAAGAAATGTACCCAAGCAAAGTAATCCAGGATGAAAGAGGAAAAGGAATCCTGAACAATGGAAAACTAATATTAAAAAAAGAAAAAAATTGGGTCAAGAGTTTATAAATCATAGAGAAAAGGTGATTAAGGGAAGACGATAAACGGGGACCTCATACTAACCGACCGAATCAAGTACCTGAGGATGTTAAAAAAACTGTAAGAATGCATATTTCTGAAATTCCTTCTGTAGATTCATATTACGTGAGAGCCAGGTCAGAAAAAATATTTTGGAGTGAACCTAACATTTTCAATATTATGCAAGCTTTATGGGGAGTGGCTAATTGCAAAAAGCTATGAACCGGAAATCAAAGCTACCGAAAGGCAATATGGAGATATATTTTATAATGAATATTATATTGACTTTTTCAAACCGAAAAAAGATCAATATCCAACATGCGACATATAAACATGAGATACTGCTGAAGAAAAAGAGTCGTTACTTAAAGACTACACACTTCATATAGCCTCAAAATTCGTTGTTAGAGAGCTAAAATCACAGCATAAGTTACTTGTTCAAGAAAGTAATTCTGTTGTTTTGGCAAGCTATGATCTACAAAAAGTATTGTCGACACCTATGTCAGAAGTCTGATTATTTTATTATAAAAGAAAAGTCTTTGTTTTTAATTTTACATTATTTGACGTAAGAATGGTTTTGCTACGTGTGGGATGAAACAATAGGCAAAAAGGTGCATGAAGTCAGTAGTGCTGTGTACCTTTTCATTGAAATGAAAGTAAAAGAGTGATTTAAAAATTTTTTCTATTCAGATAACTGCGCCGGACAAAATACAAATAGGATAGTATTTTGTATATATGCGTTCGCGGTAGAAAAATTTAAAATCAATATTACTCACATATTTTTTGAGGTAGGTCATACACAGAACGAAGGCGCTCATTGATAGACGTAAAAAAATTTAACTTGTGTATGTTCCGGAGCAATGAGTAACCATCATAAAATGTGCCAAAACATCAGCTAAGCCTTATGTAGTAACATAATTAGATCAGAGTAAAATACTCAATTTTAAAGACCTAATGAATGAACAAAAAAACTTTGAAATTGGTACTGACAACATCAACGTAAAGTGGAACGAAGTAAGGCGTATTAATATTACCAATTAAAATCCAAAATTAATACAACTAAATTATGACTTTCTATCAGAAACTAGTCACTACATTGATTTAGATGAAAAGCATGATTCTTATTCGACAAGGAAGTCCAAAAAAATCAGGTAAAAGATGCTACTTTAATTGAAATACCCCCAGTTTAAACTGATCTACTTCCAATTACAAAAGCAAAATATAGGTCTTGGCAATTTAAAAGCCATACTTGAGTTATACCACAATTATTACAAAAAATTAGAATAATCTAATAAGAGTATAGAGCATCCGTCAGAATCAGAATAATTTAAAAATAAATTTTAGGGGTATAAAAATGTTTGTAAATCTGTCTTAGTTGATAGTTTTCATTAATTTTAACAACTTCTTTATCTCAACTGTGTATTAAAAAAGAAATGCTTAAGCAAGTCTGTGTATTTTTTCTAAACTAAACTCTTCTTCGTTCCTTGAATTATTGTAATATTTTTTTTACCATCCTCCACTATACATAACAAGACACTTAAAAGATATACAAATAATACTGCTAAATTCGCAAGGTTGTATCCAACAAATTCTCAAGTATCTGAGTAATCATGAGTACCGAATTATGTTAAAAAAATTTCTTTACGATCTAGGTTTCCTAACTTCTTGTAGACAAAACCCGAAATTCGGATATTTATTTAATTTAAATTTTTAGAAAAGTAATAATTTTTATTTTGGCTCTCGTGAAGAATTATGGAAAATCAGTTACGGCTTTGTTCGTTGGGGGTGTCGACTTCTTTACCATAATGTCTCCTGTCAGAATATATTGTTGAGGCTATACCAGCATTTTGGTTACACTCGAAGTAAACTCCAATCATATCATACAATTCTGCATTTGATATACAAATCACGAATTATTAATACTGATAATTAATTACTCAAAGAGATCGCAATGTTTTGACTGCTGTTGATAAATACACAATATGATGTCCCCATTAAATTTATTGTCACAGCCTACTTAGTTTCGAAAAAAACTATTTTAATCGTATGAAATAACAATGGTGATAATGGTTATCGACATTAAGATTCTTCTGCTATAAAAAAATTTGAAAGAACTACTGACTTATTTTTTAATTCAAGTTATAATACAGGGTGAGTCAATAATATACTTAGGTAGTACTTATGTTTATGCGTTTTTATTTATATCTCGAGTTTGACAAAAGCTATCCAACAAGCGGTTTGCGCCATTTTGTTACGAATTTAATCCAGTTCTATTATAATTTACAATAGTTAGGTGTTTCCATTAAACATTTTTAAGGAAAACAAATTTAACAATTAAAATTAAATACAATTGTTTGATAGTTGATGTAATTAATTCATCTACACTCTTTCTAATGACACTAATTTCGTTAAAATCGGTTGATCCAAACCAAAGTTATAGGTTTTTATCCACCTATAATTCCCCACTCTCCCCCATCCCATATTTGAAAGAATAAAAAAAAGTACTTCAGAAAATTTGTGCGGATTTTAGGTCTTTTCCTAGTTTACTTATTTAACACTTGGTACTATTGGGTATATTTCACACAAAACTGGTTTTCCCATTTTTCTTCACAGGTTACGCCCCCTAGCGGCTAACCTGGAAACATGAAAGTTATTTTCAGCGATATCTTTTGACCACTTTATTATACTCTTAAGCTGTCATTAGGGCTGCCCTAATCTAAACTAAACAATTATTGAGGTTAGCTGAGGTTACCAGTGGATATATTAACCATTATGTAATTAACCTTTACCCAAAAGCTCGTTTCTTACTAGTGTTCTGGAGAGAAAATATAAGGTGACAGAAGACTACAACAAGTTATTACTAAAATATAATTTTCACAGTATACCCAAAAAACTATTCGAATAATATCGTAGGTCTACTCGTTATTCATAGTCCCAAAAAAAAATACCAAACTAGGTTCTTTTGAGAAATACTGATCATCAGACATTGTTTTTGTACAAAAGTTAAATCATCTTCACGATGAATATGATTAATCTGCGGTGAGCTTAATATTTCAGACGAAAAAAACCATTCTCCACGACGCATATCAGGAACTATACCCATTGTTTGCCAAAAATCTATACCAAAAATAATTTCATGACGAAGTTTAGGAACAACAAAAATATCAAATATTTTTACAACATTTCTTACTTGAATAGGGGCTGAAATAACACCGATACAATCACATGTGTCATTGGAAGCCACAGTACACACGGTTTCACGATTCTGATCTAATACTAATCCTAAATGTTTGAGCTTTTGCTAGCCAAGAGAGCCAAGAATAATTTTGTTGGCACCAGAATTTAATAAACCATAAAAGTTATGACCTAAAATACTAATCTTTAGATAGGGACATTCACCAGGACCTACATGAGACAAGATATAATCCAACACGATTTTTTCCTTACAACTAGAGTAATATGTCGTCGATTCGGTAGACGAAGACAATCTCCGACCTAAGATTGAATTCTTTCAAAGTTTCCCGAAAAATGTTGGCAATCTGGACAAGTCTTCTTAGTAAAACCAATCTTTTTACAAGAGAAACATCTAATTATACCTGAAGTGCAATGTTTCGCAACATGATTAGGCTGATCACACTTAAAACATGTTCGAGGTGTAAAGCTCCTTTGAGAGGTTGTAGATTCTCCTTGAGGGTTGCTTGTGCTAGTAGTGCTACCTGACGAGACAGCAACTTTCCTAATAACTAGTGGTTTATTTTTAGGAGTAATGCTATAATCAGGTTCTAATGACAAGTTACCGGGCTTGGGGGGGGGGCTATATTGTTCAATATTGATTTTCGTCTCCTCTAGTTTCCTGCAGAGTTCCATCAAATCGAAAGGAGTATTTATAGTTTGAAGTGTAAGACGCTCTTGGTAAAATGGAAGAATATTGGACTTCAAAACCTTTAATCTGAATCCATCAGAAACCGGAATAGACATCCAGTCAAAAAGTTTACTCATGACTGTAACATACAAACCAATTGGTTCATCGGGACCCTGAGTTCTGTTTAAAATTTGTTTCCAAAGTTGGTCACTAATATGTGAAGGTACAAACTGCTCTTTCATTAGACCTATGAGAGTATCCCAATCACTTGCATATTTAACCACCATATGATAAAAATTTAAAGCATCACCCTCAAACAAATCATGAGCCGATAAAAATAGTTCGGCCTTACTCTATGTCGAGACTTACCTAATTCTTCCACTCGCTGCCAAAAAGAATTAAAACCTAAACCATAATTACTCGAAAATTATAAATCCCATTTATATACAGGAACCGATTTAACACTGCTTACATGTTGAACCGACATAGTCATTTTATGTATACCGGAAGTATTTGCACTGCTATTGGTTAAGGTTTGGCTAGGGGATTGAGCACCAAGATTTGGATCACTAGGCACGGAATTACTACCCTTATCCTCAAAAAGCTTAACTTTGTTCTGATAATCAGGAACAAATTCTGATAAAGAAATTAGTAATTTTGACCTATCTTCTGAAATACTGAAATTCTGAAATTCTACCAATTCTACCCATTAAATGAGCAACTTTTGTTTCAATTTTTTTAACATGGCTTGAAGAGCCACTAAAGGAAAAAACATTATCACGCAATTCATCTAACTTTTTTTGACATTCTGTATTTTCCAATATAGGGTCCAAATTAGAATTTCCCTTAAGGGGACTATTGGATTTTTCTAAAGCTAAAATACTTCTAAGGTGTTTCCGCAATGATGAGAAATACCCCTAACTGACAATTCGTACTCGAGTTCATCTTCAACCAAGTTATTAACCTGTATTTGAAACATATTTGTATTTAACTCTTAAGAGAAATACACCAAGATCAAAATGGAAATATATCTGTTAAACAATCAATTGAAAACTGTTTTCTCGATTCTCATTACCAAAATTTCAAAATCGGGAAATATAATAATGACCAAAAAAATTTTTTTATACTCAAATTCACAAATAAGTGGGGCGCCAGTTATTATAGTCTTAAGCTGTCATTAGGGTTGCCTTAATCTTAACAAAAGAATTATTGAGGTCATCTGATGTTACCAGTGGATATATTAACCATTATGTAATTAACCTTTGCCCAAAAGCTCGTTTGTTACTAGTGTTCTTGAGAGAAAATATAAGGTGACAAAATTATCAGAGACTACAACAAGTTATTACTAGAATATAATTTTCACAGTATACCCTAAAGAACTGTCCGAATAATATCGTAGGTCTACTCGTTATTCATAGTCCAAAAAAAAATACCAAACTAGATTCTTTTGAGAAATACTGGAGTACAAAAATAAATAAATAATCGCTGCTTATATAAATGATTACCCGTGCTAAATGAAAGAATTACAGTGATTAAACTATATCTGGAGAAAAATATTTAAGAACTATACCTCAGGGAATAATATGGGGTTCTTTGTATTATTGTTACCTTGGTAATATATTTAAGTGAAATCGGTGAATAGGCGCCACCGAATTCCAGAAACTATAATGCTGAAGGCGATCGTAAAAAAAACGGTATAGAAGTAGCCAAAACGCGGAAAATATATGTACACAACTAAGGTATAAGTGAATAAATAAATAGTCCAACTAGTACAGGCCAAGCGTTTATTGCGAATAAGGAAATCGCTAATACGAAGCTCCTGGTACAAGTAAACACAAAAGAAAATAAGTCAAATATCAATTGCCAATACAAAAATATTGTAGGTATAAAACAAAAGAGTAATCGATTTAGTAGGAGTTATAGCGTGGTATGATCATACAAGCTTTACATGTATGTACCCTGTATCGATAAGTATCACAAGCCGAATAATTATCTAAAATATTGTAAATACCCCACATATCAATGCTTTGATGTGGGATTCCAGCCCAAATCAAGCCGCAAATGTTCAATATTGTACTAATATATGAATTAATATTAGTAGATAAAACTAATATAAAATCACTTGATAATCACGAGTGATAATGAGAGTCATAAAACGATAATATAAGTCTTTATTGAGAGGTAATTCAGCAAAACGCAATTCTCTATTATACTTGCTGGATGGCACGTTTTGGGTTCCAACCAAACGTCCACAAGGTCACAATCGGGAGTAGATATCTGGTAAATCTTCAGGGATCGTCTCAGGCGGGAATAATTTTTGCTAGTATATAGCAGGTCGAACCAGGTGTGAAATCGAGTACAAAATCCAAACTCGATAATCAAAAGATTCCAAAATAAATCCCAAAATAGACGGGAATATATAACGTAAAAGTAGGAAACCAAAATAAAAACCCTACAACAAGGAGAGAAAATAATCAATCTCACCATCTACAAAGTTGTAATTTGTGAAAACTAAAAATAACTCACCTCAATTTATCAATGAGGGTTCTCAAAATTCCAATATCGAGCCACGTGGAAATAATTTCGTCATCTTCTTCACCACTATCACTCAATAGGGAATCATCGGATCTATTCCCAAAATCCACAACTCTGGTTAAAATTTCTGAATATTTTTTCTTTTATTATAGTCCGTAAAATATCATTGGATTCATACTGAAATTTGAAATCAAATAATAAATAAAAAAATTTATAGTCCAGTGTATCTTCAAAGTTACATTCCTAAATTCAACCGTTTTATTAACCAAATACAAAATTTTTGAGAATATTCTTGAACACTCGAAGCCCGCATTTCAACACTGTAAACAATAGACTCGCGCCATTAAAATTCTTCCCGCGTAATTTTACAAATAACATATAGATGGCGCCATACTGCAATTAGTACGATAGAACTATGTTATTTCGAAGAGACTCTGGAATATTAAAGTGAAAACAGAAATTTTAAGTGCGTTATATTCAGTATAATGTGGTATGTTACCATAAACTAACATGGGGCCATAGAGGGTTAAACCTTTCTACGTAGAAGATAGCTTAGGAATGTTTGTAGTGAATGAATTTCCAGGTAATTTCTTTCAATACATTTTTTAATATTAGTATAATAGAATTCTGTATTTATGCACTGTATATATTAAAACATTTCTAAATCATACCTTCATTCGTTTTGAGAAAGCTACTGTGTTAGTGAAACGCATCAACCAGTTAAAATTGAACATTAGTTCAAATAAATGAAGTTTTAATTAAACTAAATTCTTCGATTTTCATCGTTTGATAGTATATTATATAACAAATGTTCGAATCGAATTTTCAACACATGTTATAGACGATATTTTTCCGAGGACCACAAAAAAAAGCAGAGTCAATATTTATTTTTTAAATAAAAGTTTATGGTAAGGTTACTACAATTTTAAAAATAAACTAATGCTTCTAAACCGTTGTTGATGATTTTCTGTCCTTTAGTTGATACGAAGTTTGGAATTCTATGCATATCAGACACAGAATTACAGAAAATTCAATAATTCGCTCTTTCACTTACTAACGGTTCAAACATCAAATTCAAAATGTCATCGGCAAAGCACTCTAACTGTGGACCAAATAATTATGCCATTGTAGACATCGGTAATCATCGACCTGTGTGTAAAGTAAAAACGCACAGCCGTCGGCCAATCAGATTTCTCAACTTTACCATTTCACTCGGGTATGCCGTTCGTTCGTTTCCGTGTTGAAATTGTTTGCAATTTGAAATTTTCATTGAAGGAGAACTGTATAAAATGTGCCATATTTCATAGTGATCGTCAGAAAAATACTATTTTATCTGAGAAGTTGATTCTTTTTACCAACAATCTGATTAATATATTTTCAATGACAGCCTCGAATTAATATCTGATACTTTTTCCCTTGCATAATAAATAACTGTTGTTCTAATTTCGTCGCATAAAGCATGAGCGAAAATCACCAGAACAAAACTTTAAACATTTGTTACTTGATAATCTCTGCTTACATTCCCCTTTTCTGCTGCCAGCGCCTAGACTGTGTTCTGGGGTATCTGTGTAGACCTCAGATTAACAAATAAAATAGATATGTTTGTTTTCATCTTTTCTTGCCTCAAATATTGAGTCACATTCTAAGCACACTTACGGACACTTTCACTGCTTTGCCATATTTACAAAGTCTCTTCAGTGGCAGGAAAAATGAAATTAGAAGTTCAATTGAAAATGTGTTAAAAAGTTATGCAAATAAAAAAAGTCATACTAATTTATACATTTGAGTCGCTATTATTAAAATTAATTATCAATAGGTACTTGAATTTTATTTAATAAAGGCATATTCTTATATAAATTTTATACAAGTATTTGTTGTATCCTTAGTTATAACTTGCTTATAACTAAAAGTGGCCACATTGCTCAAAATTTCAGTACCTGTTTAATGTGTCAATAGTAATCTATTTAGTAGTTTTGTCCTTGTTTAATTACCATATAAAGAGAGATGCAAATATCGTCAGACTGTGATCGAATATCATTTCGAATACGTCAAACGTGGTTTGTTTATACGAGCGTCATTACGGTTAGAGAGTAAACATTTAGATCTTTCATTTTGATGTGTTTTTCAAAACTTTTAGTTACAAAGTAAACTTTTAAATAAATTATTTTTTTATTGGTGCCTCATTTTATCTATTTAAAGCACACCTCAGCGTGTTTGATCGAACTTTCAAACACGGGCGGGTTTTAAAGTTACCATGGTAACAACAACAACTCGCGAAACATAAGTATCATTAGTGCTATCCAACTCTTCGATCTTGATTCCGATTCTGTTTATAAACAAAATCGAAAACGGATTGAAGTTTGTTGAACGACCAAAAAAAATGTCATTTGTCATGTCATTTTACAAATCTAATAAATCAATATTGACATAACCTCATCATTATTTTGGTTCATTTCACATGTATTTCACACTTTTCACAAGTTCATTCAGTTTAATCACGTTCAATTTTATAGAAGCTGTTCTGTTAACTAAAAATGTAATATCCAGTTGCAAAATATCACTCACATCACGTAATCCATAGACAAACCGTAGTTTATTTAAATTTTTCGACCAATCACATGCTTCCGATTTACGATTGTTTTCAATAGCATCATAATTTTAGACCGATTATAAACAGAGTGATCGATTGACATTGAAAATGTATTGTTGAACATGTTGTTTTTTAAATGACAGGATTGCCGCGTTGACAACTTTTTGATTATTGATCTGACAGCAGTACCTCGTAACGTCAAATAAAATAAATACTATTTACGATGAACTTTCACGAAACTTTTGACTGGGCATCGCGGACGGACTTCCATTTTTTTTGTAGTAATAATATAATAATAATATTTTTTATAATTCGTGTATAATAGAGACTTCATTATAACATTGTTTACAGTGTCACAATGAAGCTCTTTGAACACTGTTATAGTAATTTTTAGTGTACAGTTGGTTATTGTATTTAGTTATATTTTCATTTGACATTTGTCTTTAACCTTGACACAAATTATAAATAAAATGGTATAGCGTTGTTCTAGCTAACAAATGATTATATTGAAGGTAAATTAGAATGATTTATATATTAAAAATATTAATGAATAAAGTATGCTAGCGTTTATTTATCAATGATTTGCCAATTGTTTATTTTTATATTGTATAGGATCAATATATACCCAGACAGCACACAATATCCATTAGACATCCACAAGATATCCTTTATGGATATCCTGTATATCCACTGGATATAGATGGATAGCCCATAGACATACAATGGATATCCATATGTCCGCCTATATCTAGGATATATGTGTTATCTTATGGATGTCTTTGGAGATATCTACTGGATATCTCGTTAATATCCTATGGATATCCTATTTTCACATTTGGTATATCCACTTAACGTCCCACGGATATTAATAGGATAATTTATATTCACATTTTGGTATATCCTTCCTCCTCAAATATGAAAATCTGAGAATATATGGCTAGTACCTACTGGTGGAAATACAAGGTGATCCAACGAAAATAATACAAACCAAAAGTTTCTTATGTCTACAGACCTGGAATAAAATTAACTGAAATTAGTTTATTCAGTCAACCAGTTCAAAATATTATAGATACACAGGGTGGATAGTCTAGTATTTAAGCGGACGACTGTAGAATATTGTGGCCCAGTGAAAAATATTCAAATACTCATCACGTATATCTGTTATATTTTGTACTGATTGACCAGAACTATCATTTCCAGTTAATTTTATTCCAGATCTGTGGATATATACAACTTTTGTTAAGCATTGTTTTTGTTGGCAATATTGTATTTCCACCAGCAGGTACTAATCAGATATTCATCTGTGAGTAAGAAGGTACAAATGGAATTACATTTTTCATAATAGTAGTATTATTTGACATATGATGAAATGATATACTTTGGAATAGAATGATAGAAAATACTTTATTTTATATAATATACATATTTCCATAAACATCAATAATTATTCCTCTCCACCACCCAGCTCATTTACTCTGCAAGGTTCTTTCTGTAAGAACGATAAAAGAAAGATTATAGATTTTCAAAGTCAGCTATACACCTTTTTGTAAAATAACGTTTTGAACATTGGCCCGCGTCTTGTATTTGAGCACATACCTGTAATAAGAGCATCTCTTATCACCTGAACAACATTATTATTATTGAGCTCATAAGATTTTTTAATCAAATCAGTCGAGCCCTCAGCACAGTTTATCATGAAACAAAGTAAAAGCTGATGTAAAACCTATCTCACATTTTCACACCATGCTATTTTACGTTGTATAGATATTACAAAACGCTTTTAATGTAGGTAATCAATCATAAATATCAATAAAATATAGGAGACGTATCAATATTCAGAATTGAGGTAAGAAACATATACATACCTTATTTTTTCCAAATCCAAACTAACGTTAAAAAATAACCAACCACTTTTGCACGTGTTTAAAACTATTGATCACCCACAAACCTACCCTACAACTTAACAACGAAAATGACGAGGCTAAGCGGTCAAACGCGGCATCGCCCAATGAGAGAAAAGAAATACCATCGGTATGGTTGGTTGCATAGTTTTGTGGGTACGTAATATGTAAATATACTCATTATTCTCTATTATAGCATTGAACGTTAAGTCATGAGATATTCGTTGTGTGTTAAGAACACTTTTTGTGCCGTATTCGTATTGTTGATTAAACCCATAACTGATCACTCAATTAAGGTATATTTATCATTTTTCAATTTCACGTCTTGGATAAAACCAAAAATACATTGAGCACAGACAAAAAATGCGACAGAAAATAATAATAGATATCCATGGATATACAATGGATATAATATCAGGAGATTAAGACATTTATGCATTGAAGGTATTATGTATTAGAACTTTTCAATAATTTTTTATGTGATTATTCAATATATTATCAGTAAAATAGAAAATAATTTTTTTCATATCCATGAAATACATTCAGTGGATACCCATTAGATATCTTACATGGACTGGATATTCAGTGGATATTGGGCTATCCACTGGATATCTAGTGGATATTGTGTGCTGTCTGGGTAGGTATACAAAACGTTCGATTTTTGGGATAAATTACCAGATATCTATGTAAAGATGTATTATAGAAATAATTCTGTTCATGATATAACATAAATAGGTCGCAAGAGCATATTCGAAGAAGCTCTTTTTTAAACAAATCATCAGCCTCTGTTTGCTTAAATGGAAGTTTGTTCACAATTTACACAAATATTCGGGTATAATATGTCAAAAGTCCTGAATAAAACCATCTGTGATCTGACCAATTAGGAATCTACAGAATTGCCAACTTAAATTCAAACCACTCCTCCTAGTTTAAAAACAGGGATATTATGAAATTATATTTTCTTTAAATAATTAAATAAATGCGAATTATAAACAATATTGTGTGAAACTTGTGCCACAATGACTTTCTGTAGTACTCGTGATTTGCACAACTCACCGCCTCGCGGTTCGTTGTGCGAACTTCAATCGTACTACAAAACGAGTCATTGTGACGCTTGTTTTACAAATAACTATTATGATTTCAAAGTGGACCAATAAAAAAATAGCGTAAAGTATTCGTGGATAACTGGTCTTTCAAACACTTGCACAATTTCGAGCACTCCGGCTGCGCCGTCGTGCTCGAAAAATCGCGCGTGTTTGAAAGACCTTTTTATCCACTTATACTTTAATATACTATTCAATGTTTTTGGATTATCATGGTTCGTCGGTGCCAAGTTTATCAGAAAAACAGCCAAAATTACCAAGGTCATGTAGGTACAATACCATCCCCACTTTTTGTAATTCATTCCTTATTTCACTACTGGCGTTTATAATTGTTGGCCGTGAAAATAAGCGTATTTATGAATGAATAGCCCTCTCTATGTTTATAATTACTCTAAGGTGTAGACTAAGGCGCAGTGCTGCCAATGAGAAGATAATTATCCCAAACGGAGATAATTTTAGACACATGGGATTAAATTGGGACACCTGGCGGCCGGGGATAATTTGTAATAAGTTTGAATGTTTCGATCAGAATTTATAAAAAAGGGATATTTTATAAAACTGCCAAATGGCAACACTGACCCGACCAGCCAAAGACCGAATAAATAATTTATTTTTTTAAGATTGGTACGACTGAGTTGGTAGTTGCTCCAAGTTTGAAAGACAGATTGACATGACGCTTGAGTTTGACGTACGTGTTGATTGTTGATATGTTGATGTTGATCACAATTCACAAGCCACAAGGCAACAAGACTACCAGGAGCGAAACTGAAAATATCGAACTTCCCATTATTTAATGGATAAGTGGTTGATTAAAAATGTAACGAAGAATAAACATGCAAGCTATTTACAAACTTATACAAAATTTAATGATGAGATCGGATAACATTACAATCACATATATGGATTTGTACATGTTATTAACGAGTGATATCAAGAGTGACTGCTCGTCACTCGCGCCATGTCACGTCTCGACTCCGCCCTCTTTTATATATTTTTGCGCTAGACGACAGACGACAGACGACAAAAAATTTCGTCTTCCTCCTCTCCCCGCAAGTCTATTTTTTTTAATTAGTTAAAAAGTATATTATCTACGGGCAAAGTATGCATACATTTGCCATATAATTCATATCTTCCATTTGCAGCATCAATGATAATTTTCCATGTATTAATTAAAAAGATATTCAGTTCTAAAAAATAAAAGTTGTAACTTTTGTAAAAATATTTCTAAAGTTTAAGGTTTCTCATGTGTGGTATCAATATTTCGCTAAAAAAATCAATGTCGCTACCGGTGATTCATTTCTTGCAGGTGTGGTGGTCGATGATTAAGTTTCATCCGCACTGATGCCCTGAATCTGGAATCAGGGCGTTATTCTTGACGTCGTTGACAACGTCATGCATACGCAAGCGTGTGATTGCTCTATTTGCGAAGAGTTCCTAAAATTTATATTCTCGAGCACCGTTCCTAAAATAATCGAATTGTATCGTCCTCACAACTGCGTCAGTTGACGTCACAACACAAATGTCATTTGCCATTTTATAACGTCAAATTTAAATAAGTTTTTCAAATATGTTATCAATTTCTCCTATAAAAATGAATTCTACAATCAGTTAATCATCAGTAGTATTAAACCCAAATTGAACATTAGTATCCCGAACAACTTATGAAAGCCAATTTGTTAATTATAAATACTAAAAAATGTATGCCAGAGATGAACGAATTTACCTCAACATATGTTTTGGTAAATAAGAAAACACTATACCTAATTATACATAAAATCTATGAAGTGGATAGACATTGCAGAGAATGAAGAGATATTTCAGGCGCTAATTTCACAAAACTTTTGGTTGTGTTAATAGGAAAAATTTGACATAAAGATTTTGTCATCATAGGAGCTTCATATTATTATTTTGGGATTCATATGTATGTGTAGGCAACTTAATTTTATTTTTCATAGTATGATATTTTACAGATGCACACAGAAAACATAATTTCTTTGAGTCAAAGATTTTGTTTATAATATACAGTGCGTCACTAGGGCACATGCTGGAACTAGACATAATAATATAAATAAAGCTTCTTTGTATAATCTCTAAAAGGGACCTATAAATGTTCTGGCACATCCCCATACCTGAGATGGCTTTCCACTAGACCGAAGTACAATATCTGCAAGTATTGACATAATACATAAACTTAACACTTGAAGTTATAAAGCACAATCTCTAGTTTTTTTCTATAAAAAATATGTGAAGCTATTCTTATGGACTCTAGAATTAAGAAATGACAAATTATGTTCTATTAAAATTTAGAGTAAGTAATTTATGATGAAACCAATCCTTAATTAATCTTAGATCATTTTCAACTACTTCAAATCATACCAATTATCTATTTCATAAATAAAGGATGTATCGTCTGCTACTCTAATTGTATATATCCAGTACTGCTCACTGAAAACAACTCATTTATACAGAGATTGAACAACACAGAATCCAAAATTGTCCCTTTGTTATAATTATTTATTAAATAACGTATATTTTGTTGTTTATAGAATTTTATCAATATTAACAAGTTTTGTGTTTTTAAATGTGGAAATTTTTTATTTCTGGGTTGTTGGTCTCGAATTTCATCTTCATGTATAGTTTAATAATGATATTTCAAAAATAGAAATCTGAAAAGTTTTTCCAAAATTGAACAGAGGGTTTTCCACTTTAGTTATGGTTTTCTAGGTGAAATCAATAAATAATTCTATTATGAGAGTAGAGTTCTTTTATTACCATTATTCAACGTTATTCTTCAAGTAATTGTTCGATAACTATTTACATTATTGAATAACGTATATTTTGTTGTTTATAGGATTTTTTGTAACAATATTAGCAAGTTTGGGGTTTTTAAATGTGAAATATTTAAATTTCTGGGTTGTCGGTATCAAATTTCATCTTTCAGTATTTTAAATTTTTTTTGATGTATAGTTTGATAGTAATGTTTCTAAAATAGAAATCTGAATTGTTTTTTTCAAAATTGAAGGGAAGGTTTACCATTTTAGTTGTGGTTTTCTAGGTGAAATCAATAAATAATTGTATTATGAAGTCTTCGAAAAGCTCTTTTATTACCAATATTGATACTTATTCTTCAAGTAATTGTTCGATAACTGTTTACATTATTAAATAATGTATATTTCGTTATTTATAGAATTTCTTGTAACAATATTAGCAAGTTTGGGGTTTCTAAATGTGAAATATTTAAATTTCTGGGTTGTCGGTCTTGAATTTCATCTTTCAGTATTTTAATTTTGTTTTATTTATAGTTTGATAGAAATATTTCTAAGGCAGAAATCTGAATAGTTTTTTCAAAGTTGAAGAAAAGGTTTTCCACTTTAGTTTTGGTTTTCTAGATGAAATCAATAAATAATTGTATTATGAAGTCTTCGCAAATTTTTTTTATTAGCATTATTGATCCTTATTCTTCAAGTAATTGTTCGATAACTGTTTACTTTATTAAATTACGTATATGTTGTTGTTTATAGAATTTTTTGTAACAATATTAGCAAGTTTGGGGTTTCTAAATGTGAAATATTTAAATTTCTGGATTGTCGGTCTTGAATTTCATCTTTCAGTATTTTAATTTTGTTTTATGTATAGTTTGATAGAAATATTTCTAAAGCAGAAATCTGAATAGTTTATTCAAAATTGAAGAAATGGTTTTCCACTTTAGTTTTGGTTTTCTAGATGAAATCAATAAATAATTGTATTATGAAGTCTTCGGAAAGTTCTTTTATTACCATTATTGATCCTTATTCTTCAAGTAATTGTTCGATAACTGTTTACTATATTAAATAACGTATATATTGTTTATAAAATTTCTTTGTAACAATATTAGCAAGTTTGGGATTTCTAAATGTGAAATATTTAATTTTCTGGGTTGTTGGTCTCGAATTTCATCTTTCAGTATTTAAATTTTTTTTTGATGTATAGTTTAATATTCATACCTCAAAAATAGAAATTTGAATAGTCTTTTCAAAATTGATGAGAAGGTTTTCCATTTTAGGCTGGCCACACTCTATATAGTTTGATTAAACAATATTTAAACAAGTGAAGAAAATATTTTGTAGATAGTCTAGTCACAGAAAAAAAATATTTTCGATTAAAAACTATATTCTTGTCACACGTTGAAGGAATGAAACTTAATGAACAATAGAACGAATTGAAAGATTAAACTACAAAAATAATTGAAATACTACCAAAACTGCTATCTACGGATATCAGTAAAACGCCATGTACACGTTTCAAGTGACTCTAGAAAGAATAAAATTCCATTTAATAAACAATTCGAATACCTAATTGAATTAAGATCACAAAAATTTTTGAAATCACGTAAAAACCATGTCGTATATTAAATTTATCCACCTTTTTCTATTTTCAATTGATACTTACAAAGAAACATTCTTTCAAATAATTCTCGAACTATTGACTGAAATTTATTCATATAAAATTTTTATATATACATAGTTATTTTCCAACTAATTTTAAGCTGATCTAAAAAATCATTTAACAAGAAAAAAAATTTTTGCAGCCTTATACCAAACATAGGGCCAAGTCTTATAAATTTTTTTTATTGCCAAATGATTTTTTAGATCAGCTTGAGATTAGTTGGAAAATAACTATGTATATATAAAAATTTTATCTGAATAAATTTCAGTCAATAAATTGAAAATTATTTGGAAGAATGTTTCTTTGTAAGTATCAATTGAAAATAGAAAAAGGTGGATAAATTTAATATACGACATGGTATTTTACGTGATTTCAAAAATTTTTGTGATTTTAATTCAATTAGGTATTCGAATTGTTTATTAAATGGAATTTTATTCTTTCTAGAGTCACTTGAGACGTGTACATGGCGCAAAGTTTTACTGATATCCGTAGATAGCAGTTTTGCTAGTATACTTATCTACTAATATAATAATGAAAAAGGATAAGTACAAGTACGTGAAACGCAATAAACTGCGTTTCTATTAAAATAACCTAGCGACAGTAAGGTAGACACATCCTATATTCATTTCATACATTTCGCAAAACGGAGTTGATTTGGATTGTAAGAACTGAGAATTCACGGTCAGTTTCGTCTAAGACGACAGTTGCTGTTTCGCTGTGAGAGAGTGTGTATCGCATGCCGCGTTGTTGATGACGTTAATTGGTTGACAAACTTATTAATCAACGGAGATAATAACCCGACCACTTATCTAATGTTATAATTTTAGACCTAATTGGGTTATTCGTTATTTGATTTTTTGCGGGCTTTTTTGTTATTCTTTTTCCATTATTTTCATTTCTCAATGGTGTTTCTATTTTTATAATTGTTTAGAAAAAATGTACAGCTACGAGGAACCTGTTGACACCCGTGCTTCTAAAGAGGAAGACTTTTCACACTATAGTCCACATGAGCTTGAGCTAGAAGATGGAGTAGGAGCGATCACAGAGGCCGGAATAGAAACAGCCCCTCTCGAAGGAGATGAAGTTACGGATGAAGAACGTGATCTATTAGGTAAGATAGAAAATACTCAACAATTGAGTATTTAAAAACTTCTATTATAAATAATATTCATTCCAAACAAGCGGGCAGTTCCTGTGACATTGGAGGTGACCATATTATTTAGGCAGAGATAAGAAACTAAATGTAAGAAATGTTGTTATAATCCTTCTGTGAGAACAAGAGCAGCAAATATAATTAGCAGGTATTAAAGCCGTTGTGAGAAACTCGAAAACTCCTGAAGAATGCTTAATTTTAATTGGAGACGACGAAATTATATCAAGTCTTGTTATCTATACCAGAGTGGAGATGAAATATGCCGCGTATTTGTCTAAAGTATACAGGGTGTTCCGGGACCTGTTGCAAAAAATTCGGGTTTGAGTACAAAACGTGAGAGTAATGATGTGACTTGAAAAAAAATTCTCATACAACCCCTCATTTCTGAGTTATCGGCCTCTAAAGTTGCAAAATCAGAACTTATATATTTTCTAAATTAAACATTGGAAAATTATGAATTTCAAATGGATGATTACGTATGTCCATGTAGTGTGTTTGACGGAATAGATAATTCTACACTACTTTCTGAAGGCCAGGGGCGGCTCATGCCCAATGGATAACAATCCGTAACTTTTACATGGACAACCTGTACAATCTAAAGATAGCAAAAACGATTTTTCAACAAAAAGGTACTATTTATTCAACTCGATTATGGTTTAGGAGATATGTAGATTTTTAAATCGTTGTACCGGGTGGCCAACTAAGAACGGCCGTCGGCCATATCTCAGGAGTGGATTATAGCACAGGTTCGGGAAATAAATTTATAACAAAAGTAGCCTCGAGAAACGCCTGGAAATTAATTTCAGACTTGTAGGTCCACCGCTAGTGGGCGCATGTGACAGTTCAAATTTTAAAATGCAAATTTTTTCAAAATTTACCAATTTAAGGAGCATATTTAATAGTATAATTAGATACTTCAACAAATTCTGCATATTTTTATTATGACAAGTTTCAAATAAGGGGTGGGGGAGAGTGGAAACCTTGTTACGAAAAAACGCCTGTAATTCCGGTACTGCTCGACCAATTTTAATAAACTTGATGTTGTTTGAAAGAGCTTTTGTTGAACAATTGAAAATTTGTAAATATTGAGCAATCTGATTATTAACATAAATGCTAAAGGGCGCTGTTTTTTTTAATATTGTGTTTCCGCGTAAAAAATGTAAGAGGAAGCATACAAATTGAAGTAGGTCTTTAAAAAGTAGACTAAATTAGTCATAAAACAGTGCAAACCGCAAGGAGATACCTCTTTTCTATCCTGAGATATCGTAAGAAACAGGTTAATGGCGGGAATTGATCTTCCAACATCTAGATTTTTTCAATTATATGAAAATTTTATATATGTTTCCAAGCGATGTGTTAGTGAATCAAAAGCATAAAATATCAATAAAACCCGATATTTGCCCAGCAACAACAAATACAGTTTAACCCTAGAACCACAAGGTGAGATTTTAGTTACAATATCCACAAGGTGGCGTCGAAAGCGACACCGGTACACAATATCCATATTTTTTTAACTAAATACCAAAATTTTTAAAAAACACACAACACAATAATAATTTGAACATAGTTTTTATTTTAAAAAACAAAAATCGCACAAATTATGTACTAGAGCAAAAATGAACTTTAAAAATTAAACATGTGAAGAACGCTTTCTAAAAATCAAAGTCAAAATGTTTTATAAAATAAAATATAAAAAATATGAACAAAAACAATGAATTGTAGAAAAATAAAATAGAATAACGACTATTCACAATCAATGCAGATGCTACGGCGGTGTTCACCACATACCCCTTGGTGGTAGTGCCACCGTAAATAAACAAATGAATTGTAAGTTCACTCGACTCGGCTCTTTGATGTAACGCTGTTAAAGGCTTTCTGAAAAACGATCGTAAAACCGCACGTGTCTCGAGTATACAGGGGTCGCGCGAATTACTACCGTCATAGCTTGTTGATTTATATATTGAGTGTTTGATACGGGGGCTAATAAAAATGTACCTTGTAACAAAACTATTCCAAAAAACGATAGGTATTGTTTTGTTATGCAGGGTACGTTTTAGTATTTAATAGGTAATATAAAATTACTCATAAGAAATAAACTAGAATCATCGATTAAAATAGCTTTTATTACATTATATAAATAAAATAATTCATCAAAAATGTACAAATATATACAGTAGAACCTCGATAAGATAAATACCGAGGGAGACGTTAAATAATTTGAGTTATTGAGGTTTCTATTTGCTAAGGGTTTAAATGAAAGAATTTTTATTGGTTTATATTTTTACTTACGGAGGTACGTTTATGAGCTTTGTTCAGGAATTATAGAGATAGACGGCTGCAAGCTTATGATACAAATAAGTTACTGTACTGAGCCATTTGGTAAACACGTGTTAATTCACTCATTGATAGATGATTCAAGCTACAAAGGTCGACGTCGTTACAACTTTGAGTTACTGACGTGCGATGCCCAAATTATTCGTTTAAGTTATAGAGGGTTCGTATTTTAAGTAAAGGAGGTCTTGGACTCCGAGGGGAAGGGAGCACAAAATTTTATGAATTTATAGAGGTTATTATGTTATCGAGGTTTAAGTTATCAAGGTTCTACGTATATAAATACTTAGAATAAATCAAATCCTCATGTATACATTACAATATAAAAATAGGAAGCATGAACAACTATATATTTAAAATAGTTAAAAATTATACCAGATTCTATAACATTCCTTAGAATTTGTTTTGCATATAAGAACAATATTGAATAATAACATATAGTTGGGAATGTAATCCTAAACCAAACTTATGAAGCAAAGCAAAAAGGAATCATTACAAATTTTGTAATATTTGCAATTTTGTATTGGGTTTATAGGATTTTTTAAGTTTTATTTCATGATTTGCAAATTTAATTGTGTAATATAAACGCACTCTTGTATAAAGAGATAAGAAAAAACTTAAAAGAACATTTTTACAAGGATGCGTGAATGATACATTTTCAAAAAGATCTTTTAACGTCGCGCCGATAGAATTTTTACATGCTAATCTATTGAAGTTAACTACAAATATATCTTCAAGCTGGGTAACATATCCCACAAAATTCTGGCTAGGTATATTGAGCCCACCAAATCGAAAATTTGTATTGCTGACATAGGCTTTTGTCTGAGAAAAAGTGGTTGTTTCTTTTCTTAAGGTATTTCTTTCATTAAAAGCAATACATATGTCGCAGGTATGTTGCTGCATAATTTTTTTTAATAGATAACCAGTAACGTAAACCGACGCGTTGCCATCGGTACTGTTTAGATTCCTGTTATCAGTTGTAAAGACTTTCAAAGGATTTGATGGTTCTATTGACGGTAAAAGGAGATCTTTACAGTTTTCTGCCAAGTCTGGAGTAATATTTAACAACAATTCATTAATGTCATTAGTGCAGTTGGCGCCGTCAACATGGTCTAAATACTTCAGAGTAAACAACTTTTTGAATGCTCTAGAAAACTGTATAGGCGTAGGGTTTCTTGAACAGTTTCTTACTTGCCCAAAAAAGTTTTCAAGGCAGTCTTGTTTTGAATTTCTTGTCAGTAAAAAGGTGTAACCCTTTGATTTTAATATACCCCAAAGGGCTTTAACTGATTTTATTGTAAGCCTCCACCCAAATATAAATTTCATTTTATTTGTAAGATTTTTTCCTTCACTGTTAACCACACGGACATTTTTAACCCTTCGCTACTCGCGCCTACATTTTTTACTTGAGTACTCGCGTGGGGTATTTTGATACCCCAATTTTATTTTAATGGGAAACATTAAAAAAGAGTTCTTTGGGTTATTTATTATATGGCAAATTACGTAAAAACACCTACTTGTATGCTTTACAAAATTAACCAAACTTCATAATCACAAAAATTTATATTTATAAACATTTAGAAGCACAAGGTAAAAATTCAAAAAATGGCAACAAAACATTAATTGACTGAGTTTTCCGATTCAGAATCGTCATCCGCTCCATGTTTCAGGCAACTGTTGCAAACAATTTGTTGGTGGTTCTTACATATCCACTTGGTGCATTTGAGGCAACTTACTGGGGTTTTTCTGTCAAGACTTCTGGGACACAAATAACACCTTCCTTTACCCGTTCTTGGCCTCTTTGGCATATGTGTTTCAGGATCTTGAGCTCTTGCAGTTGTTGATGGTTCTTCGATATTTAGAAGAAGGAATCCCCGCTTCTTTATATTTCTTGGAATATTTTTGGCATATATTCTTTTCAGAATTTGTGGACGAACTAATCCTTCAGCGATACTCCTCAAAAAACATTCTCTAGTGGGTTTTTGGAATCCATTGTTCAGTGCATATAAACATATGGCATTAATTCCTGCAATATTGAGGATATTGAAAAAACCTGTAAGTGGCCAACGCTTGGTATTCCTAGCCACATTATAATGAGCGCACATCTTATCTACAACGTCCACTCCAGACTTTGTACGATTATATTCAAGTATAATCTCTGGTTTCAAAGAAGCTTCATCCACTTCATCATCGTGATGCATTGTGGAAATCAATAGGATATTCTTATATTTCTTTGCTACATAAGAAACCAATGTGCAATGGTCTTTAAACGCAAACATGCTGCTCTGTACAGGTCTAGAACGCGCATTGGTAAATTCGAGAGGAATTTCCTTTTTATTTTTGCGGATAGTTCCAATCATTGTCAGCTTATTTCTGAGCAATTCGAAAGCCAGGGGGATACTGGAGAACCAGTTATCCATAGTAATATTGCGTCCGGTTCCTTTTAGATCCTCCACGAGGCGCATGACGACGTCGGCGGGCTTATTACTAAGGAAGTATGGGCCATCGGGTTGCAATCCAGCGTACATTTCTAACTTAAACGTATACATGGTCTTTACATCCACGAGTGCATATACCTTTAGCCCGTATTTACTTGGTTTACTCGGTATATATTGTTTAAACGGGCATCTTCCTCTGAATGCCACAAGCTGCTCGTCTATTGTTAGATACGCACTTGGTGTGACTGAAGATTGACACTTTGAGACAAAACGTTCGAATATGTCTCTAATAGGTGCCAACTTGTCCAAATTGCGCCTCTCCTGCCTGGTAGAAATATCATCAAATCTGATACATCGACAAAGAAATCTAAAACGGTTATATGTCATTGTAATAGATATATGTTCAATGCCTGTACCATTCGTGTTCCATAAAGATAAAACATTTTGTCTACCAGATTTCAAGACGCCGGCAAGATACAAAATCCCTACAAACGCTTTAATTTCACAAACATCAGTTTTCTGTGCGTCTCTTTCTCGAGCAAAATTTTGTTGAATGTGCGATATATATATGTTGGTACAATCCACAATTATAGCAAACATAGTGTCGTCAATGAAATTATAAAAACATTCCATATAAGACTTGGCATTTTTTGCATTGCCCACTGGACCAGGAACTTTCAAAACTATGTTATGAGATTTTGTTCTTGAAGAAGATGGTTTCATTTTACTCCACTTACTCTGTTTATCCTTTCCTATGAAGTATGGACCCGTAGATTCACCAGAATCATCAGCCTGTGTAGGCGGATCTTGGAACGCACTCGCAGATTCGTCAGCAACATCTTGTGCTAGAGGATCTTCCATATAATCAGGATCTGCGTCTTGCTCACTATCTGTGCGTTCATCCTGTACTTCAATCGCGTCAACTTCGAACTCGTTGGGACCTTCTTCGCCATATACCTCCGGCTCCTCGTCAAGTTCCTCATACCATTTCAACCACTGTTCTGGATCCTTGGATTGATTTGTCATGTTTCAACCTATATATAATAACCTATGTTCAAGTAATAGCAGATTTATAGTATATAGTACACTTACCAAAAATATGACACGACCACTCACGTGGGGTATTTAAATACCCCAACGAGGTTCAATAGCGTATTTCGTAAAAGTTAGTGACTCGATAGCGACCACTCCCTAGCACAGATATCTACACACTATGCTTGAAGAATACACGAGGCGACGTGGAATTTCGCGATTCCCCCACCAAGATATTGACATAGGATATGCCCGTGGGGTACTAAAATACCCCGCGCGAGTAGCGGAGGGTTAAGTAAAGTTTCAAATTCTTCCATTAGCTGAAACTGTTGTTGGGTACCCATGAATGCATTGAAATTATTTAAATGGCACGAATTTAATAAATCGAAAACATCATTCTATGTTTTAATGAATTTAGCAGTAACTTTGGCATTTGCAGGCAAAAGTTTAAAATCAATGTACGTATTGAGAGCAACTGCAACAGAATGACTAAAAATCTGAGAAGCATATTTTTCTTTCATTTTCTGAAAATTATTTGGAAACATATGCTCGTCAGTTAATTTTGGACAGAGTCTAAATTCCTTTTTTTTCATAATTGTAAAATGTATCCAAATACATTTTATTGGTAGTTCCTTCTGGTAACTCAAACCAGTAAGAAAAAAAAATGTTCCTAGTAGATTTAAAGAAGTGTGGCACGTCAAAAAAGTAAACAAGCTTGATATTATCTACGTGAAAAAACATTGTCTGTGCTCAATTTAAGGTAGCTTTTAACTAATGTTTGGAAGTTAGAAGCCTGATCAGACACCACACCTAGCACATTTAGACCGATATCACGTAACTTTCTAACTGTTTTGAACAAAATGTCATTTGAAGGCGCCGTTTATTTATAGAAGAAGTAGGCAAGCGGTTGTTTCCAGCTGCTTGATACACCCCGTGCCATAACAACTAATGCACTAGTTGCTGGTTCGGATTTGTTTTCAGCTGAAAGTTATTCTTGGAAGCCTACTATTTTATCCTTTGATTAATCATAAAATAAATGAGTTTTCAATGACATCTCATCAAGGCATATAATGCAATGTTTTTCTTTATCACTTAATAGTCGAGATCTAAGATCAATAAGGCGAAAAATAAATTCGCTTAAGCCTGGGTTTACTGCCCAACGGTGGGTAAACCGCCTGAGCGTGCTTTTGGAAGGTAACCGATACAAAGTAGAAAATTTCTTGTATTCTTTAGGTCCTAAAAAGTAAACGCTCAAAGCAAACTTTTTAGAATCGTCTGTCTACCTACAACCTTTAGGTGATTTATTTAATAAACTTATCTGAGACGTTAGAAGTTTGCAGGCATCTTCTAAGTAGTATGTTTCCAAATATTTGGAAATATTTTCAAACGATATTCCGATTTCCAACATTCTTGAACATTGAGCAGCCACAGTTAATTTTTTCAAACACTTTATCTCCTCTCTCAACACTTTTTTTCGAGGAGTATTGGCCGTAAGCGTCATTGAGGTCTGTGAATGTTGATCAAAAAAAAACCAAAAGTTCTATAAAGGATTAAACTTTCGCCACCACTTTTAAATGAGTATTACCTATTAACCACGAAATCATAATAGACGTGAAAATAATTTTTTTTTTAATTTAAATCATTCATAGCGTAGCTTTTAGAAATGTGTCTAGCTATAAAAAAACATTAAATGCCTCTGGTAACCACAGAAGCTAGGGTAGAAACATCGTTACCACTCTCAACATTTTCTGAAAAAAATTCGCCTTCTGTTTGAACATAAACATCTTGATATTTCATATCGTCTGAAAAATAAAATTGCTATAAAATACTAAACTAACATATATTTATTTTATCCAAAACACGTCATCGATAAGTATAATAACATACCTTCACTGTGCAGCATTGTCTTAAAATCAGTTGTACCGCCATCTAAAGAATTTGCAAATTATTTGAAATACCTAGTAAAAATATACAAGACAAAATCCTATTGTCAAAAGTATTGTTTAGGTACTAAAAATTTTGGGAACTTACTATTTTTTTGTAAATACAAGGACGGAACAGATTTGTTCTGCTATAACTGCACATATAATATTCTTAGGAAAAGTGTCTATCGCACACTCTTAATGTTTTGTTGCATTGTTCTGCGTCCAAATTGGCATACCTGTGACAATCAACGGGGCCTAAGGCCTGTTTCCAACGTGGACAACTGAAAAGATATATTGGTAATATTTTATTTTGAAACACAATAACATCTACTACACTGCTTCTTATAACAAAATTACTAATATCCTTTGCTAAATAATATTGTAAAATTTACCTTGTGTCATCCTTGGGAAATCTGAAGGAAGATGTTTTTGCTCAATCTTTACTTCTACAACCGTCCACACAACACATTCGTGTCATCTTCTTTTTAATAAATATCCCGTAATAATAATCAAATAATTCACTGAAAAGACAGTCCACCCGGTATACTATCAACTCCGCCCGTACCTTCCACTACAAAAGACACACGGTAACTGTATATCGATCGATTCGCAGTTTCAGGATACCGAAAAAGAGTAGCATTGGAGACCGAGTGAGATAAACGTCGCGCTAGGAGGAGCTTAGAGTGAACCTACTATTTATTCATTTGTTTATGTACGGCGGTAGTGATCACACCTGTGTCGGGCTTTCCTATTGGTTTATCTCGGACAAATTGCACATCGACCCATCGGATTCACTGGCAATTCTTCTGTGTCTTCTGATTCGTCGCATTTTAGTATAACGCGAATATCGTTCTTAATTTCTCTAGGTAGATAACGATTGTGTACCCTACTCTTCAAATATTCCTCAGCCACTGAGAAAGAAAGATTTTTTAGAAAATCGGACCGCTTCTGAACTTTGTAAGTGGCCACCTTCTCGTTTTCCTTGCAACAGTTGTCAAATAACATGGCTGATCGAACGTATCAACACCCCCTATTGTCTAATTATAAAATAAGATTATTTGGGGCTTTTTTGTCTCGTCATCAACTTCAGCTTGATCATGCATGGATGATAATAATACGACCGTCTCATTATTGTTGGCACAAATAACACCAGTGTACAGTTTTCATCAAAAACAAATAAAGGTGAATTGACCAATTTTCCCTTAGCTTCCACCAATTGTTTTGGTATATCAGTTTTGATTTTTCTCATGGTCCCAACCAATGTTATTTTTTTTTCTAGCAGTTTATCTGCAAATTCGTAAGAAGTAAACCAGTTATCCGTCGTACAATTTCGGTTTGTTCCATGAATTTCTTCGGTAAGATCTAGAACATATTGTGTCAGAATAAAGTATGGATTGTGTCTTTCTTCTTTTCCTATATATGGCTTGGTAGAGCACATGTAATATATACTTTTTGAAAGGACAACGTCCTCTAAATCCCAAAGGTGTCTCATCGACGGTTACATATTCTGATGGGCTGTACTTTTTTTCTACAACCTCTTTCAAATATCTCCCAAATTTCTCGAACGGCAGCAAATTTATCTGACTTTTTTCGTTCCTCTCACGTTTCTTTCTCATCAAATCTCAAACAGTTGATGATAAATTCGAAACGATTTTTATTCATAGGGCATCTAAACACTACTGGCCCAAACACTGGGGACCATAAATCATTGAGTGTTAAATGAGGATTCTTCAAAACACCACTCAATTACAAGAGTCTGAATAAGGTATTCATTGCCACACGAGTCGTTGGTCCAATGTACCACTGTTTAGATATATATTAAACTTTTTTACGTTTGATTTAATCATTGGTACATTTGACAATGTTATTCAAAATAACGTCTGAGAAAAAAAGATTCCATATTTGTTTCGGTTCTACAACAACTCTAGCATCTTCTTTTGGCCCTGGTAAGTGAGTGACCAAATTCTTTTGACGAGTTCTACTGTTGATAGCATGTAGGCTATCCAAATACCATTTACGTGTATTTCTGGAATACGTCACCCTTCGTGTATGGGCAGTTGGGTCTGTTAGCATAGGCGAATCATCATCGTCGCTAGAAACGGATTGTTTTAGATTTATCACCTTCATATTCAGTGAAATCCTCTTGTTCACTTTCGTCGCTCTCCACAATGTCAGAATCGTTCAGGTCTTCATGTTTCAATTGCTCTGATTCATGGGATTTTAGAGGTCTTTTTATGGATAAATTACAATAACTGGTACCTAGCTCGTATAATTTAGGTCTTTTTGGTTCCATTACAGTAGTATACCAAATGTTCTAAATAGAGTAAATGCTGTAGTTGACTATAAGTTTAATAAAAAGTAACTCAATTTACCCTAGCGATTTTTGTACCATAAAGCACAAGGTGGCGTCGTATACGACCTTCTCACGATAACTCAAAACTGGCAAAATTTAACACACTTACTCGTTCGGCATCTACAAGACAACTGAGAGCAAGGAAGGTATTGAGCCGCACCGCCACGAAATTCGACGAACGTCGTAGTAATCACGATTTGGATATTGCTCGGTGTCGCCGTTGACTCCACCCTGTGGTTCTAGGGTTAAAATATGAATTACGATTCAGGTCGCGTGGTATCAAACACCTAAACTCGGTTTGATGACAACTGATGTTTAGAGGGATGTAATTGATTGATAATAAATACATCAATCTGTCACAGTCTAAACATGAGTTATTATTAAACCGAGTTAAGGTGTTTGATACAACGCCCCCTTACTGATGACAACAAAATTTGTAAAGATGGCCATGTAAGATACAAAATAGATTCCCATTTCAAAACCAGCAAGCTATGATTCTGACGCATATGTCAAAAATTATTAATCGTGTTGCAGTTAATAGACTTTCTTCACATTTTCGCAATAAAATAATTCTAACAAATGAAGAAGCATTTGATATGTTGGCAGTTTATTTTGAATGTATGAGAAATGCAGCCGTTGCTGCTCGAGTGTAAACACTGCAGTACCCCAACATACGGCATCACAGCAGAAGAGTTTTTCTTCGACTCGCACACTGAAGATAACGCAGAGGTAGAACATACTTATTTATTGATGCATGCCTTATTCGGTGATGGAATGATAAAATTGTTTTAATATTTTTCGTTTGTCCAGTAGGTAACTACTTATATGTTTCTCATTCATATCATATCGAAAATATCATTGAATCAATGTTAACTTGTGAAAACCTGACTACTGTATTTGCCGCCATTTTATGTCCAGTTTCAATGAAACACCAAATTATCTAATGAAATTATCTCATGCTGCGTGAATATATTTCTAACTAACAACATGATAATTAAGTGAGGCAAACTACAGAAAAAATGTAGCTATTTGTGTATTAAGAGCGGAAAGTGATACTTTGCCGCTTTAGGCAGAGAGTTGCCGAATTGCCGAGTAGCAATCTGCCGAAAGCTGCAACGCACTTTCTGCTCGAATTGCACACACGAGTTTTTCTACGATCACCTTATTTTTAGACAATTAATTAAAAAAAACATGGAAAAGCCTTTTACTGCGTCCCAAAGCTCTCCGTGTTCTAAATAAATCTGTACCGCTAATTTCCACGTACCATAGTTCTCGTGCCCTTTTAGATGCTCGATCAGCGGAAGCTGGCTCATGATATCACTCATTAACACAAAAATTCAACAAATTACAAACTCCAGAAGCTTCAATCGTGTCTCACGCGTGTCCTGTGTCCATAACCTCTTGCAATTTGATGTTTTGAGTCAAGGTTTCGAGACAAAAAATACCTTAATCTATCAAAAACGATGTAAAAGCAACTAATGGCAATTTAAAACTTACAAAAGTCTTTAACGACATCAAGATGACATTTACAAGGTTAAACAAATTGAGGTTCGAAAAATATTGGGAGTAATTAGTTGTATACTTTGAATATTTTTAAATAATAACTACAACTATAACATAGGTGTTTTGGATGGGTTTATAAGATAGAAACTAATAATTAAAATTACGTCTGAATCGGTCTTATCTGTAAGGTCTTATAACACTGCGTCGTCGTGCTCGAAAAATCGTGCGTGTTTGGAAGACCAGTTATCCACGAATACTCTACGCTGTTTTTTTTTATTGGCGCACTTTGACTTACTACAAAAATATGGAAGTCCGTCCTCGATGCCCAGCAAAGTTTAATTTGATAAAAGTCTGTCCTCGATGCCCAGCCAAGTTTCGTAAAAGTCCATCCTAGCTAGTATTTATTTTTATTAAAAATGTATATGGATTGATTCCCTCGGGGATTAAATGGGTCCCACCCGCGGGATTAAATGGGTTACTTTAGTCGCTTGGTGTATAATGTACTATTAATATACCTTTTATTTACTATATTTCTTTAGTTCATTGTAAATGAAAACATGTGAGCGGAAAATTACGCTATAGAGCGGAAATAATGTCAAATTATGACAGATCACGGAAAACATCAACTTTGCGGTTAGATTTGAGTGTGCAAAAGCCTACTTTGGGTAGTAATCGTAGGAAATAGTATATTATATACCGCGGGACTGAAGTAGTACATTTAATCCTGAAGGTAAAGTTTATGGCCCGACCGCAGGGAGGGCCATAATTTACCTGAAGGATTAAATGTACTTCAGTCGCAAGGTATATACGATACTTTTCGTACTTCCGGTATGATTTTATTAATTATTTCAATAATTTCAATCAGTTTTTTCTCTCTTTATACTATTTCATATCACATGGTCCTACACCAATTTTGAATGCTCAAGATTTCGATACCATGTTGGATTTTTGCAACTGGCTCTCACATATGATACACGATGATCCTGAAATACTTTCACGAATTATGTGGACAGATGAGGCTACGTTTCATAATGATGGTAGTGTAAATCGACATAATATGTACTACTGGTCTGATACGAATCCTCACTAGATGCAGGAGGTCCAACATCAGGGTCGTTGGTCTGTAAATGTGTGGTGCGGGATTCTATGTGGAGAAATAATTGGGCCTTTTTTTAATGGGACTGTTAATGGAGGAAGATATTTAGATGTTTTAAGCAACGAATTGCCACTTTTTTAGAATACATACCTTCGGCCATTCGTCGTGCAACGTGATGGGTGCCCGGCACATTATTCTAGAGATGTTCGGAATTTCTTAGATCAATCATACCCTGGACGGTGGATAGGACGTGTAAATTCATTTATTTGGCCACCAAGGTCTCCAGATCTCACTTGTTTAGATTTTCATTTGTGAGGGCAAGTAAAAGATCTCGTTTATGCCGATAGACCCGCAACAAGAGCTGACATAGTTGAAAGGATACGACAGAAAATACGAAGTATTTCAAGGGATGAAATTGAAGCTGCTGTTTTCTCTACCCGTCAGCGATTGATTTCGTGCAATGAAAGTAATGGACGACATTTCGAACATCTAGGGGGGCACTAATTACGTGATTATTTATTAAAGGCTTCAATTATTCGATTTATCACATTATATAAAAATTCGTTCTCATTGTTAGTAGCGACAGCAATACATTTAGGTAATCTAGTGGCAACCATGACATTAGTATGATGACAGTTCAAATTACTGCAGACAAATGTAAGATCTCTCCATTCAGGTTATATTTAATAACTTCTGTTAACGCGAACTGTCTAGACTTTGGAAGAACAATTCCCGCCATTTACTTGTTCCTTACGATATCTCAGGATACAAAAGAGACTTCGCCTTGCGGTTTGCACTGTTTTATTACTAGATTAGTCTACTTTTCACAGACCTACATAAATTTGTGTGCTTCCATTCACAACTGTTACGAGAAAACATAATATTTAAAAAAAAACAGCGCCCTCTGGCATTTATGTTATTAATCACATTGCTTCATATCTACAAGTTTTCGATTGTTCGACAAAACTCTTTCAAACAACATCAAGTTTATTGAAATCGGTCAAGCTGAACCGGAATTACAGGCGTTTTTTCGTAACAAGGTTCCCACTCTCCCTCACCCCTTATTTGAAGAGATAGGCTTAAACTTGTCATATTAAAAATATGCAGAATTTGTAGAGGAATCTGATCATAATATTCAATATGCTCCTCAATTCAATAAATTTCGATAAAATTTGCATTTTAAAATTTTAACTGTCAAATGCGTCCTCTAGCGGTGAACCTACAATTTTGAAAATAATTTCCAGGCGTTTCTGGAGGCCACTTTTGTTATTAAATGGTTTTTTCCGAACCTGTGCTATAATCCACTCCTGAGATATAGCCAACGGCCGTTCTTAGTTGGCTAACCGGTACATGCAAAGGAAACCGTTCGTTATAAAGAGACATTGTGAAGAAAATTATCATTAATTGTAATTATTTATTAAAAATACTTACATGAGGTATTGAAACACACTAATCAACAAAAACAAATAGGGGACATGGTATTGTAGACACATGGTCTTTGTAATTTATTCTGTTTTTCTAACAAATTTGGAACCGAGGAACCATGATAATCAAAAAACATTTTATTAACCCTTAAATTCCCATGCTATCAATTCAATGTAAACACCCATGCGGAGTCCTTCAGAGACCCCAGCTAAAAATATGGTTTTAAATTAGTATAATTCAATTTTTAAATCAAATTGCTTTAGGGAAAAACAAAATTATACTTTAGACATTCAATTAATTTTTATTGAATATTCTAGAGAAGAAAATAAAAAATATATTCAAAATACAACAGACAAATATTAGAGAAAGAATAAAAAGTTACCAAAAATCAGGAATAATTCATTATGCTCATTAAAAATTTAAAAAGAATTTAAGCTGATGCGCATTTAGTACATACAATATTTGGTTTGCTTATTCTATGATTTTGACATACAAATTGTTAGCACTTATCGCATCTAGTGTTCACTTTTTTGTCACATCTTCTGGGACACTGGAAACATCTTGCCCTTTTTCTGTTTTGGATCGCTGGTTCTCCAGCAGCGTTTGCGGCACTGTATTCGACTATCCCACAGTCTCGTAGAGCCGCCTTTGCGTGCTCGTCATGGTTCCTTTATTGTGCTCTTTTTTCAATATTAGTTCAAGCCAAGTCATCACTTAGTTGCAGTAAGAAGAGACGTCGCCGAGCATAGTTCTTTTTCTTCCAAATGGGATTTTTCTCCATATAAATGACATAAGCATTCAATGTACATATGTCTATAATATTGGAAAGTAACCTATACGGCCATCGAGCTGTCCTCCTACTCCATGAATATTCCCTTACAAGCTTATCAGCATTAGCAAACCCTTCTTTGGTTTGGTTATAATCGAATATAATGATTGGTTTCTTCTCATTATCTTCAGACACCTTGTCTTCATCATGTTGGCTGGATGAAACGTGAACCATTCTTCCCTTTTTTGGAATGTAAGAAACTATCGTCAGATCCTTCGTGAAAGCAAAAATAGAATAGTGGATTGGCCTAGACGTGTAATTTAGGGTTGCGGGAGTATCAGGTTTATTTTTACGAACAGTCCCCAATGAGGTTAGGTTTTTGGATAATTAATAGTTAGCTAAAGGGACGCTTGTGAAGAAATTGTCAGAAGCTATTTCTCTACCAGTATCGTGATATGGTTGTACTAAGTCAGATACGACCCTATAGCTTTGGTTTTTCTCTGATGAATTTTCAGGAAGTTTTCCGGTGTAGACCTGAAGATTGCAAAGATAAGAAGTTTGTACGTCAGCAGCTGCCCATATTTTGGTGCCGTATCGACCTGGCTTTGATTCAATGTATTGCCTAAGAGGGCACTTTCCACGAAAACTTACCAACTGCTCGTCAATAGTAATATGGTCATATGGCTCAAAACTTTTTCTACAATTGGTAACAAAAAGATTCCCATACTTCTCTTATGGCAGCTAATTTGTCATTCTCTTTTCTTTCTGCTCTAGTAGATTTGTCGTCAAATCGTAAAAAAATTGAGATTCCTTCAAATCTATTTTTTGATAACGAAGCAGTGAAAAATGCTCTACGAATGGATGTATTCGTGGTCCACATTTCCTTAGTGGATTATTTCCTACATCGAAGCGCGCCTGGTTTTATTAGAACCCCCAAAAAACAGTCTAGCTCGTCACGTTCTAATGGCGTCCATTGTTTCTGGTTAGTCGGATTCTTACCGTTTCAATCATCATAACATCTAGGAGCTTCCTGATTTGTAAGTAGACAAATGACATCTTTAATTTCCGACGATAAGAATAAATTGAAAGCTTCTAAAATTGTGTTAGCATCGGCACTATATGGTGTAATTCCAGGCTTAGTATTTAGAATATTTCTTTACCTTCGGCGAGTTCATTAGTATTTTCTTGTTCTGTAAATTCTTCAGCAGAATCATCTTCACTACCAATTTCCAAATTATCATCTGTCTCCGAAACATTTTCTGTACCAAAACAGTCTTCTGCAGAAGTATCACTCTCATAGTCATCTTCAGACTCCAAATCCACGTTTTCGGCTATTTCCTCTATCTCACGCTGTATAAGGGGTCGCTTTCTATGAAAATCACTCATTTTCATATCTGTGAAAAATAAAAAAAGGGAAATAATATACCGCGTATTTAAAATAAAAATGGGTCCGGTAATGCCTGTACGGGGTACCGGCGGGATCCCACTCACCTAAATCACCTCTAAGTTCGATACACTCGCTGCAAAATGTGCTAGCGTACTCAATTATGCTTACAAACGCCAACAGAAACATATACTACGTGGCAATGTTGTCAATATGTTGAAATAAAAGATTTATAGTAGGATTTTTGGACTTGGGGTCCTCGGGCGACCCCCCTTGAGGGTTTAAGGGTTGATGTAATTTTAACTTCATTTTGTCACTAAAAGTCTAAATGAACTCATCAAAATGAAAGAACTAAATTTTTACTTCATAGTCGAAATGATAGTCGAACACACCCTGGCGATAATTGCATCTCTGTTTATATGGTAATTGAACAAAACTATTCAATATGTATGCCATGACACATCAAGCAGGTACTGACATTTTGAGCAATGTTGTCATTTTTAGTCATAACCATAAAGGTATCTAAGGTTATAAGAAATGCTTGTTTATAATTTATAATAATATGCCTTTATTGAATAAAATTCAAGTAATATTAATTCATTTTAGAAGCAGCGACGCAAATGTATGAATTAGTATGACTTTCTTTTATTTGCACAACTTTTAACAAATTTTCAATTAAACTAAAGAGAATTTGTAAATATGGCAAAGCAGTGGAAGTGTCCGCAAGTGAGCTTAGAATGTGACTCGATATTTGGGACAGGAAAAAATCAAAACAAACATATCTATTTTATTTGTTAATCTGAGATGTGAACATAATAAATATAAAAAATCCTCGATTGTCTTCTTGCACATAAGGAATACATTTTTTCAATTTTTCTTTCTTCTCATTGCCTATTTGGCTTTTACATGCTAATGGTGGCAAAGTAATATTACGAATAGTTTCTTCTGAAACATTTTATTTGAAAACCCTCGTCGACTTACGAGCATCTAAATCGTTCAAAGTATCACGAGTCTGAATGTGTCTCAGTCTCAATGAATTATTTTCTACAAAGATCCATTTCGCTTTAGAAATTTGCAGATCAGACTCATCTCCGCCGCCTGCATAACCGAGACCATGAATGGATTTTTTGGAGTAGCTCTAACCATCAGCTTTAACAAGTCCATTGGAACTTCGAATTTCTCCAAGCGTTCCCTTTTCTTAATTTGGGCAAAATCTCTGTCACAACTGAGGAAGTATTGGCCGGAAACCAAGTATTTCTGATGGACCCCGTCAAAATATCCTTTTGCTACCAAATAAATGCACAGAAACGATAACATTTTATTTTTGTTCTGTGCGTTGCATTTGTCGCTCCATATCGTCAATTTTATTTTATGAAATATGTGACATCTAACAACCTAGTACAGACATGAAGCCATCTCATTTCCGTCTCTTCCCGTTCTCCTTTCGTGCCATGAAAACATATAGCCTTTATTGTTGTCTCCAAAATAGATACTCAGATTGTAACACGAAAGTTGCCTTAAGTTAAACATCTCACCATGTCTCAGGGCAGGAAGACAAAGAACATGGAACGTGGTATTTTCACTGGGCGGATTTTATGACCCCTGGTGATCCATCTTCATTACTGCTATGGCCTTTTCAGCTTTGCGATGGTGAA
Source organism: Galeruca laticollis (assembly GCA_963921935.1). Taxonomy (NCBI): domain Eukaryota; kingdom Metazoa; phylum Arthropoda; class Insecta; order Coleoptera; family Chrysomelidae; genus Galeruca; species Galeruca laticollis. Next base: position 166,650,301 of record OY998176.1, read on the forward strand.
GGTCTAGTTTAGTTTTTGCTTCGGTATTATTATGATTAGATGGTATTTGATTTTGCAAAAGATCATAAGTGCCTAATGTATCAGTACGTGGATGATGGAAGCTTATGTTTGGAAAACTTCTCTAGAAAGTCTCGTAAAAATAACGGTAACTAATGAGCGAATCAGGATATTTCCCCTGAAATGTTCGATACAAACGGCTTATATTTGGATCCTGACTCAAGTACTCTTTCTCGTTTTTAGATTTAGTGCAGTGACTTACTTCTTTGGGAAACTGTAAAGGTCAGTTCACCACTCTTCTTACCCTTGACAATAGGTTCAATTCTTCTCTTCGTTATTCCAAAAACATCGAAATCAGTTTTTTTACACTTTGGCAAAATATCTCGTTTCCCATTAGGTAATGTAAAGTACACGGTTGCCTGTCTTCTACCATTGGCAAAATCGTCAAAGTTCCCATGTCTCCTTCGCTTCACCCCAGAAACACTGATAAGCCACATCAAATACGAATTTTCTTCAACATGTTACGCCGTACTTCACCTCACACAGGTGCTTACCAACTGGCGCGTCACTTTGGACACCCTCGATGCAAAGTTTTTTAAACAAATGCTCGGGCGCCACGGTCCCTTGACTCTTAGCGTTAAGAGTTCCAGGTACCCTCAGATGGAGGTTACGGAAAATTCCAGGGGTCTCGTTGAATTTAACATTTCTACAAAACTATAACCCTTAGACGGCGATGCTCAGGGATATGGAGAAAACACTGATTGTATTTATTTTTATATTAGTCCTAGTTAAAATATATATACAAAATAACCATTTCTGAGTATTTTCAAGCGGTACCGAATCAGTTAAATATATATATATATATATATATATATATATATATATATATATATATATAGTTTTTCTTTTTTTTGGTTCTTGGTCTTTTTTATTTACTTATATATTGTTATTTTATATTCTTGGGATTGAGGACCATTTTTAAAGACATTTAACTAGTAGTTAATACATTTTTATTTTACGTTTCGGTCTTCCATGACCTTCATCATATATTCATATATATATAGTATGCGAATGTGTAAAAGCCTTATTTTATTATGCACTATGCGAAATTTGCCGGTATTAAGGGATGTGAGCAATGGCACAATAAACCAGGTGTAAGCAAGCAAATGCAATTGTTAATCACAGCGTAAGCAGTATAAGCAGTATAAGATAAATCGGAGGAAATTTAGAGAAAATTATGCTCGTTCCGGAAGGAGAACGTCTGGTGGCAACAGCCTCTGCTCTGCCCCATAATCAGTTTTCTATTTCAAATTATCAATAAAAAGAAATTAATTTGTATTTGGCTCTTTCAATGTATTGAAGGTCCAGTCACGAGTTCCAAAGAACAATATAAAGAGCGCAATAATAAAAACTGTAAATACATTTTGTTTTTATCGCTTGAAAAAAAAACGGGTTTACCAAAATACGGTACTATATTACTAAATAGTCAAACTACTAAATCGTTTACTGAAATTACTCGTAAATGTAAAACTTTTAACACTCGAAGTAATATCTTATTTAGTTTTCAAAAATAAAGTTTGACTTACTCAGATAATAAGGGACGGTCGGACACTAGACTTTAAAATTATCAATTTATCAACTTCGTGACACGCGGTAGCAGCTTGCAAAAAACTTTAAACGGCAACAGGCAGACAGAGAGATAGACGCAAAACACTCGGTTTTTGGAATATATAATTTAATTCCTACCTAACATTTTTGGCGTTAACGGTGGTGAGGGAATTACCTTGAATCGATTTACTTACGACAAGCACAAATTAACGAATATGGAGTAACTGGCACTTACACCGTTATTTATTAATACGAACTCAAAAGTTGACACACGCGTCGCCTAACGGTGAAAAATTTAATTATTTGCCGGTGCATATTTGCATAGCCAGTTATTTACGTTAAAGGCTATGGTACATAGCACATTTTAAAGCAATAAACCAGTTTTCGAATTTTTGGCACTTAGCGCCTTATTTACTTCAAGGCTACATGTCTCAAAAACTGTAAATTTGGCAACGTCGAAAATATGAAGGCGCTTGTTCATCTAATATACATAACCAACACTTTATTACTGTACCTAACGGGGTGGGGTGACAAACATAATAGCATGATATGTGTTTTCTTTTTAAAATTAATTCTCGAATCCGTTCTTGTACTTGATTTTCATTGTTTTTTGTTGAATTAAAATCTTAGTTAATTCTAGAACAATGTTACATAAACCAATATAATTAAATATTTTTAGGTCTAGGCAGTAAGGATATTATTTTATTGTATGTATCTTAGATCAACATGGACTTTTAATTTATAACGAATTTTAAAATTCTTTACGCGTACTCGTATATAATAGTATTTTATTTATTTTAGGAAAAAACATAACTACAATAACCCAACAGAATGGAAACATATTTAAAGGAACTTTATCTCAATTGCTAGCAGTATTAACAGGTATAATTATACATTTTATTATTTCACATAACCAAATAAATTGTAAAATACAGCTAACTGAATAAATATTATAATCTGATCCAATAAAATGACAAATGTAAATCGGAATGTGTGGCATTTAATAATTTGATCATTTTGTTAAACATAGAAATAGTATTTTCATTTTAATGGATGACCCTGTATAAAAAATTTTAGTCTAAAAATATAATAATAAGGTACATTTATTGCAAATAAACATAGACAAATAGTTAGATACCACAGCCCTTTTTGTAACCCATCCGATTTTTTGTGAACTAAACAAAATTCTATGAAAAAATAAGAAAATAAAATAAAGTTTATAACAATGAATAAAACAATTCTTTGAAAATAAATATTATGTCTAACTCCTGTTTGTCACTACTTTGTAAGTAACATGAAAAATATATTAAAGTTTCTTAATATTCTTCATCCAAAAATTCTATGAACCCTTCTCCCATATCTTCTGCTTCACTATCGTCTTGTAAATCAATAATAAATTCATTTCCCCCATTAATATGGACTTGCCCAATATTCTTATACTCATCTTAAATTGTGATTACTTTTTCAATCTCTCTTTTAATTGTGCATTAATTAACTCGATGAGATTGAAAATACAAAAATAAGGAGGAAGTCTCACTTAGAGTGTCCATGTTGTTCAGCAATACGCTCTAGGGCGTATAATTTCCTAAATTTCTTTGTAAAACTTCAATCAGTTGTTTTGTATAAGAATCTTCAAAGTAAAAATTATTATCCATTAAAAAAATTTCTAGTTCGGTCGTTTTGTAGCTTTCATTTGGAATTTTATTCAGCTGTCGTGAATGATAAGAAGCGTTGTTAAGAACTACAACACGATTTGGCTCGAAGTTTGGGATCAATGTAAATTCAAACCATGTTCTTATGATAGTCATCGTTGCAATCTTCCATTTTTTTTCCACATATTTCTATAGCATTTGGAACCCATCCTTCATTTCCACCGCAATGCACAATAATAAGTCGGGATCCTTTGTTTACACACATTGTTGGCATATTTTTCACCCATCAGTCCATCCTTTCTTAACCGTGTCGTATATAATAATTATAAAATTATTAACATTCATAAGACGGACATAAAATTTTTACGAAAAGGACAAACTGGGGTCCGAGAAGACCCCATTCGTAAAATTGCAGAGATGCTGTAGTTTTCTTTGAATTAAATATATAGAAAAGAGGTTTCATTAAAGTTTTACTATTAACCATTTATTAGTCAAAAATCATCACGAAAAAATACAAAATACCCTAATCACTAATACTACTAGCTACTATCATTTTAACATTTTTTACAAACTATCTCCGATTTTGAATGTTCTAGGCACACAAAGTTATTACACCTAATACATATTTTTCTGAATTTTCCTCTTTGACACATATGGCAGCGCCCCCTGGTAATGTTTTGTTGTTCAACTCTATGTTCTGTTGCATCCAGTAGTTCGGGAAAAACGTCTGTCATATGCCGTTTTCTATTCGTCTGAATGTATTTATTATTATATCGCCAGAAAACGTTTTTCTTTATGAGTTCTTTTCCTAGTCCCAAAATATACATTTTACGTTTATCCAAACTGTTTTTTCGCCAATCCGGGTTTTGCAGTAACCACAATTTATAAGCATTTATTCCTGCGATATCTATAAAATGCGAAAATATTGCCATTGGCCAGCGGTTTGACTTTCTCTGCAATGTATATTCTTTGGCCAACTTATCTAAAGTGTCGACAGCACCTTTTGTTTTGTTGTAATGAAGAATAATTTCTGGTTTATAGTGCTATTCTTCTCCAGCTACTCTACTATCAGTATGCTCACTTGAAAGTATGATGACAGCATGTTTTTGTTTTGGAACATAGGATACTAGCGTTCTTTGATTTCTAAAAGCAAACATACTTGAAAACTCTTTCTTGTACGATGCCGGTAGAAGTTCCCTGGGAATTAATGTTTTATTTTTCCGGAGGGTTCCACATAAAGTAATATTTTTTTGCCAGCAAGTTCAAAACTAGTAAAAAAGTTATCGGTCGTTATTCCAAATCCGCCTTCCAAATGGTCTGTCAAATCTAGGACAACCCTTTGACCTTGACCCTTTTCCGCTTTGTTACCTTGTTTTCCTAAAAATTAATGGATACATAGGAATATAAAGTTTGCCTATATTGCTTTTCAAATAACTTACCCAAATAAACTTGCATGTTTGCAATATAAGAAGTGGTGCAGTCCACAAGAGCCCATATTTTGATTCCATACTTATCAAGTTTACTCTTCATATAGACTCGGCATGGTGCCTTACCCCTAAATGGTACAAGCTGCTCATCTACACATAGATGGTCGCCAGGATTAAGTGATTTTTCACAATTAGAAGTGAAAATATCGAATATATCTCTTATCGGAGCTAGCTTATCTACTAATTTTCGTTCTTGTTTTGTTTGAAAATTATCAAAGCGTAAAAATGAAGTAATTTGTTTGAATCTGTCTCTTGACATTGCAGCAGGAATTATAGGACGACAGTAAGAATTATCTTGGCACCAGAGCATATCGATAGCCTCTTTCGATCCGCGAAGTCCGCCAAGAATAAGCAACAGTCCAATATAAGCTTCAATCTCTGTAGAATCAACAGGTACAAAAACTTTAATTTTATTCGGATTTTCTATATTCCATTTATCATAATATGTTTGTGCCTTTCTGTTTGTTTCGGTTACTATTATGTTCAGAATATGCGGAGATAGGAAAAGAAGAAAAGCGTCTTTTATACTTGAGATATCAGAACTGTAATTTGTAAGGCCTAGAGCATGTTTCCGAATATTAGCTTTTGAACGTCTAACTTTTGTGTTTCCTGGAATTTTTGACCACTCAGTTCCATCTTTAGATTTATATACTGGAATGCCCTGGCTGTTACTAACTGTTGGTTCCTCTGGGTTCGTTTTATCTATACTTTGATCAACAACTATTACATCATTTTCTTCCTCTACTTCTGTGACAATGTCTTCATCTTTTAAGTCACGCGATGTTTCCTTATTGATAACACTATCAAACTCTGGATCATCACTTTCAAATATACGTAACATCTCATCGTCAGTAAGCCCCTTGCGATTGTTTGTAAATAAAAACTGACTCATTTCCAAAACGATGTACCATACTCGCAATATCACAAGAGACTAACCCGAATATTCAAGTCTAAAAATTATATCGCAGTGCGGGGAATCCCCCATTTGAACTGGTAACTCACATTTTACAATTATATGGGTAAATTCCCTGTGAGTAAACAAACGTTAAATGTATGGGGTTCCCCGATTTTACTAACAGTTACCGGGATTATTTTATCGGACGTAAAAGGCTGACCGGAGTCTCAAGAGACCCCTGGAATATAAAACTATTTTTTGTTTATACCAGCCAATAAAAAATACTAAATACATCATATTTTATCAAAATAATTCATAAACTGCAGCTAGATGAAAGATCAATGTTTAAAAATTTGCGTTTGCAAAGATACAGCAAAAACATACGTCATGGGAAACAAACGGACCCCGGCCAGTTCTATGAAGGTTAAATACATTTTAACGATTATTAGTTGAAATTATAATATTGAATGAATATATCGTCAAATAAGCATTTTAAATTATAATATTGACTGGACTATGACGGCATTTAACTCAAACGATAAGCCGTAACCTTAACCCGGGATAGGTAGCGTTTAAAAATAACGTTAAAGTTCGTGTGTTAGGTGTATTCTATCATTTATTATTTTCAATGAAACTAAAATCATGAATCTTTTATTTTTTTTCTTAAATTAAAACAACCAATATGTTAGCTAATTTAAAATAATATTTTTCTTAATCGCAATTTTCTCCACGGGCGGCGAAGCTGGTACAAGTCGATATGGTTGTCATGGTATGCTCTTTACAAATAGGAAATTCACATGTGGCACAGCGTTGCATGGTAAACCGATTTTTTCTAATGGGACAATACCTGCATCGCATTTTTGGCTGTTCGTTTTGCGGTGCTGATCCATTATGTACTCTCTTCTTATTGTAATGACATTTGTATTAGCTTTGCAAATTATTTAGCCATTTATTGCCGCTATGTTCAATAATGCCAGTGATTGCTTTTCCGTGTGACAGAATACTCTGACTTGAGTCGATCCACCACGTCCACACCACCTTTAGCCAGGTTTTAAAATGTAATTACTTCAGGTTTTTTGGCCTTATTACTAGTTACATCAATTGTGTCATCATTATGGAAGGTTGAGAGCATTAAAACTCTCTTGTTTTTTTCGGCACGTATGAAACAAGAAGACAATTGTCACCATGTTTACCATAAGCAAAAATGCTGCAACTGACTGGCCGCTGTTTTGTATCGATCAATTCTGGTGGGACAAAATCTTCAAAAAATGTCCTAATAGATGCCAAATTGTTATATTTGGCTCTTTCGTTTCTTGTAGTAGCATCATCAAACCTCAGACTTCTCAAAAGTAAATGAAATCTTCTTTGAGACATAACTGCGGAAAAATAATCAGGTGCAGTTCCATCAGTATTCCATAGGTCAGTAGTGTTGACATATTGGCTTTTCATAACTCCTGCCATATACAATAAACCTAAGAGAGCATGTATTTCTATAAAATCAGTTGGTTGACAGTCTTTATCTCATTGGAAGGACTCCTGTAATTTGTCCAGCTTCTGATTAGTGAAGAGTACAATTTCATGAATAACATCGTCCGGAAAAAACAATTTCCAACTGTCTATTGGAGTTCGGGCCTCTTTAGCAACCCTCTTTACACCTGGAAGCTGGGATATTGAATCATGTGCACGTGTTTAGGTTCGAGGTGAATTGGGTTTATGTTTAAGCCATTCAGTCTTACCTTTTCCTATGAAAATAGGCACTCTGTGTTGATTTACAAGTAAAGGCATAGGCACATCTAAGTCAGTAATAAGGGTGTCTTCGTCCTCTGATTCTATTTGATCTCCATTCGTACTACGTTCAATGTGCTCAGGGGAACCGCCACCATTATCGTTTTCGCTATCAGAGTCCATTTCTTCATCAGATTCTATGTCGTCATACCATTTTAATATTTGTTGTATTTGTTTGGGATCCATTGTAAGCACTTCACTTACAATAGTTGTGAATAATTGTTTTTATCACACTTTTTTTAATAAACTTGTAGACAAAAACACATACGCAAATGGTCGCGCCGTTAGATTTTACCTAATAATCTGCCGATGCGTGTTGGTCGCCTGTTAGTTTGAAACTAACAAGTAATCATAACTCAAATTAAACTTAAAACTCCCCCGTCCACCTTCACACGTGATTGGATGGTGACCTACATAAGGCATTCCTAGGCGGCAGTCAACATAAAATGGAATTAACTGTCTCGACCCTTACTTTGTGGAATATGCTCATATTAGTGTTTTTAAATGAAACTCACGGTCTCTAGTTAATTAACTGGAGACCGTGAGTTTCATTGAAAAACACTAACATAAAATGGATTATTAATATTTTATACTCAAAATACATAAATTGTTAGGCAAAATTTAACAACGCGACCGTTCTCGGGTTAAAGTTCACACTATATCTCTTGCGTCGACTATACTTACCGATGTAGTTTACTGTACGATGTCGGTAACCAACAGAATTGGGTAGCAGTGAAATATTCAGCACCGGACTAAGGATTTTAAAGCTTTACTCAAATCGAATTTATGTCGCCCCTAATTTTGTAAAATGAAATCTACTGTAATTAAAAAAGTTATCTGTGTTACAAAAACTCCCTGCTTGATTTGCTTGCAGCAAAGTCGTTAACAATGTCTGTATAGTCAATTTCAGTTGTTAAATCACTGTCAGTCGTCCGTGCTAGACTGCAAATATGTTTTTATACGTTTTAAAGTGGAAAACGATCATTAAGCAGAACAAACAGACACCGCTATAGATACAAATATTCTTAGAGCCACATCAACGTTTGGAGAAACGTTTTCCAAATTTTGTTCTCGAATTAATCATAGTAATTGAGATATGGAATATTTTTTAGTTTCTAAATCCTTATGCTTCTTCAATACTTGACAGAAATGTGAACATTCACTGGGTAATGAAATGTCTAAATCTGCCGTATAAAATTCTCGTAGGTAATTAGCTGCACAGAGTACGTAATGGACAAGTGGTTCTCTATCTATAGTTATTGCCTATGTTACAATAACAACCATACATATTACCTGCATTTTCATATGACTAACTCCGACAATTTTTCAGCTCAATATTGTGGTTAATTAATTTAGAAATTACAGCGTTTTCTAAATCTTCCGATTTATGGCCGATATTTGGCAAACAGCCAATAAAACGCTCCGCAGGTTCACCATTTTGTTGAATGTACCGTATAATGTTTGATAATTGATCCACATAAGAAATATCAGATGTTGAGTCCACTATAATTGTATAATACGAGTACTTTGACTGTTTTATTTCATCTACAATCTAATTCACAACTTTCTTCGACATTAATTCGATTAATTCCCCACATATTGTGGAAGATAAATAAGTTGTTTTACCATTTCCAGGATTTCCAGACTCTGTTATGTGTTTGGCTAAGGATCGGCGAATTCCACTATCAATTCAAGAGACATCATAAAGTTTCCATTTTTCACAACATAAAATTTTTCAGATGAACCACTGAAAGGCAAGTCCCTAGAAGATAACTTTTCCACCACAGCGACTACTCTTTGAAAGACATCCCTCCAATATTCAGTTTCTTTTTTAATTTGTTTATACAACTTATCATTTGTGCCAGCAGAATGTCGTCTTTATAAGAAAGTTTCTTGACCGTCGGCATGTTCTTTCAAATTTTTATGATGATGTAAAATTTTGAGCACATTACTCCATTAGTTAATTCCATCGGTGCGTATTTTTGAAGTTCTACCAAGCAATCGACAATAAATACCAAATACACTTAGTTTCAAAGGAGAAAGAATTGACTATTTTCGTGGTTGTGGTTTTCCATTTACTACTTTCCTAATGAAAATTCTCTTTTGAAGAGAACGCACAGTTTTGCCTCCAATGGTCTTCGTTGATGAAAAATCCCTATCGTTATTTTCATCGATGATATCTTTTGATATAAAATCTTCTATAGTAGCCATTCCATTTCCATTCCGCTGAAGCAGTACTCACAACAACATGGTTATTTTTATTACTCCTATCATTTATAAGGGACATATCGGGACGATCTCATGGTCATGATCATCTTCAGCATCTCCTGTCTTTTCTTATACAATTTTTAATAGCAGATCACTGGTCAACAGAGTTTGGTTTTCTTATACACCAATACGTGAAATTAATGTTTTTTGTCATGCTGATTCTGAATCTGATTTCAAATTTGCTCCATCACGTCAGGATTTTGAGAAATTGAGTAGGATTTCCAAAAAACGCAATAAATTTTACATAATTTCAAAATTATTTTTATATAAGAAGATACTGCAACGAATGTTGTTCAGCCAAACATTAAGTGGACGTGTCTGAACATGTCCTTGCATGTTTCTGTAATGTGCCGGGAGGAAAGAGACTCTTGATTTGGTTAAACTGTTTATTGAATCGAAATTAATATAGGTTTCTCCATACTAAACTTTACACTTGTATAAAATAAAGATGTGACTATAACTAGAACTGAAGTTTGACTGTGTGTTAAATGAATTGGACTGGTATATTTATCCATTTCACAAGACATGGTCGTACTTAGACAACAATTAGATATGAATAGATGTTTGTGAGAAACATTCGATTTGTGTAAACAGCATATTTCTGTACAAATACAAAATTGTTATTGTTAATGAGATTTTGATACAGTAACAAAGAATAAGTTGAGTATGTATTTATCAAACATTATCTAAATATTGGTTAAAATATTATTAGTTTATTTTATCTATTAATTTCCATTGAAATTTGATTAAGATAGTCGAAATTATTCCAATATCTCATTAACTTACATAGGCGTAGCAATGGGAACATCACATTTCCTACGTCAAAGCACTTAAACAACGCCCATTTTTGCTCTGGAACCAATCAAATTAAGAATTGGTAGATTTTTGGCTATGTGGGTATATAAAGAGCTACACACTGCTTTTTTGATTCAGAGTAAGTCAGTTTATCGCATACGTGTATAAATAATCCAAACAGCTTTTGTTATATATGTGGAGAATTCACCACCCACCGGCATAAGCGAAATATTACACCTTTAATAAAAAACATATATTTTCACTATTTTGGCTTAACCACTAAACACCAAGACAAGACATGGGCTCCCAGCATCTGCTGTGCACGCTTTCCTGTTACTCTGACGGTCTGGTCAAACGGTAAGAACAGCGCTATGCAATTTGCAAGACCTATGATTTGGCGTGAACAAACTGACCATTCCATTGATTGCTACTTTTGCTGCACGAAAAATTTTGGGTTTCCAACAAAAATAAGAAAACTATTAGTTATGCCAGTCTTCCCTCTGCTACTCGTGCAGTACCTCATTCAGAAGCCTTGCCAGTACCAAGACCCATAGGCATTTCGAGTGAAGGATATGCTGGTACAGAATCAGAAGAACCAAGTGTCGCGTTATCGATCATCGAAGATGAATATTTGCCATCTCAAGAGGACGGGCCACACCTAAAAAATTAGTTAGAACTAAATGATCCTATTGGAGATCTGAATTTGTCAAAGCTAAAGCATAAATACTAGGATCTAGACTCCAAGGATGGAAACTGTTAGCTCCAGGCACACAAATCGTAATCGTCTGAAAGAAATATCACAGTATTTATGAAACGACGAGGGTCTTTCATACTGCAATAATGTCGATGATTTGATGCTGGCCTTAGGTCACCAACACCATCCACAACAATGGCGTCTTTTTATCGATGCTTCGAAATTGAGTTTTAAAGCTGTGCTACTTCACATAGGAAACGTTTATTCACCCATCCCCGTTGGCCACGAAATCCACATGAAATAAACGTATGGAAATATGACTTGTCTTCTCGCCAAAATTAGTTACAAATTTTACAAATGGTATATCATCGGATACCTAAAAGTTGTAGCAATTCTACTCGGTTTACAACTAGGGTATACAAGGCACTGCTGTTTTCTTTGTCAGTGCGACAGTCGAGTAATAAATTCCCACTACATTATTAAAAACTGGCCAGTCAGAATTATGTATATTCCTGGACAAAAGAATATACTTCATAAGTCACTAATTATGTCACCCCTTGTAGAGAAGATGATAAAAAGATGCTGGCACACTATATAATTTTGCTAATCATTTTCAGTTTACCTTATTTCTAAATTCATTCGGACAGTCAGTCAGTTGTTAACTTTCAAGTAATATAAACGTAAAATTATGGTCGGTAACATCCTAAGTGTAATAAGTGATAAATAAATATTTTTAAAAATAGACTTTTTACCTCCGGTGATTTATTTGGCGCAGTCAGTAGGATATTTCGGGTCAAACATATTGTATGTGCGATTTCGTATTAACGATTTACCGAAATAAACTATATTGTTGAAGTTTGTGGAGGACACTCGTGCGGCGATATACCATAACTTTGGACTACTCTTCCGTCTACTCAGGACCTGTTTGTGCCGCTACCAAACATTCAACGAGATCTGGGACCTATATTGCTCAAAATCTTCGAGGATTCAGCCGTGAATTCTCATAGTTAATTATGCATGTTTAAAATAATCCTTCACGTTCTGTAAGTACAATTTATGAATTCTGAAGTAACTATTAATGAATTAACTCGTGCATTTAATAATTTACTGTTAGAAACCACTACTGACTCAAACCCGACGAATGCAATTAGTAAAGTAAATAATCAAATAGATATGGCGATCAAATCTTTCAAATGGGAGTATTACAATTGCATCCCCGATTTTGACGGGAATCCAAACGATCTAACTAGATTTATTCCTGTTAGCGAATCACTCATAAATAATCTTATTGATGGAGCAAACCAAAAAATTTCCAAAACATTTATTTGTTGAATTCTATAATTGCAAAAATTAAAGGTGAAGCTAAAATAGTCATTAATATTTAGACATATAACACAGGGAACGAATTAAAAGACGTATTGATGAGAAATTTCTCGGATCAACGAGAAAGTATGTCTAAACAGGGATCTCGTAATGCTAAGACAGAACTCTAATGAAAGTCCACAATCAATTTATGATAGTTGTTTGCACATTCTGAACTCACTTTATAGTTATGTAAATTTACGAAACAATAGAAGATGGTAAAATTTTAAAACGACAATTTTATCAAAATTTAACATTGAAAAACTTCTCTTTCTGGGTTAAAAGAACCTATTGGAACTGTGTACACCTCGGGCTCATCAATTATTATTGACCATATTTCTTAATAATACATTTATGTTTAATTTTTACATTCAAATTCATATATTAAGAAAAGAGGGATGTCAAATGTGACAATTATTCAACGAGAGCTTGAATAAACAGAGGGTGACAGGCAATTGCAGCGTTGTCACGTATAATTTATAAAATATTATGTATAAACATGCCGCCCGCCTTGAAAGGACGCAGTTCTTTCAATTAAATATAAAACATAATAATCAGCATAAAGCTTCATACGACAGAAGTTATGTACAATTATAAAAAATGTTATTAATTGGAAATATTCGATGAAGTAATATTAGTAACATGAATATATAAACTGGTTCAAACTTCTCAAATTCTAAGTCAAATTATTGTAAAACAAAACTAAATCTATTTAATATATAGTTTTTTCAAATTATTTATTCTATTGGCAAAGCACAAACACGATTGAGTGCTGGTCTTATTTCACTGACCTGGTTGAATGGTAAAATCAATGTTAATCTTATATCTGATAAAATCATCCTGAGGATCCCAGTGTATTCCTAATGTTTTATTTTGCTCACCTATTGGAAGTATTGCAACATCTAACTGATTATTAATTTCAAAGTTTTTCACAATATTTGAGTCATTGCAAAGCCATTTTCGTAATTCAAAACCTGAATCACCTAAAATTTTTGAGACTTCTTTTTGTATTGTAATAATTTCATTTTTAGAATCTGCAGAAGTTAATAAGTCATCCATATAGAAACCGCACTTAATTATTTTGGAGGCCAGTGGATATTTATTACTATTGCCTTCCGCAGCCTGTAATAAACTTTTAACAGCAAGGTATGGCGCTGACGCTGTGCCATACGTCACTGTACTCAACTCATAACACTTTAATTCATCTTTTGGGTCTGTTCGCCAAATAGTCTTTTGAAATTGACGCTCATCCTTGTCTACTAAAACTTGACGATACATTTTTGATATGTCACTACTTAAAACGTATTTATGTAAGCGAAATCTCATGAGAATTAAAAATATGTCTTCTTGTAGAGATGGACCGATATACTGCACATCATTAATACAAAGACCTGAGCTTGATTTTGCGGAACCATCAAAAACTACAAGACATTTAGTTGTCAAACTGGACTGTTTTACAACAGCATTATGTGGTAAAAAATATCCATTATCATTGTTAAAATCTATCTCAGACATATGTCCTTAGTCAATATACTCTTTCATAAAATTAACATATAAATTCTTTAGCTCGGGGTTTTTATTTAACCTTTTTTCTAACAAATCAAATCTATGCAACGCTATAGTTTTAGAGTCCCCCAATTTTGATAATGATTCCTTAAATATAATTCTAACTATATATCTTCCCGAAGTATCTTTTTTAACAGTTTCTCTAAAATAATTTTCACAAAATATTTCTTCATTTGAAAATATTTTTTTGACTGGACTTAATTCTTCAATCACCCAGAACTTCACTACTTCTTTATATACCGAATTATCATAAATATTACCGGTAAAAAATGTTAACGAATTTTGACTCTTCAATGAATTAAGATATAAATTCCCTGCTATTACCCAACCAAATTTAGTATTTTGGAGAATTGGCATATTTGGACCCAATTTTTATTACCTGATATTAAAACTGACCAAAATATGTTAGATCCAAGCAACACATCTATATCACTGGATACATTAAAATCTGGATCTGCTACTCTTAATTCTGATGGAATTTTCAGCATATCTTTATTAAAAGATTTAATCGGTAACTTTCCTGTTATATTAGGTAGAACTGAGCAATTTGTCTTAATAGTAAATTCTCTTTGACAAGAATTTAACGTAACCTTAACTTCGTTATTAATCTTTGCCAAAGCCTCTCATACGCCCTTAACTACATGTTCCACTTTTTTGTATTCTAAACCTAACATTTTACATATTCTCTCAGTAATAGAATTACTCTGAGAGCCGCTATCTAATAGTCCGCGACAAACAACCGATCTATTTCCGTTTACGACTCGTATTAAAACCGTCGACAATAAAATCTCCGAAACCTCATACGAGCTGACAACGCAGACTGTTTCTTGTGATGACGCATGGCAAGAGGAGTTTTCCCCATCTTGTCTTAAATTTGGATTGGTACCATCCCTTACCCTTTCTACACTGTTGTCGCTATAATCATTTTTATCGAGTGTTAGTTGAAGTGGGCTATCTGCACCGGTGGTAGACGCTGTTTTATTAATACTTAGGTTATCTGAATAATTATTTAAATGCAATAACAAATTATGTAGTTTGTGACATTTAATGCATTTTTGCAGTTTACATTTCCATGTAGGATGTGAATCCCTTAAACAATTTAGACACAATTTTTGCAGCCGAAATTCTGTCATTTCCATTCAATTTTGAAAATGCATCACATTTATAAATTGGATGCTCTTTTTGACAAAAGTAACATTTAACATTTGAACGTCCTTCAAAAGACGCAAAACTACGGCTACTAACATTACCAACCTTTGTTTTATTGTTCAAATTTCTATCACCTGTGGTTATTTGAAACATTTCTAGCATTTCGCATTTTTCTTCAAGAAATTTATTTAGATCCTTCATGTTAGGTAAATCATTTCCATGTTTAAAGCATTCCCACTCCCTTCTTGTGGTAGAATCAAATTTAGAACATATTATATATATATAATTATACTATCCCAACTTTGTGTGTCCAAACCTATACTATTTAATGAGCGTAATTGTTTTGTGACACTATCAAACAAATTCCTCAATTCAGAATATGATTCTTGATTAATACCAGGGTGGTGAAAAATTGCCTTTAAGTCATTATGGATAATCAATTTTTTATTCTCATAACGCTCTGCTAACATTTGCCAGGCTATTTTGTAATTAGCTGACGAAACCTCTATCGATTTTATGACTTGTTGAGCATCCATTTCAAGGGATGATCTTAAATAATAAAACCGTTGAATATCTGTGAGTCATTATTGTCTACCAATGCAAGAAAACAATCTTTGAACTCAAGCCATGAATCGTAGTGGCCATTAAATATAGGTAGCTTAATAGGTGGTAATTTAACCAATGCCTGTATATTAGTTCCCTGATCCAACTGTCCACACTGAATTAAGTTATTATTACTAGATGCACCATCTGAATTTTCACTTTTAAAATGATCGCAAAATGATTGCATTGAACTAACAAGCTCAAAATAAGATTCCTCAAAGTTTCTAATTTCATCATCATTACTCTCTTCTAATAATTCAATTTGCTCTTGAACCTCATGAAATTCATTGTACAATGGTGAAACTTTCTCTAATCTAACCTCTATTTCTGTAACTAACTCCTTACAAACTTCATTCTCTTTAGCATTATCAAAATAACTCTTAATCCCAGTAAGTTTTCCTTTTACCATCCCCCTTTTAACCTTTAAAATCCTTAATTGTTCTTCAGCCATTGTTGCTCAGAGTAAAAGATATAATGAAATAAAATGTCACTTACCAATAATGGTAAAACCTTTTCGCAGACACCGGCCGCCTTGCTTGTCAAGCTATTCCGTACACAGCACTGAATGTCGCGTTAACCTCACTATTTTAAAGGACAATTTTACTTAATATTTCGCTTATTCGCTCGAAAAGGACCAACAAATTATGTGTAAACCTCGGGCTAATCAATGATAATTGACCATATTCCTTGATAATACAGTTATTTTTAATTTTTACATTCAAATTTATATATTAAGAACAGAGGGATGTCAAATGTGACAATTAATCAACGAGGGCTTGAATAAACAGAGGGTGACAGGCAATTGTCACGTATAATTTATAAAATATTATGTATAAACAGGAACTAAAATTCGTTGTATGAAACCGACATCATTAAGCGAAGCAATGCAATTTGTTTTACAAGAGGAAAATGCGCATTATTTACAAAATTTCAGATCAAATTATCAACCACCTACTCAAAATCAGTATATTAGTTTTAAGTCACCCAGTCCCAGCTTACAAACATTCAATTCCCAAACTCCAAATTATTTTTTTCGCGAGACAGAACAATTTCCACTCACAACCAATCCCAATAAATCCAAGACCTACTTAACAAAATTTTCCTAGAGCCTCACAAGTTTTCAAAAGGCCCAACCAAAATATGAATGTTTTCAGACCAAATTCAAACGCTAACCCATTTAACCCAACGCCCATGTCTACTAGCACCCCAAATACTTATCCAAACAATCAAAATCAACCAACATATAGAAGACCGCCGCCATCTACTAATAATTTAAGACAAACTAAACGTCCGAATTATACTTCGGAAGCACTTTATAATGAAGATACCTTAAAAAACTATGAACCCGAAAATTGGGAATATTTAAATAATAATTACAATTATTCTGATAATATTGCTGGTCAACTGTATTTAGATAATTCAAATCCTAATAATGACATTAGTGATTACGATGACACAGTTAGCAAAAACGAAAATTTTTGTTGAATGCTTCGGAAAACCTACCTTACCATAACCATCCTAAAATCATACCTTATAATAACGTCAAATCAAGTGAATTACCCTATATAATTTTACCCGAATATAATTTAAAGTTTCTAATAGGTACCGGACCAACTAGATCATTTATAAATTCCGACTTCGCTGTCAAATATTATTCTAGTGATATTAAAAATGACCCATTTGTAGTAACAACAGTATTTCAAAAATCTGCCCATAAATACCGAGCCGACATTCTGGCCTCCAACATATTTAAACTCCCGAATCCAATAAAATTAAAATTCTATCTCTCTAAATTTCACAATGTCTTTGATGGTCTAATGGGATTAGATAATTTGAAAATAGTACAAGCCAAACTAAATTTCCAAGAAGGATTTCTTATCACTCCTAGTAAAATAAAACTTCATTAGCACGAGCTGAACGCTGACCGTAATCTTGTAACCGTATCTCCTAGATCGCAACAATAAAAACAAGCGTTACACATGGAGATATTTTTATTCCTTATCAAAAGTTTTATATCTGCGAAATTGCACAATGACTTAGGACTGCAAAAACGGCTATGCTCTTACTACAATATTAAACAAATCTGACAGTACCATATCACTAGATTTTTCAGAACCATTTCAAGTAGAATGTTTTGACGAAACTGAAATAGAAAACATTAATTTAAATAATATTGATTCAGATCATATACCATTAGCCCTTGATTATTAATTATAAAATTAGAGCTGATCACATGAATAGTGAAGAAAAGAAAATAATATAAAAACTTTGTCAAGAATATAGCGATATATTTTATAAAGAAGGTGAACCATTATCGTTTACAAATAACATTAAACATAATATATGCACGACAGATGAAATACTCGTATATACAAAAACTTATCGGTATCCTTTCGTACATAAGCAATAAGTTGCTAATCAAATTCAAAAAAATGTTAGATTCTAAAGTTATTCGGCAATCTAACTCACCATAGAATTGTCTTATATAGGTGGTAAGCAAGAAATTATATGCCAGTAACCAACAAAAATGGAGAGTGGTCGTCGACTATAGGAAACTAAACGAGAAGACTATATAAGATTGATACCCCCTACTAAATATCACAGAATTACTTAACAAGTTGGGTAATTGCCAATATTTCTCTACAATAGATTTAGCCAGTGGTTTCCACCAAATTCTCGGATACTACAGACGGTTTATCAACAACTTTGCATGACTAAGCAAACTTTCCACGAAATGTTTGAAGAAGGGTGGAAAAATTGAACTCAACGACGAATACATAATATGTTTTGACACTTGTGAAACCTTATTGACTAACGAACCGATATTACAATATCCAGACTTCAATAAAACATTTAATTTTACCACCGACGCCTCGAATGTAGCACTAGGTGCTATCTTATCCCAAGGTCCTATTGGACAAAATCTCCCTGTAGTATATGCTTCGAAAACGCTTAACCACTCAGAGCAAAATTACTCCACGATTGAGGAGGAGTTACTTGCTATAGTTTGAACAACAGAATATTTTCGTCCATATCTATATGGCTCGTGTGGTTAAATTCTTTAAAAGAACCAAATTCTAAATTACTACGTCGGCGAATTGAATTAGAAGAATTTGACTATCAAATCGTGAATAGAACTTCACACTAAAGATACAGATTCATTTTTAAACGATAAGTCATTTTGGAAACGTGTTGATGAAATTTTAGATGAAACAGCAAATTACCATAATAATCCAAGTACGTCCGAACAAGCATATCAAAGTTTAGATACCCCTTCTCCAACTGCTAATGAACTAATAAGCGACACTCCAACCACAACCGACAATGACATATTTTCAATGACAGTTAATATTGACGAAACTATTTCAGATGACAACATTCAGCGATTCTAGCTATAGGCAAATATTACTGATGACAATATTACTATACACTCAAATGTCGATGAAAATATAATTATGGGCATACCGTCTACTTATTGCCTCGTAATTGTTCTATGTCTGTACTGTGACTTCGAAAGAATCCGTTGTCTGATCCGAGAAAATCAGTGCGAAGATGTTCACCTTCCTAAGTTGCAGCCCATGGAAGCTGAAACTTCAGGGGAAGGAATTATGTCACCCCTTGTAGAGAAGATGATATGAAGATGCTGACACTATATAATTTTGCTGCTGATCATTTTTAGTTGTCCTTATTTCTAAATTCATTCAGACAGTCAGTCAGTAGTTAACTTTCAAGTAAATTAAACGTAAAATTATTGTCGGTAACATTCTAAGTGTAATAAGTAATGAATATATATTTTTAAAAATAGACTTTTCACCTCCGGTGTTTTATTTCACTATTGGAACCGGATAAAAGATTTTTACCGTCATTACACATACAATTAGGTTTGATGAAAAATTTCGTCAAAGCAATGGATAAAGATGGCAGTGGGTTCCAATACCTAAAACAAACATTTCCCAACATCTCAGATGCAAAACTCAAAGAGGGAATTTTTGTAGGACCCCAAATTAAACATCTACAAGATACAATATTTGAAGAAACCTTAAGTGACTTGGAGCGTGTTGCTTGGAATGCTTTTAAAAGTGTGACTCAACATTTTCTCAGAAGTAACCATAAATTGTGTAGCGTGAGCCTTAAAATACATTTTTTGTACTCGCACCTACATTTCTTTCCACCGAAACTCGGCGACGTCAGTGATAAACACGGCGGAAGATTTCATCTAGACATTTCTATTATTGAAAAACGTTACCAGGGCAAGTGGAACAGTAAAATGATTGCTGATTATTGTTGGACATTGATATCAGAAAGTGCCGCCGAACAGTATAAAAGAAAAACATTTTTTAAACTGGACGATAGCATACAGCTATACATACCTAATAATATTTTATTTATTTGCAATAATTTTTTCTCCAAAACCTGACGTGTCAGAATAAATTTGATTCTATTACTATTTAATTAGAACTATGAAAGAAACGAAAATCTTATATAGTTGGTATAGAAAAATAAAAAATAAATTCCTGTCTAGTGTAATCGTTACCCCTGTATTAATCTCTTTGATGATGTTACTACAAGAAGGCTCAGGTTCGAAATCATTCCCAGCATTTTCTTCTGACTAAGTACAGCAGTGCAACAACCTCTTGAGGAGGTGACGCAAGTACAACCCTTATAAAAGTTGTGATATCAAATCATACTATGTATAGCATGACGCGAGTAATATATCTACTTATATTCTTTTTAAAATAAAGATTAGCTATGGTTACATATTCATACTCTCTTCCTTATTTATTTGAAAGTTTCAAATAATTCATGTACTTGCATGCACCCCTATCAAATAATGTTAGTGTTTGTTCGTGTTCTTCCCAGTTACATATTAATGCATTTTGTTTTTCAACCAGTCTCATTGTAGTACAGATAAATAGTTATTTGTGTAACTAGTGCAAAAAGTACATACTTGTTGCACGATGCATGAAGTTTTCAGCTTGAGAATTAATAATATGAAAATTATTATTGTTGTTATTCCTAAATGGCTTTGATGAAGTTCTATAGGTAGCAAATTTGGTTCTTGAAACTGTGGGAGCAGCTTGGTTGGATCGTCTAGATGTAAATTGTTGATGCTGATTTTGTGATGAATTTCTGTGGGTTCTTTGAGTTTGAATGTTTTATTGGACCCTATCTGAGTGTGTTTTTGAAAAGAATAAATACAGTCATTGTTTCCTAGTAAGAAGTTACATTTTGAGATTTTCAATGATTTAAAATTTTGTTTGCAGTCTTCATTGATGGTAGTTATCTTTTTTGAGCAAATTATTGTATTTCCATTAGTAAATTGAGTGCAAAGTGAAAAGTCGTTTTTTACTTGAGCGTAGTTGCAGAGTGAAAGGTCTTCCAAATTACGAGAGTCTTCGTGTGGCTCCTTTTCGCAATACCAGAATGAAAAGGTCTTCTTGCATTCTCCGTTTATCCATTTTGTTGATCCTTTGGCATTCAATGTGAAGACATATGGAGGTAGAAGGATAATATTTTCTTTACTGGGAAAAGGGATAATTTTGGAAATATTAAGTAATTCATCGGCTAATATGGGTATTTTAAGAGTAATATATGAAGTTTTTGAAGTAAACATAAGATTGACTTTGATTATGTCTAATAAAGTAGGAATTTCGGAGGCAATTTCATTGTGAAAATGAATAGTATGTAAATAATTAAGAATTCCTTCTAATTTTTTTTGTTTAATTATTTCTACATTTAAAATTTCTTGGTTACTAAATGTTATTATTCAAAGTAAAATTTTATTCCAATTTCTTAGGACTCTAATTTGTTCTAGTTGAATATGAATAATAATTTCGTTATTCAATCTATCATTTAAAGTATTTAATTCTTCGAGCATGATTTTGTATTTTACGTAGGTCTGTTTGCCAGCGTTGCGTAATCTGTCCTGCAAATGAATGCAATTTCGAAATTCCAGTCATTAGTTTTTTTTTCATTTAAATTGATCTTTTCAAATATATTTTGAATTTCGATTAGGTCGTTTTGATAAAGATTTCCTGAAATATATTTCACTACTGTACCTAAGCCGTCTATTAAACCTCTTTTAATTACTTTATGTTTATTTATATCTTCTGACAGTAGGTCGATATCTCTGTTATACATTTTTGCTAAAGTGATTGTTGAATCGTCAAGTCTACTAGCTGAATGAACTTGATTTAATACTAATCCACTATATGAGTTTTCTATTTCTTCAATACTCATACTAAAATAAATATTATGATAATTGGGGCCATATTTAGCTAATTCTAAACTATCTAATATGTTACCTGGGGGTTCACTTGTTTTGACTTGAAGTGCCTGGGTGGCTATCTTCATGGTTAACCTGGAAATATTTAGTATTTTTAATCATGTGTTTGATAATCTTTTTAGATTTTTGAGAAACTAACTTATCGTTTGATTGATTAGTGTCAACTAATATTTTCTTATATTTAGGTTTAATTTTATTTCGTGGTTCCATATCTAAATATACGACATCTGTTTTTGAGATATCGTCTGTTCTTTTAATATTAATTTTATATAGGATTCACGAGATTTATAATCGATACTCGAAATTACTTTTTTAAAAACTTTATTTACACAACTAACTACTTTAATTAGATATTTTCAAGTTTACAAGTTAAAGATTGACAAAGAACTGAGCTACAAAATATATAATTCGAATAAAGTAAAAAATGCAGAAATAACAGTTTGCATGAATATGATGATATGAGAATCTGCTGACGTTGAAGGTTCCATAAGAAACGGTGACATAATTCCTCCCTTCGAAATTTCAACTCTGAGGGTTAGCGAGGAAGTTGAATAGATTCCAGGTCCATTGGTTGATCTTCTTTTTTCTTAGATTTGAATTGGGTCGATAGTTTTCTAACAATGATATATCCTCCTAGTATAACCAATAGACAATAAATTATAATTGTCCATATGCTGGGAGTGTGGTGTATTTTCTGAAATTTTAACTCTGGATCATTTTCGAGAATTTTGGTTTTAATTTGGTTCAGGTCATCTAGGTTGATGTCTTGCAGTTGAATACTGGTAGGAACGTTTTGTATTTCCATAGCTTTGACTTCTAGTTCAGGAAACAAGATGGGTTGACTTGAGACTTGGATGTCATTTCGGTTTACTATTTTGGTGACTTGTGTTTTTATTAGGCATCCTTTTGGTATTCGTATAAGGTATGTATTTTTGACTGTTATGGTTTCGACTTGCTCATGACATGTCAGTGTAATGGTTTCTTGAAATGGAAAAACTGCAATCCATTGGTTGGTGTTGTCCAGACGTTGGAAAAACGTTTTGGGGATGCTGATTTTTGACTGTTGGCAATTGGAAGTGTTTTTTATATTTAGTAGTTCCACTTCGCACGGATTTTCATCTTTAACATCTTGGAGGTCGGTGTACTCGCAGAGATGTAGTGTTGACGGATACAGTCCCAGACAAGGTTTGCTCATAGATGTATATTGAACGTTATTTTTTATTAGATATATTTTATTTGGGATAATTGCTTTAAATTGACCTTCTTTTCTAATGGGGATAGGGTACAAATGATAATAATCAAAATTCTGAGAATTCGTTATTGGAATCTGTAATATATAAGTTATTTTTCCATTTAATATGTAACAGTGGATTTTTATGATTTTTTCAAATAGCAATAAGTTTTGCAAGGTTACTTCTATAGGTAACTGACCATCTTCTAACCTTTTTTGTAGTTGATATAATTCATTATAAAAATCATTTGTTTTTATTATACTTGGATGCATGACTCCTAGCTTCGAAAATGTTATTGATGTTTCAATATCTTGTAATATTGAGATTATTATTTCCAGCATGTTAATAATTTGGTTAATAGTATCTTTAATGAACATCGCATTTTCTCGATAGACGCTTCCTTCAACGATTAATGCAATTTGTTCCAATTTTGACTCTAAAAGATTTTCGTTATGACTTATTTGATTGATTGTGAAGTTAAATTTGTTTATTAATGCTATAGAAAGAGAATTTTGTACTTTTATATTATTGGTTAATTGATTTTGGTTTCCTTGAAGTTCTTTGATTATTTGTTCGTATCTTTCTCCGTCACTTGCATCTAAATTTCCAGTTATACTTTTAAAAATAGATCCTAAACCATTAATAAGTCCTCTTTTTGATCTATGAGACAATGGTATTATTTCGAGTAATTTATTTTGAACTTTTTCTTCTGAGAAACTCAGAATTTTTAGGTAGTTTGAAACATCATGTGAATAATTTAAGTTTTTAGAAATTTGATATTTTAGATCTTTCGAATGAGAATTTAATTTTTTGACTTCGTTAACGATTGGATTCAAATCAAAATAATGAATGAGATTGAAATTACTTTCTTTAATTTTTGCGGTTCCTAATTTTAATGGGATTAGTCCAAAATTGTTCTCCATATTTTTCATGGTTATTTTTCTTTGGGAAAGTCCTAAGGCTCCCATAGATCTGAAATAGTTTAAACTATTTTAGGTTCAAAATTCGTATGTAGTTTTTTCTATTTTGTGGATTTTGAAAGTAGTGCATATTATCTTCTTCTAGAACGTATTGTAATGCCTCACTCAAGGTTTTGGGTTTCATGCAGCGGATTGTGGTTCCTAAAGGTTCCTTAAGACCCGACAAAAATGTTTTCAAAGCTAGGTTGTTGTATAAATCCCTTTTAAGTATCTTATTTTCTAATGGTTGTTCGTGCAGATCTATATAACTACAAGGTTTAAAATATTTAACACTCTGTCATAAAACTGCTGGGGTCTCTCACCGTTTCCTTGTCTCATCATAACAAGGTCACGATTAAGACATGATTCATCTCTTTGGTCCGCAAAATTTCGAGAAAGTGTATCTTTAAGAGATGTCCAGGAAGTCACATTTTGTATGTTAACTACAAGTTCAGCATTTCCTCGTAGTTTGGAAATTAGTGAATTAATTAAATATACGTTTTGGAAATGGTTGGGTTGGTCTCTAATATAAAAAGTATTAATAATTGAGTTGCAGACAGATAAATAGCGGTAAAGTTCGTTGGGGTTTCCATCGAACTCTGGTACGCAATTTAAGTATTCTGCCTTGAATTCCGTCATTTTTACGTTATTTTTTCGTGTCGATTGATTAGAAACTTGAAGGTCACTTAAAGTATTAGTTTTAGTCTGTTGAGTTTTCGTAGTCCTTGCAAAGTTGAACGATGCTTGTCTCAACTTTCGTCGTCCTCCGTCTTGAAGGGCTTCGATGGTCTTCAATTAGATGGGTTTCTCGATTTTTAGAGAGCCTCTCCACTTCCGACACCTCCAATCACAGATTACAACGGTTCGATATCTAGTTAATCGTTGAAACGAAAATTAGACACGTTCGATACGCGACAATTCTAGATATCCTACTGACTGCGCCAGATTTATAATCGATACTCGAAATTACTTTTTTAAAAACTTTATTTACACAACTAACTTTTTTAATTAGATATTTTCAAGTTTACAAGTTAAAAATTGACAAAGAACTGAGCTACAAAATATATAATTCGAATAAAGTTAAAAATGCAGAAATAACAGTTTGCATGAATATGATGATATGAGAATCTGCTGACGTTGAAGGTTCCATAAGAAACGGTGACATAATTCGCGTACGAGTGCTTGAACGAGTAACATCGTCTGTGTGTTACTCTTCTATTCTCGTGATAAATAAGTAAATTTATTTTGTACTTTGGTGCTATAAATTACATGTGTATGTATTATCAATAGTAGACTTTTCGATTCAGTTTCTTATCAAACTATTTTTTACTGAACAATTTATTTACATTGTTAATTACCTGGTTCAAGCCTTCTCATAAAACAGAGGCGTAGGTGAGCAGATTTTTCATTATAAATAATATATTATCCAACGAGTTCACATAAACCCACAATAAACATAATATACTGCTTTTAAGTACAAGGGCAGGGCTATTCAATATTTTTCCAAAATGTCACTCAATCATTCAGTTGAAATAACGTACGGATCAGCAGTTAAGACAGCACCTAAACAATGCTTTCCAAAAAAAATCAAGCTATTGTGATGCATGCAGAAGACAATTTAAAGTTATTCGACTACGTTCAAGGAATAGGTAATGTTATTGGTCCAAAAAATATCTCGTTTGCCTTCAGAATTTCAAATAATCGAATTTCTATATATCTTACTGACTCCGATCTTGTGGATAACCTCCTCAAATCACACCCTGCAATAACAATAAATAACACTACCATAAACCTTCGTAGACTCGTCTCTCCTACTAAAAGGATCATCATATCTAATATTTTTCCCTACATTCCTCATCAACAGGTCGAAAATGTAATAAAAAATCTTGGGCTACAACTGGCATCTCTGATCTCTTTTCTAAAGGCTGGAATACCAGGCAACGAATATGCCCATATTCTCAGATTCAGACGTCAAGCTTACGTTTTCCCCCCTTCTGACAACTTTGAACTCCAAACTTCCATAGTCATTTTATTTAATGGTAACGATAACAGAATTTTTCTCTCAACCGATAATATGAATTGTTTTATCTGCAAGCGATCCGGACACATCGCCTCAAATTGCCCAAATCCGCCACTCGACGTTATATCAAAGCCTACACAGTCTACACCTGAAACTACCAATACATCTACAAGAACAAGTGATTCTCCACTCCCATCAACCAGTCTCCCACCAATGAGCGATGTTCTCTCGAACAAAGATACAACCCAATCCAACCCTGCTCCATTTATTGCAGAAAAACGTTGTCGTTCCGAATTCTAAAGCGACCAAGCCAGTTCTCCTGATGATCAATCCAACCAAAATCCTCCCCCCCCCCCCTAAGCCTGTCTCCGACATTCAGAAGAGAAAAATAAGAAAGCCAGTTCGAGCTCCTCTGAAGAAGCTAATTTAACAGAGATAACAAAACAATGTATACAAAAAGCATACCAAGCTAATCCTGACGCCTATATCCTTTCAATAGACAATCTTGAAGAATACTTGGAAAACAGCTTTGAGAGTCGCAACCCTTACCAGGAAGCCTTAAAGTATTCTAATGACATTAAGTCTCTCATGTCTAATCTAAATCTACTTTATCCAACTCTTGCCGAGGGATCGATTAAAAACAGAATAACTTGAATAACAAGAAAATTAAAAGATCAGCTTCGATTGGATTTCAAGGAACATGGAAGTGAAACAAACGAAGAGGATTATAGTTCTGATGGTTCACATAATTCACAACAGTCCACAGACTTACAAAATTCCACATTATCACAGGTATCGCAAAAATCCTCTTAATAATCACATATCTCCTAATATTTCATTTTGACCCTAATTCAATGGAATTGTAACGGGTTTTACCCCCGTTTAGAATCTCTACAACAACTCATTAGTGATTACTCTCCTGACCTTATCTGTTTACAACAAACGAATTTCCGAAACTCTCATAATCCGTATCTCAAAAGTTACACTGGTCACCATTCTATCAGACCTAACTTCTCACGCGCCAGTGGTGGAACCTCAGTTTTCATTTCTAACGATATATTTTACCAAGAATATCATCTGATCACTGAATTAAAAGCTATTGCTGTAACTGTATGGTGCACCTACAAAAGTGTCAGATGTAGCTTATAGATTCCTCCCAATTACGCTTTGAAAGAATCTGAGCTCACCAATATAATTAATCAACTTCCTTTTCCTTTCATATTAGTCGGTGACTTCAATGCTCATAACCAGATGTGGGGCTCCGAAAGAACCTTTGGACGAGGTGAATCTGTTGAAAATGTTCTAAATATTTCAAATTCTACCATTCTTAATACCGGCAGTATCACATATTATCATGTCCAATCTGGCTCCATCTCATCTATTGATTTGAATATTTGCGACCCCGGGCTAGCTTCTTCGCTAACATGGAACACCATTGACAGTTTATATGACATCAACCACTTTCCCATCTTAATTTACAACAACGAACAATAACCCACAACCTTAAACTGCAAATGGAAAATAAAGAATGCAAATTGGGATCTCTTCGAGGAAACTGTCAAGGAACAATTGGATGACCTTACCCACTATGATAACATAGTTGAAGCTGTCAAGCAATTCACTTACGCAATGCTCTCCTCCGCTGAAAAATGTATAGGTAATTTCTCAATCAACCCCTCGAAGAAAACACTTCCTTGCTGGAACGACTCCTGTTACCAAGCTGTGAAAAATTGCAACAGATCTCTCAACAAGTACCGCATGACTAGGAACGAACAAGATCGAAATAACTCCAAAAAAGCCAAAGCTTAAGCTAGGAGAATACTTAAGTCAAGTAGAAAAGACTCGTGGAACAAATTTACCATAACAATAACCACAGACACATCCCCAGCTCAAGTTTGGTCTAAGATACGACGAATGAAAAGCCAAAACAGCAGTACTAATAAAGTACCTGCTCTACTACATCAAGGAAATGTTGTCACAAACGACCAGCAAATAGCGGACATTCTTGCCCAATATTTCGAGAACAAAACTAAAATTAACAAACCCCCTCTAACAGAATAAATATAGCTAAAAATTCGGATAATACCACCCCTAACCTTCATCCAATCCACAGTCAGTTTACCTTAGATGAATTAAATACCGTTCATTCCTCTTTAAAAAATACTGCTGCATGGCCTGACACTATCCCATCAATTTTCCTTAAACATTCACATCCTACGTCAAAGATCAAACTACTCGAATTTTATAATCGAATATGGTGTAGTCAGCAGTTTCCTAATGAATGGCGGGAATCGATCATAATTCCGATCAAAAAGAATAACTCAAACACGACAAATTCTTTTAGACCAATATCGTTAACATTAACACTATGCAAGGTAGTGGAAAAAATGGTCAATAGACAGACATCTACTTTGGTTTCTTGAAAAAAGTAATATACTTAACCCTGCGCAGTCAGGCATTAGAACAAATAGATCAACCATGGATAATTCAATTATGCTTCAAACAGAAATTTTTCAATCTTTTAGTGATAGAAGTGACGTTGTAGCAGTTACACTGGACATTGACAGTGTATTCGACACTTTGGCAAACTTCAATCCTTCAAAAACTAATAGACAAAGCTTCATGGTAATATTTTCTCCTTTATACAAAATTTCTTATCAAACAGATCCTTCAAGGTAACAGCAAATGGGCAAACATCTTCTTCTTATTTTCCACATAATGGTGTCCCACGAGGCACGATACTCAGCCTAGTACTACTATTTATTCTTAGCATTAACGATATATGTCATTCCATAATTGCCCGAGTTAAATACACGCCCTACGCGGATGACCTCATAATTTTTTGTCAGGGTAGAGAAACAACAAGCACATGCTGTCTACTTCAAAACGCTCCAAATTCCATCCACGATTGGTCTATAAATCTCGGCCTTCAGTTCTTGGCTTCAAAATCAAGAGTTATCCGTTTCAGCAGGAGAATTAGCACGATCTTTCCACTTTTATACTTAAACAACGCTCCGCTTGAACTTGTTAACCACCAAAAATTCTTAGGCGTAACATTTGGGATTGTCATGGAAACAGCAGATTATGGACTTGAAAGGAGATTGCCTAGAATGAATATCTTAAAATCACTCGGACATCATCAATGGGGAGCTGAAGAAGAATCACTCCTACAGATCTATAGAGCCCTCATCCGCTCTGAATTGGATTATGAAAGCATTTCATACATGAACGCTTGTACTTCATACCTTAAATCTCTTAACACAATTAAGAACACTGGACTACATATATGTATTGGTGCATTCAGGTCTAGTCCTTCCGAAAACCTTTTCGTTCAGTCACTCGAACCCCCTCTCTTCATACGTCGACAGCGTCTACTACTATCATACTTTGGTAAAATCGCAGCCCGTCCTAACAACCCTGTCATTAACCTTATCAACTCTGCATGCACTCCTAAAGGACAACCCGAAACAATTCAACAGCTGTGTCATCACTAAAATAACTGTTGGGAACAATTAATCTTGCAATAATGACCCATATTAATTCTCCCAATATAGTGCCATGGACCATTAGCCTATCTTTTCTTGATAATACCACAAATCGAACACTCCCAACGGAGTACTTGAGCAAGAATTCAGGAAAATTTTACTTCCTCGTCAGTTTGATAAAGTTTTGTTCACCGATGCATCAAAAACCGCAGAGGGTGTCGGTTGTGCTGTAACCGATGAAAATTCTATAGTTGCAGGATATCGACTTCCCGACACTACCAGCATCTATACAGCAGATTTATTTGGAATACTGAAAGCTTTGAACACTCCTACATATAACAACAGCACTGTAGCAGTATACACAGATTCTCTCTCATCGATAGACTCAATGACAAACATTTAATCGCTGCATCCAATAGTCCAACAAATTCACAAAACCTGCCACCATCTCTATTCCAATGGTATTTTGTTTCACATCATCTGGATACCATCACACGTGGGAATAACCGGAAATAAAATTGCAAACCCATCTTCAAGCAACTTACATTTCAAAACTGGCAAAATCACTGGAACCAACTAGATACTTCATTCAATACAACACACCGTTTTCACACCTAAATTTCCCCCAATGACTAGGAAAAACAAAATTATAGTACACAGACTGCGAATAGGGCATTTCCGCCTCACCCACGGATATCTTATGGCCTCAGAAGATCCTCCTAAATGCGAATTCTGTACAGATACTCGACTTACTGTTGAAGATGTTCTATTAAAGTGCCACCAATACCAAATAGCTCGAGGACGTCATGATATTAATGGAGCACTTGGAAATATCATTGGCTCAACCAACAGATTTAGTGACGTGATTCATTTTCTTAATGACTGCCGCCTTCTCAACTCAATATAAATCTAATTTTTCAATTTTGTAACACTGTTGTGATTTACACTGTTATTTAATCTGTACTGTACCTTATATTGTTCCCATGTCAATCACACGTAACTTTCAATAAAAAAAAAATTATTTAATTGTTCGGTTCTTTTTATCAATTGTTTTTTATAGAGATCGTCGAAAAATGGGATAATTTCTGTTTTTCGATATTCGTTGTAATTTTGGAATACTTGATTATGGGGGTCTATTTCGTGAAGATTTAGATTTTCGTATGGTCCATAAAGAAGTGAAAATGGGGTAAAATTTGTTACTGAATGAATTGATTGATTATATATAAGTCTGTAATATTTTCTTTTGATTTTTGTCTTAGGATTCTTAATTTTTCGATTAAAGTTGAATGTGCTCTCTCTATCGGAGAATTGCCGGTATGAGATTGGGGTGTTGTATAATGAATTTTTATATGAAAGAGTGACATGAATTCTTTAAAGGTTTCGCTATTGAATTGTCTTGCACTGTCGCAAGTTATTTTCGAAGGGTAATTATGATGAGAAAAATAATGATGGAGTTTACTAAGTATAGTGATAGAATTTGAGTAATTAATTTCATAAGCTTGAAGGTGTCTAGAGAATCAATCGAGTACTGTAAGAAATTATTTATTTTCTATAGAGAATACGTCTATGTGAAGATTTTCGAAAGGTCTTTTAGAAATAAGTGGGCCGGAAAATGGAATTTTTCGGGGGTTTCTATCATATTTAGAGGTGATATTCACAATTATTAACGTGATTCGTTACTAATTCTTGGATTTTTGGAAAATAATACAGGGACCTCATAATATGTTTCGTAGTTTCTGTGATACCGTTACGAGTTTCTGAATGTTAATCTGAAAATAATCTGATTTGTTCTTCCTTATTAATTATGTCTTTCTTAAAAGTATTTATTTTAATGATTTTTACGTTTGGTTGTAAGATTTTTAAATATTCTTCAGAAGCAATATTAAATAATGAATCATCGGGGCAGTATATATCGGCGGGCGTAATTTCGGCCGGTAATCCCTTGGCCTACCTGCATAAATCAAAGGGTACCATTTATGACAGGGGTAATTTCGGCCGAGGGGTTGATGTTTACGATGAGATTAAAATATTGGTAATTACGCTTAATAGTTTCCTTTAAATGTATAAAATTCACAAATAACAGGTATAAAATTATTATAGCTAGTCAGTATTATAACTTATCTTTAAGCTACTAGTCGATAGAAAGCATAAAATATATTATTTGTATACGATGGCATCAGTTTCAGTAATTAAGAGTTCACGCGGTTGTGACTTACTAGTT
The DNA here is from genome assembly GCA_963921935.1 of Galeruca laticollis. Lineage (NCBI taxonomy): Eukaryota > Metazoa > Arthropoda > Insecta > Coleoptera > Chrysomelidae > Galeruca > Galeruca laticollis. Next base: position 166,682,365 of record OY998176.1, read on the forward strand.
GTAGAAAAGTTTCAGTTTTGTAAACAGGACGTATTAAAAAGTGGTGAAGTACGTTGGAGGTGTATAAAGAAAAATTTAAGATGTTTAGCCAAACTGTACACTGTTGGTGCGGAATACACAGTTACTAGAAGTGAATTAATCCACAACCACGAGTCCGATGAAACTACGTTGGAGAGAAAAATAGTGACGACTTCATGCAAGCGCAAAGCTGAGGAAGACATATCGGAGAAACCTTCAAAAATTAATAAAAGCGTTCTTTCAAATCATTTGCCAGAGAATTTGTCATCGATAGATGTCAGTCTAATAAGAAGAAATTTGTACAACAGCCGCCGTAAGCTCTTACCAGCCCTGCCTAAGGATATTCACGATGTACATTCTGTACTCGATAGTTATGGACCGAAAACCACAACAGGTGAAAATTTTTTGTTTATTAACAGCACAGCTGATAATATCATTGTTTTTTCTTGCCATACAAATATAATAAGTTTATGTAAAATGAAAGATTTTTACATGGATGGCACATTTTCTTATTGTACAAAATATTTTTATCAGTTATTTACCATCCATGGACTGGAAAATGGGCATTATGTTCCTCTTTTGTATTGTCTGTTGCCCAATAAGACCAGTGACACATATACGAGACTTTTTCTGTTGGTAAAATCTAAAATTTTTGAACTTTATAATATTGTTTTTGAACCGAAGGAGGTATTTGTGGATTTTGAAATCGCAATTCATAACGCATTAAAAGTTGTCTTTCCCAAAACCAAACTAAATGGTTGTAGATTCCACTTGCACCAGGCGTGGTATAGGAAAATACAATCATTAGGGTTAACCCAAATGTATAAAGATAAAAACTGCGAGGAAAGCAAATGGCTTACTCATACTTTTGGGCTAACTTATTTAGACCCCTCTGAAGTTGAAGATTGTTTCATATTTGATCTCATGTCATACAAACCGGACCATAAACTTATAGATAAATACGCAGACTATTTATTAGAAAACTACATAGCGCCAGAATCTCATTTTCCACCAAATATATGGGCATATGAAAACCCATCAATTAAAAGAACCACAAATGCCTGCGAATCATTCCATTCGCACTTTAATTCTAGTTTTTATTCAAGTCACCCTTCTATATTTATTTTTATAGAAAAATTAAAAGATTGTCAGATCGATGCATATTTAAAAATAAAAAATTTAAATATTCCAGCAAAAATTAAAGACAAACAAGTAAAAAACAAACTAAAATTTATCGAAAACATGGTAAATATGCTTCGATCTGACAATATTTCTAGAATTAATTTCGTTAAATCTGTATCACATCAAAACGTTTTTTAAAAATTTATAGTTTACCTAAGTTATAGAAATAAGTTGATGTAATAATTTTATTGAAATAAAGAAATATTTTAATATAAAGCATTCTGTTATTTTATTTGATTTGCGGCCAAAAATACCTATGAGATAAGGAAGCAACTTAAAACCTCCGGCCGAATTTACCTACCGGCTTTTAGTACCTGCCCTTTTTCCGGCCGAAATTACATCCGCCCGTATATATAGTATGTTTTTGTTATATCAACTATTTCTAAAAACATATAACTTATAACGTTATAGTCGAATCCTTTTCTAAAATTAAGAATATAACGATTTTTGCCAAATGGCTTAGAATAATCTATGTCGTTTTTGTGTCCGTATTTTGGGATTATTTGAAAATTGGCGGAATTTAAGGATTTTTCTGGAATTGGGAAAACGAAAATTGGATTTTCGTGTGCGGAATGTCTAGTTTCGCCTGAAGCGGTACTTTTGTTATCGTCGGATATTTTACTTAAAATTTCGTTAGCATCAGTAAATGCTACATTTGGATTGGAATTTGCTCTTGTCATGGTTGAAATGGCATCGATATCATCAGTGTTTTGTTTGAAATATTTAGCATTCGTTTTCGAGTTTGAGGGAGTAATAACTATATCACTAATTATATTAATTTTTAGATCACGTTTAGGAAGTTTTTTGTCGATTGCATCAAGTTCAATTCTCGATAATGCATCAGCGATGTAATTTGCTTTGCCTTATTTGTAATTAATTTCAAAATCGAATTCTTCCAACTTTAGTTTCCATCTTATTAGACGTGGATTGGGTTCTTTAAGAGAATGTAGCCAGACGAGTGGCTTATGATGAGTTTAAATAATCAATTTTTTGGAATCTAGATATGGTCGGAAGTGCTTACAGCTATCGATTATAGCTAAAAGTTCTTTTTCGATAGTGCCATAACTTCTTTCAGTTGAATTAAGTGATCGAGAGTAAAAAGCTATTAGATGGAAATCTTGGAAAAGTACGCTACCTACAGCGATATTTGAAGCGTCGGTCGTTAAAACTAATGGTTTTTGTTGAATCGGAGTATGCTAAAATAGGAGAATTACAAAGAAATTGTTTGCATTTTTGGAAGGCATTGAGGTATTCTGGGTCGTTTAAATCAAATGTAGTTCCGTTTTTAAGATATTTATCTATTGTATAGGCTATTTTGGAGAAATTTTGATTGAATTTACGATAATAGGAGAGCATGCCAAGAAATGATTTTATTTGTTTTTCGTTTTTGGCAAAGGAAAGTTTTGGATTGACTTGATTTTATCTGGATTTGGTTTAATACCATCAGGGGTTATGACATGGCCTAAGAAGGCAACTTCTTTTCTAAGGAATTCTGATTCGTCTATTTGGACTTTCAAATTATATTTTTCTAATTCGCTGAATATTTGTTTTATATGAAGAATATGTTCTTGGAGGGACTTTGAAAATATTACTATGTCATCCATGTATACGAAACATTGTTTATAGAGAAAAGGACGGAGAATTGTGTCCATGACATGTTGAAAACTGACAGGAGCATTTTTTAGGCCAAATGGCACACTAGTATATGCGTAGTGACCATTACCAACTGTGAATGCAGTTTTTTCTACCGAACCTGGGTGTGTTTCAATTTGTTGAAAACCTTGTGCCAAATCTAAAGTGGAAAAATAAGTACTTCGACCAAAATTGTCGAGAATTTCATGGATACGAGGAAGGGGATATATGTTCGATATTTTTTTCATTTACTTTTCGGTAATCAATAACTAATCGGATTTTTTTCTTTCCGCTGGCGCCCATTCGTTTGGGGACGGGAAAGGTAGGGAAACGGTAGGGAGTTGTACTTAGTTCAATTATTTTATTGTCTAGGAGTTTCTGAATATGATTTTGAATTTCTTGTTTTAAATGGTAAGTATATCTATATGATTTTTCATTAATCGGTACATCGTCGACTGTTCTAATGTGATGTTTTACTACATGATTAAACGTTAACTTGGAGATTTCGTTATAAAATATATTTTTAAATTTTTTACAAAGAGAAATTATTGCATCTTTTCCTTCGGGATGCAGATGATCTTTTCGAAGAAGTCTGGTGATATCAATATTATTATTATGAGACGATAAAGGGATTGTTTCATAAAATATTGATAGGGGTTGGACTGGAAGAGGGTCATGAAAATTTATAGAAATATTATTCAATAAGATTCACTGTTCTATAGGTATTTCACAGTAACCGTCTTTCGCTAGAGCTATACATTCAGGTATTATTGTTTTGTTTAATTTCAATTCTGGAATAACTACTAGTCCATTTTCGATATTCACAGGAATATTTGAAATTCTTTTATCTAGAGATTCAGAATAAGGGGTAAATAAGTTGGGTTTGACTTCCGAATAGAATGGTATTTCAATAGAATTTATTTGTAATATATGATTTTCGAAATTAATGACTGCCTCTAGTTTATCATAGTCCTTACCACCTATTAATGCATCGAATCTATCGTGCCAAGGTACGATGAACATGTGGAACATGTATTACGTATTGACATAACGATGACGGTGAAACAGTTCACTCAAACGCGAATTATATATTTTTAACAACGAAAACTATTTTTAAAAAACTTCATTTTCAAAATATACTTAAAATTATAATACTTGCTACAAAGCTAATGATAAAACTGAAAATGCTAAACAAAAGTATCTTAACCACTAAAACCAAACAACTTATATTCAACAAACCATTCCCACAACAACAACCTGAATAATAATGAATATGAATATATATACTAAAACAAAGCTAACTCTGCATTCCTTCTTATTTACAGTAATATGATATTATTATTTATTTATAGAAATTTCTATTTCTATAACTCTTCCATCCCTAAGATCGAAAAATAATGGAGTTGTTTTTAGATTTTGAATTTGTTTCTTCCAATTCAATATCTTCTGTCTTGATATCTTCTTTCCTGATTTTTTCTTTCTTGATATTTTCTATCTTGATTCTTCTTTCACTTCTTCGGAATTTTCGTATGAACTAAAATATTATTAAACTTATGCAAATAATTAAAATTATTGAAAATAAACTAATTGTTGTATGTTGCTTTGGAATTACTACTTCTTGAATAGGTTTTATATTTTTAGCAATTTTATTAATTTCATATAATCCTACAAAATCTATTTTAGTTAGGTTTGGTGAATTATATGGTTGAATTTCTAAAAACTTTGAATCTAATTTTGGCAATATTATTGATCTTCCTTTTCTAATTTGGATGTTGGTTGAAAATATTTCTTCTCCAACTTGAATCTTGCAATCTTCTGGAATTCGAATGATTGATGGATGATTAATTTCCAAATATTGATCAGAAGTACATCTTGTTAATATTCTTGTCGCTGAATTTGGAATAATTGAAACTTTATTATTTGTGACTTGTTCTATTATAGTTTCTTGAAGGTGAGCATCATTAGCATAATAGTACAGTTATCTCTTGACTTCATTTCTTGTTGACAGTAATATTTTTCTTCTAACATTATTGAAATTATTTTTTCCGTAGTTTTTGCCAAGTAAGGTTGTAATGGGATAAATAAGTTGTGGTTTTGAATGATGGGGTATAATTGATAGAATTCTGCAGTTTTGGATTTCAGGATGGGTACATGGACAGCAAAAATTATTTTAGACTTTGAAAAAGTTACTTGAGAACCCAAAAATAGATAGTATGTTGAAGTATTATTAAATTTCTGAATTTGTTCTTCATATATTGTATGTAAATACTTTATCATTTCTACAATTTCTTGATTTGAAATCACTGAACTATGAATTGAATTTAATTTGGAAAATGTAATGGAATTTTCAATATTGTCAATTAACGTTATCAAACTTTGACAATCCAAGTTAATCAGTGAAATCGTACTATAAAAGGTGATAAAATTATTTAAAGTCATTATTTTACTTTCTATTGATATATGAAATTTTTCCAAATTATCTTGTAATTTCTGTTGATTATGCCATAAGGTAGTTAATGATTTATTATAGTGATTGATTAATTTCTTATTTAAGGATATTTGCATATTAACTTCATGAATTATTTGTTTTTGGTTTTGCAGTAATATATTTATAGCATTATCGTATCTCTCTTCATCATCTGAATCAAGAGTACCAAAAAGCCATTTATCAATTTTTCCAACAGCATTTACTAATCCTCTTTTTTCTCTAATGTGAGGGTAAATATTTTCCAATGTATTGATTAAACTTTTTATTCTTTCCATCATTGCTCAGCCAAATTATGGTATGAAATAGGGTTTGTTGCATTAGCTTCTACTAGACTACTTCTTAATTTGTAGAAATATTGTTTAACTGTTTCTATTTGCTTACTTATTTATTTTAAATTTATATAATATATAAAGGTATGTTTAGTGTAAATAAGCTTACATAATCCTAAATTAATTGGTAATATTTAGTTATTCAATTTGGTAACTTGTATGTCTTCGGTTTTGTATTTGGTATGAAAAACCAGGAACAGGGTTACCATTATCATCAATTTCATTTTTCTGTGACAATTTGTTTGAATTAGTTTTTGATTTTTTAATTACATTTTCTTTATAATAAATTCTTTTATTAGTTTCGAAAATATATGCATCTATATCATAATTTGAGCTGAACCAAATTAACGTTACACATATAAGATTTTACATCAAGTGAAAAATTTTTGAATAGACAATTTGAACGAAAAATTGCGTTATTTGACATTGATACACGTCAAGTGTATATTAGACGAGTTGAACTTTTGATTGAAAATTTTAATTAGTTGATTTCTAGAATAGGTTGTACTAATATTAAGGTTGGTAGAAAATATTATCTTTGTTTCGTTTATAATATTTTTGGGAAACAATAAATACTTTTTTAATTTTGTTATCTGATCGTATAATATATAATTTTGATTCCAACTCACTGTGGTATTCATTCAGTATATATTTTCATCATATTTAACATTTTGCAATCTGTAGAAATTGTGATCTAATCAGTGACATTTTCTTAATTTCCAGTGACAGTAAAATTGTAAATGTCATAAGATAATTCAAGTGCCTTTATTATATTGAATAAACAGAGATTCTGAATATAGAGTAATATTTGATTGGGATAATACTTGAAAATTATAAAATTTGAATTATTATTATTTAAAAATTTTTGATCCCACCCTGAGATAAGGGTGATTAAGTCAATTGTGAATTAATTTATCTTTCAAAATACATAAATTCATATTTATCTTAGCCGAGCATTGTTTGACAACTACTGTTAAAAGTAAATTAAGTTACATACGCTGCTAAAGGTGTGTGTGCAATAGTGTCGCTACAATCACAAATTCTGAAAACGTCGACGAATAATATAACTATTAAAACTATAATATAACTATTAAATTATTATTGAATATATAATAATTTGTCACCCAAACGTGGGGCAACTATAAAAGAATATTAAATATATAATAATATATATATATATATATATATATATATATATATATATATATATATATATATATATATATATATATATATGAAGTCCCATGAAAAGAAAAAGACTGTTGATAAATTTGAAAAATCGACTATAATAACAGCAGTGAATAAAAGTTGTAAAATCGTAGCTACCTGTTTTCAAGACAAGGTCCTCATGGACAATCTCAAAAGACCACGTAATAGGACTTACTCATTCTAATCAATTTTTGAGGTTTCCGATTGCACTTGGGCTATGGGAAGAAATCTCCTTCAGAAATCTGGACAACTACCTAGCATTACTTCTCATAAATTTAGGCTAAGCAAAAATTGAAGAATATTGCTACAAGATTGTGCACTTTTTACGAGTTAAATCCAATATTAGTCGAAACTGAAAAACTAAATTACAAAGCTCACCAATTTGTATATGTTATTAATGAAAATTATTCATGGGATATCTGTAATTACATAAAAATATTGGAAATTAGTATAGATAATGTAAATACAAAATTATCTGACATTGTTCCCAAACTACAACACTTCAAGAGAGGATTAATCAATGGGCTAGGCTCAATCTTATAGTGTATTACAGGTAATTTAGATGCCTCAGATGGCGGAAGATATATGAAAATTTGATAGATAACCTGAAGAAAAATCAAGAATAATTAGTATCTAAATTGAACTCACAAATTTCATTGTCTTTTAACATAATTAAAACTTTTAATGCCACTGTTCAAAAAATGTATCATATTGAACAACTATCAGATACGAAAATAGAACAAATGAAATTAATAATCAAAACAGTAGTTTATAGGGAAAATTCATTATTTATTAAAGACGTGATAAATCAGATTTGAAACATGTATTAAGTTATCCTCTCAATTTTTCAAGATATAGAAAATTCTTTGACTTTTGCAAAATTAAACATCATGCATCCCAGCATCATGAAAACATCTGATCTCTTTTTAGCTTTGAAATCAGTAGAAATATGATCCCTAAGTCACACCTTGCTTTTGAAATTATTTTAGAAAATACACAATTATGTGAATCTATAATAAAAATCGAATGCTACATCTATAAAAATAAAATGCCTTATATTCTTAAAATACCTATAACTTATCCACAAATCTGCAATATTTACCATTTGTATTCACTAACTGTACCTTATAAAGGTCAGTTCAAGGCAATCATCTCTCGAGATAAATTCATGTTAGAAAGTCATTTACATTTTGCATTTCGAAATAACGATTGCATTGTTTGGTTTCAAACTTTACGTTCTTCAATAAAAATTAAACCACAAAAAATATATGTAATGTATTCACAAGCTCCACGCGTTGGTGCGCCAACTTTATAACCTGGGTTTGTTAACTTTATCTAAATTAACTATATTCAAGGAAATTCAAAGGTTATAAGTACGAATGGCAGTTGTTCGTCGGAGAATATTGTGAATAAATACATCGCATGACCCTCGGCGCTATGCAATTTTTGTTTTATAGACATAACCAAGTAATTGAGAAGTATATAGATTTTACTAAATTGCAAAATTCAAAAACTTATGGAAAGTGGTGAGATTAAACATAGGAAAAGAAATATTATTTAAATAATAGCGAAAATCAATCCTTTAATCAGATTTTATTACAGCAATTTACTTATAACAAGAGGGTTAATACTCTATTGGTTTTTATTAAAATATTCAAGTAAAAAATTAAAATTAATTAAGTCTTAATTAGTAAGTTAATAAAATCTTAGATATATTCCAAGTATAACTACAATAGTGACCTTTCAACTCTATAATAATATAGTTTACACTTTCATAAAAAAATTCATTTTTATGTATTATATAGTAGGATTATGAATTTGTTTACTATGAGATTTTATTTAATTTTAACTACTATTACTTAAACTCAAAATACAATTTTCCTCAGATGCTACGAATAATAATTAAATTAATGAAAGTAAAAATAAAGAAAATCCTGGCCGGTTCGTCCTTATAGGTCCTCCAACGTACTCCTCCAAGTTCTATCGGTGTCTGCAATAGCCGAATTTGTCGTATCAACCATATGGAGTTCCACTACGAAGATACTATTTTGCTGTTGTTTTGGGCGTGGAGTGTATTGTTACGAGATAGCACACTAGTGTAGACCCTGAATCCGATTCTGTCTAAGCCATGTATGAAAGTTAAAATTATGGCGGATGCGCAGGGATTTCTTAGAACTGTGACTATCTTATTTAGACATTGTTTTTGTGACCAGTCTTATCTAGAGGATGCTAGAGAGCCAATTGTTTCCTGTGTAAGTAGGAATCTAGAATTATCTAGTAAAAAAGACAATAATATATAAAGGACCTACCAAGGAGAGTTAGTTTAGTTTATAATTTGACATCGTGAGATAAACAGTGAATAAGTGAATATAAATTAGTGAAGTATTTATATAAATTAGTTTAGTGAATATACTGTGTATATAATTAGTGAATAGTGTAGTGAATAAATAAATTAAGTAAGTGAATGTATCCCACCCGTTTCAATAAATAATAAAAACATTACAGTATATTCAAGAACAATCACAAGTCTTACAAAACAAAACGAGTAATATACGTATTTTACCTAACAAAAGCTCCTTTTGAAATTACCTTAGAACCATTTCATGAAATTGACTATCTCGACCCTTACTTTGTGGAATCTACTCACATTACCGTTTTAAATGAAATTAGCTGTTTCTAGATAATTTCACAATATATTGATATTTAGTGTGGACACAATTGTCAAATTTCTTAGAATTTTTACCATTTTAATAATATATTGTGGAATTATTTAGAAATAGTTAGTTTCATTTAAAACAGTAATACTTTAGAACCTTTATTAAAAGGGTTAAAGCCCACATAAATCACAAATTTGGGATTACTAAGGGTTTTTCACCAATAACAAAAAATTACCACAAGGTATAGGTAGAACCTACTTCGTTTCTTGCTTTCTACGAAATCTGATTGAAAAAATTTCCTTTCCAAAGAAATCCAGGGGATCACTTTGTCTCTCTCCCACAACCTAACAAATATTTTATCCCTGCCAAATACTCTTGGTGGCCTAACTAGTACTTACCAATGAATCAAAATACTGATTTTATTAAAAGCCAGTAGCGTATCCCAAAATCAACACGTTACAGCCTCTACAAGGCTATACTAAAAATATCAAATTTTACACCCGATTCGAAAGGTGATAAATAGAGCTACAAAAAACATGAAGGGTGATTTTCTTTCTCCAGGGTCAAGGTCTTCTTGAGGATTTGTTCAGTGATCATGGTATGATGCAATCTGATGGGAATAATACGTATCTACGATTGGTGTTGGGTAGCGATTGTACTTGCTGGAAGTCGAAAAAAAAGGTTATACTGTAATAAGGCTTTTCCTTTTCCTTGGCGCATTCATAGAAAGTGTTTGCCCTTCTTCTGTGAATTAGATACTCGATAATAAGGTTTTGTCTTCTATGTAGCTCTCTTGTATATCTTACTTGCTCCTTCGACCTGGTGCACATGGAACACGCATCTGACGCTGGAGATGAGAACCCGATATTGAAATCATTCAAGAAGATGTTTCTAAACGTATCGTAGGTAACTTGATATTCTGATTTGCATTACCTGTAATACATTTTGTTCAACTTTATCACCGAGAGAATTGCAGCAAAAATATGCGTTTGGACTTTTTACTATTGTATCGGCTTTCTTTACCTCGCAAGTTACCAATAAACGGTCGCACTTTTTCTTTTTTCCATGCACTTCTCTTAGATACTCTATTACCTTCTCTTTTCTCCTTTGGAACACCTCCTTCCGCCAGAATATTCGCAACTGCGACTAGTTAGTGAAGGAGCTATGAGACTTCAGACTCACTACTTCGAAAAACGTCCGCTAGATGGCGCTGTTTGTGGCGCTGTTGCTGGTGTATTATGTGTTGTCTATCTCCCTGTGTGCGTCGTCCATTTTTATCCTATCGAGTGCTACATGGCGCGCTGTGACGTGTGTCGTCCATTGTTTATCCAGTAAGTGTATTGTACAATTTATTGAATTGAAAAAAAATTTCACCATTTCGGGGTTTCAACCTAGGATCTCTGTGTACGTATATTCCCTAGTGCGCGCGACAGCCGATGTCGCTAGGAAGCTCCCATAATGATTTAGCATAATTGTGGATGTCTTTTTAAAATTTTAAATATTTTATAAAACACTATATGTATCTATCACATCATCCAAAAGAATGCATAACACTGCTAAGAAAATTACTTGAAACTAGAATATAAAAATATTAATCCAGGAATAATATCAGCTATAATTAATTTATTAGATGTATGTATTGATTAGATTAGGAATGGTGACTAATTTTTGGAATAACTACATGAGTACACCTTAACGCGCTACGCCACCAGCGTACATACAAACTTAACATGCAAACAAGTTATATCTGAACGGAATGAAATATATACAAATAATCAATATAAAATTTTGGAACGTGTAAAAAAACGATTACTAATATAAAAACAAGTTTTTTTAGAACTAAATTCACGACATACGAATGCAATTAAAAGTGTCTATTATTTTTATGTCATGTTTATCAAAAGGCATATGAAAAGTATCTGTGTTAATATTATACAGATCTTCATCGGTAAAAACACCCTTGTTCTGGAATAATATTAGCGCGCGGTCTTAACTTTACTTATACAAAAACATTCTTTTAACATTCACAGTATGTAGTCATAAAATGACATAAGGATATATTATAATATATTTATGATTTTATAATTAATTCTTTTATTTTATGATTGGGGTTAATGTAATATTTATTTTTTATTTAATTTATATACAAATGTTGGTTCGGCTAGCTCAAATATATCAAGTCGAGTATGAGACTTTTTACTCCCTTTGAGTTCTGAATTTTAAATACGTTGGTACGCCTAAGTTATGGAACCTATTTTTCTTTATTTTATTTTTTTGATATCAGAATGAAACGACAACGACATACACTCTAATTTTTATATTTTATAAGAACTATGAAATGAAAATACGAAAAGGAGTATATATATATATATATATATATATATATATATATATATCAATACAAACAAAATTTAAATCTAATACGTTGAAATGAAAAATTAACTATAACCTAATGAATTTTGAATTAAAATACCTTTATGCTAGAAAATTGAATTTAAATGGCCAAGTCAAAATTATTTCAGTTATTTAATTGGTTAACCAATAAAGTACTCAACACTAACCTTGCACGACCGATGTCTTTTTCTGGAACCACCAACAATCAATCTTCTACACCAACACTTCTATTAATGTGTCTACCATATACACCTACTCTGGAACTTGACACGTAAGTTTAAAATTATATTTCAGGTATAATTTAAGATTTCATATTTTTTTTTTATTTTCCAATTCAGGCTTCAATTAATTTAGAAATATGATCTAACGGTACTCTCTGTTTGTTTTATCAACCCAATACCTTTCTTTTCTATGTATTTTAATCCTTTATCTTTTGTACCTTCAATTCACCTTTAAATCTTTTCAAATAACTTCTTCAACTTCATTCACACTTTCTATATACTTTTCTTTACTTATATGAGGACTCTACTTCTATTTAATTATAATTTTAAAATTTTATTTAACTACGTCCTCTCTCAAAATATCATATATCATACTCCAATTTTTCCAGATCAACAACCCTCATTTCTCCTGTCCGTTGCTATGGACAAAACTCATCATCTCACTAGATTTTTTCAACAATAATTTACAAATCAGAGGTTTTCATTTAATTCCATATTTTTCTTAACTATTTGATGATATTTAATGCTTTGTTTATTTCCAAAATAATTTAATTTATCTATTTAAAACTCCACTTCTTCAAAAATATCCCTATTTATAAAAAAAACCTCTCATTGTGTAATACTTTTCCATTCTAAATTAGACAAATCTACAATCTGATACTTTTCAAAATATATATAATTCTTTTCAATTTCTATTAAAATTTTGTCACGATTATGATTTCTCATAAGCTTGGCCTAAAATTATATTTACAAAAATTATTTATGTGTTATTTTTCATTATCGCTTTATACGCTTTTCAGAATTATATAGTTCTATGACAACGAATTCCTGTCGCTGACATCGAACTCTGTCGCTGATGTTTCATGCTTTGAAAGAATTTTGACATTCCAATCTTGTTGACAGTTCTCTGTGTCATTGAAATAATAAACATCAAAATAATAATTTTGCTACTAATTCTTAATATACATGATGTATTATAATAATCTAAATACATTCATTCATTCCTTCAGGGCTCCAGATACTTTTTGTGACGTGTATGCCACACTTACACATTATTACATTGTTCAAAGAAGATTTATGGTCTGATATACAAGTATGAGTTGAATTATTTTATGAAGCACTGACACTCTGACACAATGGTAAATGTTTCGAATATTATTTTAGCATCTAAATATTTACATTAAACAAACGATATCATAGGTACAAATTCAATATATAACTCATTTTAATTTCATTCATATCATGAAAAACAAACAACTTCCGACGTTTTGGTGATTTTCAACCAAATTCACGCTTGAAAACCTCACACACCAACACCTTCAAACCCTTATAGATGTTGTGATGAGTTCAATATTTTTATATATACAAGGTGTTTCCTAAAAAATTCAAAATATTGTAGTGGGCGCTTTGGCACCCCATTTTAAGACGAAAAGCTTTTATGACCATGTGTGATTCAGTATAGTTCAAATACACCTCTCATTGTGGTCATTTTTACGATGCGGAAGTAGTATGATACTTTAACCGTTTGCTAATTTTACCTGATATAGTTGTGAAGTAGATTGTAGAAAAAATATGATTTAATTCTGCCGAGTGCATTTTTGTTTGTATTACCTACTATACTTTCAACATGGACGACAATTAACGAATGAGTAGTCCGTTTTTAATAACAAACATTTACTTCTTTTACAAAAATTACTAGAAGATATATTTATTAAAGACGACTAAAAATTATAAAAACGATTAAAAAGATTTGATAAAGGATAAAACAAGAATTAATGAATGAATCCATGTCAGCTAGAGTCCTCAATTTATATATGATGGAACTGCAAGGTCTGCAACTTCAACCGGCTTCCTGCTGCGTCCTGAGGAAGGCTGAGATAATTTCTCCCGCCAAAGTTTCAACTTACGAGGGAAGAGGGAGTTGGATGAATGGTGATGTAACAACTGGAGCTTGGGACGCTGTCTTCTTCCTGGGGTTGAATTTCTTGAAGATTTATGCTACGATTGTTCCTGCTATAACGATGTAAACTACTATAGCCCACACACTGGATGTATGAGATATTCCGGTTGTATATTGCAAGAGGAAGTTTTGTGTGAGCTGGTACAAGTTATCTGAAAGCTGATCTGAATATCGGGAAGAAATATTGGTTGGCTATTGTAACGTAAAATCGAACCCCGTTCTCTAATGCACTTATCCCATTTACGTTAGCGACCTATTGGAAAGAGATCGAACTTGTAGCCCCGAAATCAACTACTACTAATTCACCAAGTGACTTCAGTCGAAGAAGGGGGGTCCGTACGCTGGTAACGAACAAACAAAATATACCCAGCAAACATGAATGAGCGGTAGATAGACGGGCCATAGCTGTTAACTGCGGTTAGATGTCGGCAGCGGCACAGCGATGTCGTTAAATAATTGGAACACGCCTTGGCTGAACATATGCATATTTATGGTGGATGTTTGTCATTTAGCCACATATTACCCGTTGAAAATTTGCGATAGTCGCGCCGATGTCGTTTTGACACAGTATGCATGCCGACATGCGACCTATAATGAAAATAAAACATTGGCATTACTGAATATCACCTTGGCAGTTGGCACTACTGCTTATTTGCTAGCTGTTGTGTTGAACACGTGTTGAAAATCAACCTAATCTAGTTGTGTTGTGGTGTGGTAATCAATAATTAATCTATGTAGCGACACTTTTATTAGATGTGTGTGTTGTATCCAATCTATTCGGAGCAAAGGCACGAGCAGATATGTCCGGGAACACAGAAACGTAAGTAAATACATCATTTGTTGCATCATATACCATCATAATATATGTTTTGTCTAGAAAACCCTTGCATAATATCTCAAAGAGCACTCGTCAAAAACAGCGTCTTGCGAAAATGCTGTTTAGGATATAGTCTCGACTGTAGAGGCTAAGGTTATGATAGACAATATATCTCGTAGAAGTAATAATATTTGTGTTGATAGTGAGCCCGGACCCAGTAAAGCTATTGGTGAACATATTTTTTTATATTTATTTATATTTTTATATGGAATATTTCTTTATTTTTCATTATATTTCTTTGTTTTAGTCATCATGTTTCATTGTTAAACCTATAAGTATATATATATAGCCTGTAGATTTGCATAAATCATTGATTACGCCACAACAATGGGATATCGGCGGTTGATTAGTAGGATACACGCAATTGCGCCATAATCTGTACAATGCAATATCAGTTCACCCTAACTTAGTCAATCCGCTATGTAACGAAGCGGGTGGTAGTCTGGAGGCCTACTCGTGGCCATCGCGACACGGGCCGGTGACGTATCATGATTGTGGCCCACTTATGTTTTCCGTCGGTTGTTTTTAAAGTGCCTCTAGAGGCCCACGTGTAACATGTTTGCTGGGTAAGCTGTATAACCCAAGGCGCAAGGTAAACCGTACCCGAGTAAATACCTCAGTTTAATTCCGTAACCGTAGTTTACCCCCAATTAGGAAAATATTACATAAAATCTCGTAACTAAACTCACAAGAGAAATGATTTATTAAGGTGGCGGTTTAGTTTGAATACAGTTTTATAGTGGATTACAAAATTTTGGGGAGCAGTAATTCCCACAGTGGACACTTGAGGTCCATCAACCCTTATTATGAAAAAATGAACAGATCTATATGAACTGTGGACATTTACATATGTCCCTTATAGTTCAATATATACAATGATACAAATATTTAAAATCCTATAACACAATGCTCAGAAGTATTTGAAACAGAGACCAGTTCTGAGTCAAGTTGGTTCTGAAACGTGTAAAAAAATCATACAATGTGAAAACGGTGAGAACCTGAAGGGTTACCAAAATGTAAAAACAAAAATAAATTACCATAAAACGTTCCGTGTGAGCTCAGACGCAACTTACCTACTCTACCGAGAGTAATAAATGACCAAAAAAATTACAAGCCACTTGTATGTTCACAAATGGTGGATTATATAAACATACAAATGTTATATATACACTATAAAAATAATTATGGAGAAATTTGAAAGTTTAAAACTTGCGCGTCTTCACCCACTGGTAATAAATCCTGACGATCCACTAGTTGTTCCTGAGGTAGCAATAACTATGGTGGGGCTGCAAGCATCGCAGGAACGCCGTGGTACAACGAATCAACACCAAGTGACCCCGGAACTAATCCAATACGGAAATCCGAATAACCGGAATCCAACAGTACCCCAGAAACTATGAATAAACCCTGTGTGGCTAGGACAGGGTTTTCCTGTGCGCTGCTAATCGGTAGTTAAAAGCCGTTAGATGAACTTAAACAAATGGCGTTGTAGGTGACTGGGCTTACATATCCATCTGCATCTCACCGATGAGGTCTGAACGAAATACTATCTCCACAAACTGTTCTAACCCACACTACTCCCAAACCCAAACCAAACTACCCTCTCAAAATCATGTTCCCCTGCGGGATGAATGTGTATTCTTCATACGAATTTTTGGGGCTTCCAATAACCACCTACATTCGATACCACGCTGATAAGAAGGAAAGAAACACGACAGGTTTCATTGACAACCCACCTTTCCGTTCGAGAGACACTCTCACTCGAGCTGTTTGGAGCACATACGTTCCATGTTCTCGGAGTGAATTACTCTACTTGCACATCGCATAGTAAAACCGCCCGTATAAAAACAATAATTGACTAATCAACAATAAACCTTATATTCACTAATATCCCACATCCCACGACTATATTTACAAAATAAAACATCACCCATTATACCCTGATGTATATCCACAGTACACCGGTAGGCAAACTTCCGTACGAATCACAGATCTCTGAACGTTTGTAGAAGAAGAATGAACAAGGCTATGACATATGGCAAATCAGCTGTTCGATTCGAATAATGGAATGTTGTTTAAATTCAATGGTACATATAACAAGGTTCACTATTTTTAAGTGTATATTCAGATTACTGTAACTATTCTACAGAGTGTAATTATTTCCTCTTCAATATTAATCCAGTTGGTGCCAAACAAATTAACGGTCACGTATTGAATCACTGAGTTAATGGTATAACTAGAAATTGTTGACATACGAAACTAGTCTGACTCGATATTAAGGTAGGAATGTTTATTGATTATGACCAAAACTGGATGATTGTTGTCTTTTCGTGCGACAGATTTATAATAACGAGGAAAACCGTAACACTATCAGCTATTGATTTTTCATTGGCTATCATTTGTGCAATTGATTTAATCTGACATCCTACAGGGATTTCTATTAAAAATGTTCCCTTCAACGTTTTGCCTTCTTGTTGTTGCTTGCCAGTGACTTTTGAGGTGTCTTCATTTGGGAATACACCTAGCCAATCATTGCTACTTCCCAGTTGGTTAAATTTTGACTTTGTTAAAGTTGAAGTAATTTGTTTACAAGGTGTGTCACTGTTAATTTCTTCTATTTCTTGTTTAGTGCAATAATAACTTTTGGGGAAAGTTTTGATGCAATCGTTATTTCGAAATGTAAAATGTAACTGACTTTTTAACATGAATTTATCTTGAGGGATGATTGCCCTCAACTGACCTTTATAAGGTACAGGTAGTGAATACATATGGTAAATATTAAAGATATCTGGATATATATTCCTCAATTTTTGCTAAGCCTAAATTTAGGGGCAGTAATGCTGGGTTGTTGTCCAAATTTCTGATGGATATTTGTTCCCGTAGCCCAAGAGCAATGGGAAACCTGAAAAATTGATTAGAATGAGTAAGTCCTTTTACGTGGTCTTTTGAGATTGTCCATGTGGACTTTGTCTTGAAAACAGATAGCTACTATTTTACCACTTTTATTTACTGCTGTTATTTCAGTCGGCTTTTCAAACTTATTAGCCGTCTTTTTCCTTTCATGGGACTTTATAAATGTTTCATCACCTACTTTAAACAGTTCTGGTGAATCACGATTTGTATTGATTTTTCCGATAACCTTTCCATTTTGTTTTATTAAATGTTCAGTTTTAGTGTTAAATAATTCTTGAGCAGTATAGTATTGCCGTGGCCCATAGCCTGATGGGCCAGCTTCAGAGAAATTATTATTATTATTGCTATTATTTCTATAGTTATTATTTTGTTGATAATTTGGTCTGCCTGTGAAGCGCGAGTTAGTACTTATCGGAGTTGGCTTTGGGAATGATCTGTTATGGTTTGGTTCAAATGCATTTCCGGGAGTAAGCTGCCAAAAAACTTGTGAATTTGTTAGAAACCTTTGTGGAGGCATATCCTGCCTAGGCCGGACCGGAATTGGTCCAGCAGGAAACTGATTGTTAGTATTATTAAAATTTTGATTTGGAATGTAATTACTAAAGCTGTTATTATTATAACTATTCCTATTTAAGTAGTTACTATTGAAATTCCTTTTCCGATTTTGTTGGTTAAATCTATTTTGAGAGTTATGTGGCTTTTGAAAATCTTTAGTTGTTACGTTTTGGAAATATCGTGTATTTTCTTCTTCTACAACAAATTGCAGAGCCTCAGTTAAACTAACTGGCCTCATACAACGTATTGTAGTACCTAATGGCTCTTTTAACCCGAAAAGAAATGTTTTTAAAGCTAAATCATTATACAAGTTTTCCTTTAAGGTTTTTGAAGTTTGGGTTTCACCGTGAATGTCGACATAACTACAGAGTAAATTCAAAATATTTAAGATCCTATCATAAAAATCTTGAACTTTTTCGTTTGGAAATTGTCTCATGACAACTAGATCTCGGTTTAAGCATGTTTCATCACGTTGATCAGCAAATTTTCGTCTCAAGACACCCTTTAGCTTATCCCAAGTTTGCGCATTTTGAATATTTGCGACAGTTCTAGCATTCCCGTTAATTTACTTACAATTGATTGAAGCAAGTACACATTATGGAAACTATGTATAATGTCTCTATCATAAAAACTAATAACAAGGCATTCACAGACGCCTAAAAATGTATTTAAATCATTTGGGTTAGCATCGAATGATGGAACGCAATTCAAGTATTCAGGTTTAAAGCTTGCGGCCATATTACTATCAAAATTATTACTAGGTAAATTCAAATACTGCAATTGGTTTGAAGTAGTATTATTATATGAAGTTTCGATTTTATTTTCGGAATTTTCAAGGTTAGAGTCAGGCAATTCAATCCGTAATAATTCAGTAGATTTAGTTAATTCTTCAATTAAGTCAGTCATAAAATTTACACTTACGGAATGAAAAGAACTTTCAGCATCTCACCCAGCGTAGCGATTGATGTGTCCACTGAAGCTTTCATGATACGATTTGGACAATTTGGATTCGAAATTCTGGTGCCTCGTTGATCAGCCTGGACTGATTTTTCGATGGACAGTTGGTTTCTTGGAATAGAAGAAGCAACCAATACACACTTTCACGAACGATTCACTGTTTTTAAGTTCGATATCCGGTTAATCGGTTCACGAAAAATTTACGTTCGATACGTAA
The DNA here is from genome assembly GCA_963921935.1 of Galeruca laticollis. Classification (NCBI taxonomy): domain Eukaryota; kingdom Metazoa; phylum Arthropoda; class Insecta; order Coleoptera; family Chrysomelidae; genus Galeruca; species Galeruca laticollis. The sequence continues at coordinate 166,701,974 of OY998176.1, forward strand.
GCTCCCGAATATCCTACTGACTGCGCCAATTAACTAATGAATACTCCGAAGTCCGTTTTTAAAAACAAACATTCATTACTTTTACAAAATCACAAGACGATATATTTATTAAACACGATTAAAAATTATAAAAACGATTAAAAAGAATGTATAAAGAATTAAACAATAATTAATGATTGAATCCATGTTAGCTAGAGTCCTTCATTTATATATGACGGAACTGCAAGGTCTGCAACTTCAACCGGCCTCTCGCCACGTCCTCAGGAAGGCTGAGATAATTTGACATGTTTTAAGGTCGGATGGTGATGTGATGACAAACTTATTACAATTATGCCAAAAAGGCATTGGGAAAATATCTCTGTTAATATTATACAGATCTTCATCGAAAAAACGCCCTTGTTCTGGAATAATATTAGCATTTTTTATATACAGCACGTAGTCATAAAGATGATACTTGTGTATGTAGAATATCAATTTTAATATGTGGTATTCCAATTAATTATAATTATATGCATTATCAAAATGTTTAGGTTCCAATTAAATGTTTGATACAATATGTAGGTAGGTGGTATCTCCCCAAAAATTTTTGATTAACATATTTTAATCACGTTTATCATTTTCTTCCGGATAACACCTTCAGAAATTCTTTTTGGATCTGAAAAACAAAGGAAGAGGTAAGATAAGCGATAACACAGCCATGTGAAAAAAGTTGATATTAAACACAGGTGTTATTCAAGACGGCCTTTTCAGAGGGAAGGAACATATTTACTGAACATTTCAGCGAATTATTTAAGAAAATGAAAATTAAACAAGGGAACGTACAGTTTGATTTTCATAGGCGAAGCAGCAGAAGCTTCTCATCATAACTTCCCCACGAAACCTCTATTCAAAATTGAAGAGGAGGAAAAAGAGAAGTACTAGAGGTATGAGTTTTTGACATGTAAATCTTTTGTTTAAATATATTGAAAAATATTTTTTTCCATTTCAGTTTATATTGAAATCAATTCAATTAAAAGAAGAAGAATCATTATCATTATCATTACCACCTCCCCACCTTAACTATACACACACAAGAAGAAGAACAATTAATCGCCGACACACAATCACCCACGATCACCACCCTTTATCAAAGTGAGTACATTTCGTATTAATATTTCAAAATATCTAACCTCAGTGGTAGAACTTTGCAATAAATTGATGAAATGATACAAACAAAATTCAAACATTTTCATACAAAAATAAATGGATTTTATTGATTAGACATCTTAAAACTTGTAATCAAGCTTTGAAATTTTTCAAATTTTCGGTAGGACAAAATCATAAAATTTATTCAAAAATAGCACACTTGAAGCGCATGAGATGTTTAATGAAAGTAGGTTATATGAATGGAGAGAAACAACAACAACTCAAAAAATCTAGTAATGTCGTTGAATATGCTGCAGACAAAAAATTTAGAAGTCTGGTATTAATAGTATCAAGGGGGAAATACATCGAATTTTGAAATTTAAACAAGCTGCATGGTTAAAGTCTTACATAATGTTAAATACTAAATCAAGAACGGATGCTACTACAGCGTTTTCAAAAATGTATACAAATTAATGCATGTTGCAGTGTTTGGCAAAACTATGGGAAATATTAGGAAGCATAGGGTGGTTAACTATCAACAACATATTTAGGTTGAAATAGAGCGAAATATTTGATTGCTGGTCTGCAGTTTCATTCGAGAGTTATTTTAAATGAAAATATGATAATAGTAGTACTAAAAAAGAATAATATCATTTTCAATAAATCCCTGTACGTTGGGATGGCGATATTAGATATTTCAAAAACATGCATGTATAGTACGAGCAAAACATATAGTACAGAATGGTAATGGCATGTCCCCTTTAAGTTATGTTGCGGAGCTAGACTCTGAAAGCTATTATTATTTTGTTTATTTTTACCAATACCACTTACACTCTACACTCTATATTGATGCTAGCGCACCAACTAAATAGTGAGCGGTTCTTATCGCTTGTGACCACGTGCGTAATTTAAAAAACTATCATTAAATACCTTTCAACGATTATTAGTTGAATTTATAATATTAAATGAATATATCGTCAAATAAGTATCATGGCATTGATTAGACTATGACAGTATTCAAATCAAAGGATAAGCCGAGATTTCGCACTATATCTATTACGTGAACCATACAATTTCAATTACTCATATATGCTTCCTAAATTGACGAAATAGAAATGTACTGTAACGAAATTCAGTGTAATGATGTATACGAAAAGGTAATAAAGATCGATATCAATTCGTTTGATACTAGTGATTACGTTGGGGGTAATTGTTATAACATACCATTGGTAAACAAAAACGTGCTAGGGTTGTTTAAGGATGTGATGGTGATATCATGACACATTTTATAGGTTTACATGCAAAAATGTATGCTTTTAAAGTTCAAGGAAGGAAAATTGTGGAACATTTTAAGGGATAAAGAAAAATGTTGTAAGAAATAAAATTACTTCTCCGGGATCATTTGATACGCTTTCGTGGTGGGTTATTATAAATTAAATACTACTGAATAAGTGATTTTTGAATAATTGTATCCGAAATATATGTTCTTTGTTACAGATATAAATACCTTAAGCGAAAGCTACATTAAAACAATTTGTGAAGATATTGGAAGCCTTGCAGAATTTTTTGAATGATCTCCTTTACCTTGGATTGTTACCAAGCAAATCACAAAAAATTTTCTAATTATAAATGGGATTTTTTGAATAGCAGTAAGTAAAACTCAAAATTTTCAGTTTTACTTACTGCTATTTACCTACAGACTACATTCGAGATGGATAGTCTTTTTCATTTAGAATAGCTCAAAATGATCAATCACCGTTTCTCATAAATCTTGAATTTATTCATTGCTCGCAAGACATTCCATACAAACATAGAAATGCAGTACTAGCTTGTTCTGATTGGGGGGAATATGTATTCGAAGATGAGTCTGAATATTGTGTATGGGCTAACTATTATAGAGTTGATAAATATAACATATGTGTTTGTAAACCATGTTTTGATACTCTTAGAACATATCATAAACCATATATGGCTTGACACCCCATGTAGGGTCATTCCGCGTGTGCTTTCTAGATCCACTTAATTGGGGTGAATCAGTCCCAGTTATGCCTTCAAATTATTTCACTTATGTCTCTCCATAGTTTCCTATTTCTTGCTTCCTCCTTCCAGTTTGTTACTCCTGCTCTATTAACTATTACTGATTTAGCTCCTTCTCTCCATACATGTCCCAGCCATTTAACTCGTTGTGCTTTTATTATCTTCACAATATCTTCGCCTCTTATTTTGTCCAAAATTTCACGATTTGTTCATATTCTGTATTCATTTTCATCTATTTTTACAGGACCCAGTATTGCTCTCAATATCTTCCTTTCAGTTATTCTTAGTTTTTCCTCTTGCTTCTTTGTTAACGTCATTGTTTCTGCCGAGTACATTATGATTGGCCTTATCATCGTTTCATACATATTTAATTTTGTTTGCTTCGTTAAAATTTTACTCTTAAGTAGCTTTTTATTTGCATGATATGCTCTGTTTGTAGCAAGTATCTTTTCTTCAATTTCAGTAGTTCTATCTCCAGTATTGCTAATCGTAACTCCCAAATATTTATATTTTTTAACTTCTTCAAATTCATAGTCGCTGATTTTTATTTTTCCTTTTTGGTTTAGGTTCCCAAATCTCATTAGCTTGGTTTTACTTTCGCTTATTTTTAGCCCCATTTTTCCTCCCTCTGTGACTAACTTCTCTAGCATATTTGCCATGATTCTTCTTCTTTTGGATACAAGCACGATATCGTCCGCATAGGCTATTATTTGACTGCCACTTGACCTTAAGCTACCCTTGTGTAATTTTCTCATTGTGTGTTCTAATGATAGATTGAATAGCGTTGTGGACAAAGAGTCACCTTGTCTTACCCCTTTATTAATCCTAAATTGATCTGTTTCTCCTTTTTGTGTTAATACACTGATCCTTGACTCATTCATGGTCATTTCGATTAGTCTTCTCAGTTTTGCGCTTACTCCTTGGTCTTTTAATGCCTTCATGAGTTCACTTCTTTTGATTCAGTCGAAGGCTTGTTGAAAGTCAATGAATAGCATTTCTATGTCTAATCTATATTCATGTGCTTTTTCCATTATTTGTTTCAATGTATGAATAGCATCAGTTGTTGATCTGCCTTTTGTGAAGTCGCAATGATATTGCCCTATCACTTCCCTTGTACTTTCCACAAGCCTTCTGTTGATTAACGTGGATAGTATTTTGTACGCAGTGTTTGATAATGTGAGTCCTTTGTAATTTTTACATTCATGCTGGTCTCCTTTCTTATGTAGAGTGACAATTTGTCCAATTTCCCATTTTTCCGGCATCCTCTCCTCGTCCATATTTTTCGAATGAGGTAATATATTCTTTTATTTAGAGTGTTCCCTCTATATTTGATAAGTTCTATGTTTATTCGATCCTTTCCGGGGGTCTTTCCATTTCTGCTCTTATTTATTATTTCTTTGACCTCGTCAATTGTTGGTTCTTCTCCTAATGTATCTTGTTTCTTATCTTCTGTCACTTCTTCATCTTCGTATCAGTAATGTGGTTAATTTAATAGTTCCCTAAAATGATCCACCCATGTTTGTTCATATTGGCGTTCTTCTTCTGTCAGCCTTCCTCCCTTGTTTTTTATTCCTCTTGTTTTGCCTTTATACGTCTTGTTGTTTTCGTTGAGTTTTTTATAAAAGCTTTTCGTATTTCCTCTCGACTTTTCTCTTTCAATTTCTCTGATTTTATTATCTATCCATTCTCTTTTTCTTCTTCTAATTATTTTATTACTTTCCTTCCTTTTTTTCTCGTATTCATTCCTGTCCTCCGGATTATCAGTTTTTATCCATTTTAGTCCTGCTTTGGCTTTCTTCTCTACCGCAGTGTTGCATGTCATATCAAACCACTCCTGTCTGCTCCCGTTTTTCTTCGCACCTAACTGCATTTCCGCTGCTGTTTCCAAATATTTCTTTATATCGCTCCATTCAGACATTATTGTTTCCTGTTGGTTTTCGCCCTGTGATAATAGTTTCTCTATTTGTATTGCATATTTTCTTCTTATATTTTCATTTTCAAGCCTGTCCACGTTCCATTTCTTGTTTTTATAATGCATATCAGATGTTTTCCTTATTTTTTGTTTTATTTTAGCCATTACCAGGAAGTGGTCGGAGTCTGCACACGCTCCTCTATATGTTCTGATATCTCTTATCGATGTTTGTTTTCTTCTGTTCACCAATATGTAGTTTATTTGGGAATACACATTTTGGTCTAGTGATATCCAAGTCATTTTGTGATTTTTACTATGCCGGAATTTAGTACTGCTTATTATAAAGTTCTCCCTCGCTGCTAAATTACATAACCTTTGTCCGTTGTCATTCGTTTTCTCGTGTATCGTATCTTTTCCTGCTACATGGCTTATGTAATCCTCTCTCCCCATTTGTACGTTGAGATGTCCTAGTATTCTAGTATTAGTATAGTGTCTTGTACAGGAATTTTTTCCAACTCTTCTTCCAGTTTTCCATATAATTCATCTTTGTCTTCTTCACTGCTACCTTCAGTTGGAGCATACACATTTAACAAGGACATATTGAATGGTTTCGCTTCTATTCTTAAATATGCCAGCCTTTTATTTTTTTTGGCTTGGATTCCAACACTTTTTGCCTTAACGCGCCAAATATCAAGAATGCTACCCCATATTGTCCTTGTTTCTCATAACCTGAATATTTTACACTAAAATGCTTATCTTATATGCTTCCTTGCCCTTTCCATCTTATTTCCTGTATTGCAGCAATATCTACTTTGTATTTTTTCAGTTCTAAGCCTACCTCTTGCATCTTCCCTGTTATTAGCAACCTTCTAATGTTCCATGTGCATATTTTTATTTCCTTATTTCCATTTCATCCGTGATTTTTCCTTTTTGTGTTTTTGGTTTTTATATGTGTTTTTCTAGTTTTTCCATTTTTTCCTAACTACTAATTGCGTGAGTCCTTTTTCTTGCCGTGTCGTTATCTGTTGCGTTGTGTTATTTATTGCAATATCGTTTACTACTTTTTTTCTAGCCTATTTTCACCTTTGTTCCATCTCCACTCCTAGCCGTTTATGATCACTTTATTGTATCCTATTTTTATATCTTTCCCATTTCTTCTTTCGATATGTCCAAATTCTCTTATTTGTTTTTGTTTTCTTTAACTCATTCTTTGTTAAGTCTTCATTGATGTATATTTTCTCAGAAGTAAGATTTTTTAGCAAAAATTTATTTTTCATAACGTTGTCCCTTTCTTCTTTCCTATCGAGTTGTATTGCGTGGGTTTTAGGACCTATTTTTTGACCGATGTTATATTTACTTCAATTTTCAGATTTTCCTATATGAAATTTCGCATTCCTTCCTTTATTACTGCGTTGTTTACTTTTTTCTATCCACTCCATTGTTGTTATTATTCCTTTCATTTCCTCCTTGATTATCATGTTTTCAGTTTTTATTTGTTTATTTTCCTTCTTTAGACTTTCATTTTCTTGCATTAGTATACGTATTTCTTCTGAGACACTTTTTTGTTCCGTTCTTATGTGAAGTATTTAATTTTTTATTTATTTCTGATTCCTCTTTACCTCCTCGATATAAGTTTTTATCTCGTTTTTTGATTCTTCTATATCATGTTTCATCTGAATTTTCAACTTTCAACACTTTCAGTAATTCCGTTATTTCTTCCATTTTTATGTCTCACAAATTCTGTTCTTCCCTTATATATAAATCTCCTGGTTATTTGCTTTTCCTAAACACCTTTCCCTCTTCAAACGAGTTATCGTGCTCCGGTTTATCTCGTTTTCTATTCATCCAGCGGATTTGATGTTTCAAGTGCGGTTTGGCATACCGCAAGCCTACTTAGTTCAGCCCTCAGCCCTCACACGAACTAATCAGACCCACTGAATCTATTTCTACCTACCTACCTACTGTTAGTTTTATTATCTTTTCTTAAATATGTTTTTAAAATTTTATTAAATTTCAATTGATGATTTCGGCAAAGTTTTATCTACCCGCTAATGTTTTATTATTGATTTTATTATCTTATCAGTTAAATAGTTAAGGAACTTGTTTTGGTAATGCTATTTGAATATTCCGTTTTTCATATGGTTATGATTTAATTTCAGTAATTTAGTAATTTAATCGTTTCTATTATGTACCTTTATGTATAATTACTTATCTGACTCGGTTCCAGATCTCAGCGAACACTTTAAACCACTTAAATTTGCACTTTTATCAGGAGCGATATTACCATGTCTTCACTGTATCACTGCCAGAGGCGTAATTGAAAACATCATAAAATATTTAAAATATGTTTTTTAACAATCAATGATCATTATCATGACGTTTACGAATCAAACGATATAGTTCGAGATATTTATCACAATAGACATTTTTGGTCTCTAAGCTGTTATCAAACAGTAGTCTCTGAAACAGAAGGTCAGAAATCTTGTATTTCCAATATATTGATAATTTTGATGGATATTATAGCGATTTTTAATTTAACCTCTTATTTGTATATTCATTCAATATAGTTACATGCTTTTCTGTATTTGTAAATTTTTATAATTCAACTGTAATATGCTTTTCTTCTTCTTCTTTGTTCGTAGTAATAATATAATAATACTAGTAGATTTAATTGAACAAGAAGCTCTAGTAAAGCGATTTGTATAACAATATTTTTTGTTTATTTCAGAGATGAGTTTATTTACAAAAATTGAACGACTTCTCTCTAGTTACACAGCATCAGAGAACAAGTAGATAATAAGATTGAAGGATCTATCGCAAAATAATCCACAAAAATTCATCGTATTCGGGTGACTCGATCAAATTTGTGGAATCCATACTAATCCGATTTGATGAAAACATAACTTTCCTTCCCACTTGGAGCATTGTCAGGTGGAGCTGCTGGAGTCGCAAAGACTGTCATTGATACTAAGAATCTGTTAATAAATTTGATTGAAGAAGAAGCTCTCTTAGTAGTAGTAGAGCGATTTGTACAACAATCTTTCTTGTTTATTTCAGAGATGAGTTTTTACAAAAATTGAATGACTTCTCTCTACCTCTACAGCATCAGAAAACAAGTCAATAATAAGGGCGAAGGATCTACCACAAAATGTTCCAAAAAAATTTATCGTGTACAGGTGACTCAATCAAAATTTGGAGAATCCATACTAATCGAATTAGATGAAAATGTAACTTCACGCTCCCCCACCTATCAGGGGGAAAGTGATAAACATGTTTCTAGAACCTTTCAGCAACATATTTAAGGAAATGAATTCTAAGCACTTTACAAATACTAAGTGTTCTTTAATTCACTGTTGCAATGATATTATCATGTATTATATGCTTTTCTTCTCCTCCGTCTTATATTTTATTTTTTTCTTTAATTGTATGTTATTTTGTAAAATTATATGAATAAAACAATATATATGTTGTAATTAGTTTGTTTGTTTTTTTATGAAACTCATCATTTCAGTTCACATCACCATACAGGAGGTAAATATGGTAAACGTTAGGATATACGACGTATGTTTCTTACAATTTTCAATTGAACAACTATAATACAATTTCATTATTTTGGTTTATAAAGATCAATATACGACGTATGTTTCTTACAATTTTCAATTGAACAATTATAATACAATTTCATTATTTTGGTTTATAAAGATCAATTATGCAATTATTTTAAAAGGGACAATCACTATTTTACTTACAATTTTACGCATAAAGAAGGTGCAATTAATTTTAAACAATTGAACTAGGTATTTGATCACAATTAAGGTGCAATTTTCTATTGTAGGTTATTTGTCCATAATTACAATTTAAAACGTAATAATGCCCCCAACAGAGAATAACGACCTCACAGTTTTATACCGTAAAAGAGGAAGAATTAAACAAAAACTTACATTATTAGAAAAATTTATAACCAGTCTTAACGTATCAGTTCCAGGATTTACTGAAATCCAAATGCGATACGACAATCATTTAAATTTAATAGACGAATTTAACAAAGTCCAATCGATTATAGAGTCTGAATGTAAAGAGGATGACTTAAATGGACAATTTAACGAACGCCATACATTTCAAAATAGATATTACGTTGCTTTTGATATTTTAAAACAATTTATACACAATTTACAACCACGTCTAAATACAAGCGGCGAACAAAACTTAAATTCAGGTCACAACGTTTCGTCGAATAATTTTGACCCTCTTCAGAATGTTTTGCTACCAAAGTTAAAATCACCTAGTTTTGATGGAGAGTTTCATCATTGGCTTCAATTTAAAGCCAATGTTAAAACTATTATATGTGACAATACAAATTTAAACGAAAATCAGAAATTTCAATTTTTAAAGGTGTCCCTAGATGGGTATGCTTCTCGATTTATTGAAGGTTTAGATAGTACAGACAAGCCGTTTGAAAGAGCTTGGAACCTTTTATGTGAAAGATTCGATAAAAAACAAATCTTAATCGATAGCCATTTTAAGTCTATTCTGGGCATGGAAAATATTACTAGAAAAAACTATGTGCAATTCCGTAAGTTATGAGATGAAGTTTCTAAACATTTAACATCCCTAGAAGGCTTAGAATTATCGGAAGACATTTTATGTGACTCCTTCATTATTCATATTGTGTCTAATGAATTGGACAAAAATACAATTCGTGATTGGAAAGAAATAAAATATCATACTGACTTACCAACTTAGGACGAGTTTATGAATTTCTTAAAAAAAATCTGACATTCTACAGTTTTTAGACGATACTCAACAATCAACTTAATCTATAGGTAATTTAAGTAAAAATAGAAACAATCCAGTACATCTGCTTTTATCAACATATAAATCATTGTCATGTAATTATTGTAAACAAGTTCATACAATTTATAAGTGTCCTCAGTTTTCAGCTTTAAATGTTGATACAAGAAATCAGAAGATTAAAAATTTACACTTATGCGAAAAATGTTTACTTGCAGGTCATGATAAATAAAACTGTAAACACGGCAATTGTACAATATGCAAAAGAAAGCACAATACACTGCTTCATAAACAATATAATGCAACACCCCCAGTAAACAATGCTTCTAATGAACCAACAACTTCGACAAATATGGTTGAAAATCACAATCAAAACACGATTTTAAAAACAGAAACTTTCACTGATTCACTATTATCTACCGTCACATGTCAAATTAAAGATAACCGAGTAAATTTTCATCAGAAGGAGCACTGCTGGATTGTGGACCTCAATCCAATATAATCACTGAAAAGGTGTGTACTTTACTAAATATACCATTGTTACCTACCGATGTCTCAATTTCTGGAATAGGTCGAAATAATTCTCATATAAATTAAAAGTGTTCTATTACTCTTTATTCATGCGTTAATGATCATGAATATACAATTTCATGTTCGTCCCGGTAATAACTGGTAATATTCCATTTACTTATTTTAATCCTAGCACATTGAACATATCTGACCCTGGGGATGGATGTCCACAAGATGTGGTTTATTGCTGGGTGCAAATATATTCTGATATTTGCCATTATGTTAATTAACACCGTCTTTGGATGGATAGTAACAGGTGCGCTTCCAATTGACACTAATAAAACAATGATGTGTAACTTTTCAAAGATTCATATTCCTGAAGATGACCAGTTAAAGAAATTCTGGGAAATTGAATGAATAAAAGGTAGCAATCAATTTTTATCTCAAGATGATATTGAGTGCGAGTCTTTATTTAACGCAAACACTTTCCGTATTAAAAATGTTCAATTTGTAGTAAAATTCCCATTAAAACAGTCCTCAGAACTATTGGGCAGTTCTAAACCTGGTGCGATTAGAAGATTTAAAACATTATAAAAACCATTCGCAGATGTTCACTTTAAACAATTATATACCGATTTTATCAAAGAATATGAAAATTTTGTTCATATGACTTAACTAACCATTGAACTCGATGGAATTGAATACTTTTTACCACATCATGGTGTTTTAAAAGAAATGAGTACCACAACTCGTTTACGCGTGGTTTTTGACGGCAGTTGTAAAACGTCTACAGGGTGGTCGCTTAACGGCATACAATATATCGGCCCTAAGGTTCAGAATGACATTTTAAATATTCTACTAAGATTTAGAACATACAAATTTGTAGTCTCCGCTGATATATCACAAATGTATCGTCAAATCCTAATAGATCGAGGGCACAGACCATTACAACAGATATTATGGCGAGATAATCCCGAAAGTAACTTTTGTATTTATCAATTGGATACAGTCACATATGGAACTCGATCAGCCCCATATCTGGCTATCAAGTGTATTAAGACACTAGCAGAACACAGTATGAATCAATACCCTAAAGTTTGTGAAACAATACTAAATGACATGTGCGTGGATGATCTGTTGACCGGTTCAAACGATTTAATAGAATTGCAAAAACTATGCAAATATATATATGATGTTTTAGCATCTGCTAATTTCATTTTAAGGAAGTGGAATTCTAACAACTTTCAAGTAGTATGTGGATTCAAAGATAACAATATCTCCAATGCAATTTTAGATATAGGCGAAAAGAAAGCTGCAAAACCTTAGGAATTCAATGGGACAATAAAGCTGACAGTTTAATATATACAATTAAACAATTACTTAACGGCATATTCTTTCAATTATTGCCCAAATTCACGATCCTTTGGGACTATTAAGTCCTACAATTGTTATTGCCAAATTAATCATACAGAAGTTATGGTCCTTACACATTAGCTGGGATGAGCCTGTTCCACAAAATATAGAACAAACGTGGTATCAATATCAGGACGAATTTGACAGTTTAAATCAATTATCAATTCCTAGAAATGCTATTTCTTTGAATTATGTACTTACAGATATCCATTGCTTCTGCGATGCATCAAGAGATTCCTATTCGTGTTGTATATAGTTACAAAGTGTTGATGATACGGGAAATTATAATGTTCAATTATTGTGTGTCAAGACCAAGGTGTCGCCACTGAAGACGATAACAATTCCAAAATTCGAATTGTGCGCTTGTCTTTTAGGAGCACAACTAATTAACACTGTAATCAATGCCCTCAATTTGAAAAATATGCGTTATTGTTTGTGGACCGATTCTCAAGTCGCCTTGTGTTGGATCAACACAGAACCCAATTAATTACAGACTTTTGTTGCTAATCGCACATCTAAAATACAATCTCTCACAATCATTAAGGATTTGAGGTATGTTAATACAAAAGAAAACCCTGCTGACTTAGCATCTCGAGGTATAATGCCTAAAATGCTGATGTCAAGGACAATATGGTGGAAGGGACCTCAATTTTTGTTGCTGCCATCATCAGACTGGCCAATTACTAATTTTTCAATTTCAAAACATGATCTCCCCGAACTAAGAAAATCTAAAACTATTCTAGTTATGTCTGAACATATACAAACTTGTGATTTATTTACAAAATTTTATAGTTTACAGCGATTAAAAAGAGTCACAGCGCACTGCCTGCAATAATGCTCGAAAATCTGGTACCAAAGCTGTTGGCCCATTATCAGTTGAAGAATTAGAAAGTACCAATATTATTTTAATCAAATTGTCTCAAATGGAATCATTTTCCGATGATCTAAAATTAATTCGTAAAAACAAGCAATTGGATGTTAAACATAAATTTGCATCCTTAGCTCTCTTTATTGATGAGAACGGAATCATCCGAGTTGGAGGACGATTAAAAAAATACCTATCTACCATTTATTGTCAAGCATCCAATTTTACTCCCGAGGAAACACAATTTTACTAAACTAATCTTTAACCATAAACATATTCAATTGTTACACCCAGGACCACAACTATTATTAAGCTCGGTTCGACAATTTTACTGGCCTGTTGGTGGTTCTATATTAGCCAAGCAAACAGTGAGAAATTGTGTACACTCTTTTAAGTTTAATCCTATTCCATTCTCTTGTCCAATGTCAAATTCACCAAATGAAAGAATTAGGCCTGCACTTCCACTTGAAGTGACCGGAGTTGATTATGCCGGACCATTTTCTATTTTGAATAAAAAAAGTAAAGGAGCTAAATTAACTAAATGTTATTTGGTTATTTTTGTTTGCTTTTGCACAAAGGAAATACATTGCGAAATAGTAACCGATTTAACTTCTAATAATTTTTTAGCATGCTTCAAGCGCTTTGTATCTAGAAGAGGTATTCCAAAAACAATATATTCTGATAACGGAACTACATTTCACGGCACTAACAATTTATTAAGAGATTTAGGTAAATTCCTATTCCAAAGTCAGGCCTCTATTGTCGATTCCACCAGTCAATAAAATATAGATTGGAAGTTTATTCCACCTTATTCTCCAAATCATGGCGGCTTGTGGGAAGCAGCCGTCAAAAGTTGCAAGTTTCATTTGAAGCGAGCTTTAATTAACAATAATGTAACCTACGAATAAATGTGCACCTCAGTGATCCAAATCGAAGGTATCTTAAACTCTGGGCCATTATTTGCGCAATGAAATGACCCCAATGACTTGTCATCTATTACCCCATCCCATTTTTTAATAGGTCGAGTTCTGACCTCCATTCCCGACATTGACTATACTAATACCAACAAATATCGCTTGAATCGACTAGAACACATCCAGAAACTGTACCAACAATTTTGGCGAAGATTTTCAAAACAGTATATTTCTCAGCTACATCAGCAGTATAAGTGGAGAGATGCCCCACCAACTATTTCTGTGGGCACCTCAGTTTTAATCAAGAACACTCTTCAACCACCATGCCAATGGCCAATGGGAATAATTACGCAATTATTCCCCGGAAGAGACAGCATTACAAGAGTTGCTGAAATTCAAACTCTCAAGTGCGTTAGTGTAATCTTAATGCAGTAGTAATTGTATGAACATATGTATTAAGTTGTTTTGAAGGCATCCCTTCAAAGAGGGGGCTATTATGTTAAAATTAATTTTAAAATGTTATAAAATGTGGCAACGCCGTATAACAGACCAAGTCAGATTTTTTGTATGTCTGTACGTTGAAGGTTTGTTGCTAGCCGCCAAGAGTCAGTCGATAGATAAACAGTTGTTCGAGAAGTTAACTCAATGCATTGTAACTATTACACATGTACAATTTTATACCATTAAATAATACAGTCCAACCAATTACAAACAATTTATTTGAACCAGCAAATAATTCCAAACAGACTTGAAAGAGACAATAAGGTCTCATTTGCACAATCAAGCGTTGCTCTGGTTCACGTGCAATGATGTAAAGATTAACAATTTTAAAGATTTTGAAATAACCTTCTTAAAACAATACGGGGGAAAACCGAGCAAGGCTATGTCAGGGAGAAACTATATTTTGGTAAATTCGACATAAGAAGAAATAGTAATATGAGTAGCTGTGCTTTATCGATATTCTCTCAAGCTCAGTATTTAGAACCGGTGATTTCGGAACAGGAAATAATAATATAATAGTATTGCAATACAAAATATAAATAATTTCCAATCCTTGTTAGATTATTTAAACAGAGTACAGATAACGGTTAATAATAGTGGAAGACGTGACAATACAGACAACCACAGACACAATAACGACAGACGAAACAATTATAACAATAACAACAACAATAATAGACGATATGACGGAGAAAATGAAAGAACTAACAATAATAGATATACTAATTATCCGTAAAGAAGACAACAAAACAATAACAATTACCAGCGAAGAGAAAGGAGAAACTTAGACGGAGATATAAGATGAACGAACAACATAAGACGTAACACAAGAACGACTAGAACTAATAGTTTGGAGAGAAACGCAACTAACAGAAATGACCATTTTAATCAAACGAATACAAATAACGACAATTACAATGACAATAATGTTTTGTTTCCCGTGTCATCTTCTGGTGTTGAACAACAGTTTTTCCAATAGAGGGTGAATATGGTAAGGTTAAGTTGGTGCAGCTATGTTCACCCATGCGAATTTCTTAAGGTACAGGACCAGCTAGAACAAAGTAACGAAACATTAATTCATATATATGGAACGATAGAAGGCATAAGTATAAAAATATTGATCGATACCGGGTCAGAAATATCTTTGATTAATAAGACTCTTGTAAATAAATTACCGACATCGAAGGAAAATTTCATCAAGGTACCGAAAATAAGTTTCATCGGAATAAATCGGAAGAAAGTAACTTTCTCAAGTACTACAATAACCGTAGCATTAAAATTCAAAGAATATGATACTATCGTACAACTGTTGGTGGTGGAAGACATTGAATGCGAACTATTACTAGGATCGGATATTTTATATGAAAATAAAAAAATTATTAATCATGAAAAGAAGTACATAATCTTTAATAAAGAAAGAATTGATTTCAATTATGAAGAGAAAAATGATGATTCGAGGAAGAATGAAGAATTTGCAGAAGAAGAAAATAAAAATATTAATTTTAATAAGAAAATTGAAGATGATATGGAGGAGATATATAATTATAGGCAGGAAGGAAAAATGAGTGGAGATATGATGTTGGATGGTAATGGAGAAATAAATTTAAATAATAATGATATGCCGGAATGGAATTTGGATATAGATGGGAAAATGGAATGGAAAAATGAAGTAATGGAAATATTGAGAGGTCATAGAAGTTTAATAAATGAAGAATCACGAATTGCAAGGAATTATGTACATAAAATTGAGATGAAGTGAGATCAACAATTCCAACAGAGAAGTTATCCAATACCTTACAAACACCAAAGAAGATGTAAAGAAAACGATAAATAAATTATTAGAAGACAGAATTATAGAGCACAGTAACACTTCATATATCAATCCAGTTGTAATAGTAAAGAAGATGAACGGGGATATAAGAATATGCCTTGATACGAGAAATTTAAATAAATTTACGATGCCCAAATATGAATCGCCGTTGACTATCAAATCGATACTAGAAAAGATCAGTAAGGTTAAAGTTTTTTCTAAGCTAGATTTAAAACACAGTTTCTGGCTGATACCACTACATCCGGGAAGCAGAAAGTATGTAGGTTTCAAGATTAATGGGGAAGTACACCAGTTTCGAGTTACACCATTTGGGATACAAAGCGCTACATCAGCATTATTAGAAGCGTTAAATGAAATCCTAAACAAATACGACCAATTCACTATTCACTATTCACTATGTGAATGATATATTTATTTTCTCAAATAGTATAGAAAAACACTTAGAACATCTTCGAATAATTTTAACAGAACCTGACGAAAACGGTTTAAAACTCAACATACAAAAATGTCGATTTTTGAAGAGAGAAGTGGTATACTTGGGTTATAAGATAACGGAAACGGGAATTGAGATGGATCCAGAAAGAGTAAAGACTATTAGGGAAAACAAAAGACCGAAAAACCTGAAAACTCTTCGAGGTTTCCTTGGCATGTTGAATTATTTTGAAAGGATGCTGGGAAATTTGACCGACTTAGAATTACCTTTGATGGAACTGCTGAGAACAGGAGTGAAATGGAATTGGACCAGTAAACAGGAAGATGCTTTCAATGAAATTAAAGATCAGTTCATTAAAAACATAAAGCTATACCATCCAAACTATGGGAAAACATTTATTCTAAAGATGGATGCATCTAAAAACCGACTAGCTGGAGTTTTATTGCAAGAATATGATAACATGTATGTACCCATATCATTCCTTTCGAGAATCACGAGAAGAGCAGGGAAAAATTATGGAGTAAGTGAATTAGAACTTGCTAGTATCATATTCTGTGTGAACAATCTCAGATACTTCTTACTGGGGGGAAAATTTATAATTGAATTTGATAATCAGGCTTTAGTGACAATACGGACTAACAAAATGAACAATGCCAGACTCCATCGATGGGCATTACTCCTACAGGAATATGATTTTGTAATAAAATATATTCCAGGTATACAGAACGTAGTTCCAGACTCGATCAGTAGGATGGATGGAGAGAAAAGAAGGGATACGAAAGAAGCTAGAGTGGGAATCAACATTATGAAACGTGATAGTGGCATATTTTCATTAGTACAAATAAAGCAGGAACAACGATCATTAGATGAGAGGAATAAACGGAGATGTTTTGAAAGGGAAGGAGTATTGTATAAATTGGTGAATCACAAGGAGTTATACGTAATATCAGAAAACTTGACTAAATTAATTGTTCAAAGGATACATTTAGATTTTAACCACTTAGTAATTAGGAAAACTCATATGATCTTTCGAGAGAATTACATATCTAAAAATGACATCACTATAATAAAGGATGTTTTGAAACGTTGTGAAGTATGTCAACTGTCTAAAGAGAAGAACATACACTATGAAAATGTACCGAAATCCATCTTAGCAGAAAATCCATTAGACACCATAGCAATAGATTTCATATCAAACCTTATACCGAGTTATAATGGTAAGAAACATATTTTGTTAATCGTAGATATTTTTTCCAAATTTATTAGCACATATCCATGTGATAAAACAAATGAAAATACTATTAAAGAATCGCTGGGAAACTATTTCGAGAAGTATGGAAGACCAAAGAAATTCATCATGGATAATGCAACATACTTTAGAAATAAAAATATTGTAAAATGGTTAAGAGATGTGGGAATTAAACAAGTTTTCACGAGTATCAGACATCAAGTAGTAATCCTGCAGAACGAACGATTAAATAAGTAATCAAGCATCTGAGGATACTTACGTACTACGAAAACCGTATGTGGGAAGAACGTTTGAAGGAGACTACAGATTTTGTTAGTAACATACCAAATATCGTCACAGAAATAGCACCCATAACATTGTTCACAGAAGCAGAACCAGATAGGCCATGGTCAAGTGAAATTGATTACAGTAAACTGATTGAAATAGCCAGAGAAAGACAAGCAAAACAAGCTGATAAATATATTAGAAAGAAACTAGAGAAACTCAGAAATAGGAACACATTCAGAAAAGGTGATTTGGTAGTAATAAAAGCATTGAGAGTACCTAATCATAAGAAGATAATCTGTTCTATACTTCAATTACCTTATGAAGGTCCTTACTTGAAGAAAACAGCCATGGAGTAGATAGTTATGAGCTGATACATTCTGACACTCATCGAGAACGTGGAATTTTTCATATAAACCAGCTGCATCAATTTAACACCAACCAGTTTTAGCTAAAATAAGAAATAATAGAATTAGAAATTTAATTCAATAAAATAAGAATAAATCAATTTGACGTTGATAAATTTTTACCAAAATAAGATAGGATAAAACTAGGAAATTAATTTAATGAATAATAGATATGATTATAAAAATAATAACGGTAAATATCTATAAAATATTCTTGTCGAGTCAAGAATAATTTCGTAGAACTTTAGGGAATGTTAAAGTGAAATATGGCTACGGGGAAAAGAAACCAATAAGATTGCTTGAATAATACTAATTTCTAATGAATAATTCAACAAACAATTCTCATAACGACATGCTATCTGAATGTATATAATCTAAACATGTCAATAATTAAGCTAACCTACACATACGAGTAGTATACGTTTCAAAGTCATTCATGAGACATCTATTTAATTTAGAAAAGAATAAAACATTAGGAGCAAATTTCAATAATTATATTTAAAAGAATAAAACATTACGAGTAAATTTCAACAGTTATATTTCTGATGTGTATTTTAGAAAACCCTGTATATGTAACAATATAAATACCAAAACAAAATTCCACAATTATATCTTCTCAATTATTATTATTTTTGGATGAACCCTATATATTGTATAAACATTTAGATCAAATTGTAATATAATGTGAAATGAAAATATTTGATACGGAAATTGACGTTTGTCGGTAGTTCGGTAAATGCAATTAAGAGTGACAACAGTGCGGTTCCGATACTTAATAGAACACAGCTGAAATGTCGAAATGAATGCGAATTTAAGAAAAACATGTTATTTATCCTAACAACAGGAAAACAATTAAACAAAATCAAAAAAGTTGAACGTTGTTGATTGTTGGCTTGAGAGAAGCGTCGCGGGTGTAGAAAGGAATGGTCACATAAAATTATTCTCCTCAAATTATAATTTAAAATTAAAAATAACAACAATAAGATTAATAAAAAATCAATTAAAGTCTCAAACAACGTATGTAAATGTAAATCAATAATAATATCACGCTTTTTAAACATATAAGTGTAAAAAACCGAGAGTTTAGTGTTAACTACAAGAATTTGGTAATATAAAATAATTTACATTACTTAAACAATTTGCTGGTCATCATTTTGTTACTGCTGTTGATTGTGGAACAATCGAGGAAAACAATCCACAATTTTATTGTTTTCCAATCCTGATTTTAACATTTATTCAATCACAACTACGAACGATTTTCGCATGATCTCCTGAGTCGATGAGAAACCAATAAAGAACTTTTTATCTTCATGTGCATATAAATCTTTTCTGAAAACATTAATAAAAATTAACTTTTCAAATGTACGGACATAACACACTAAATAAAATCAATACATTATTACTCACCAAGTTCCTATCTTTCCAATAACAGATTACATTTCCAACACCGCACTCTTTGTTTCCACATAAGATTCATTTTACTATTCATAAAACCACGCGAACAGAATATTGGAACGAGTAGAGTTGGGGTTGACGCGGTAAACATGATCATGGTTCCGAAATATTAAATGCACATATTTTTTATTGAAGTTTACTTGTTATCAAACCAAATACATATTCGAAAAACAATTGAATTTAAATTTATATGAAGGTTCTCACAATTTTTAGTTATGAGAGTTGTATTATATTTTCACAATTTAGTTATGAAGCATTGATAACCATTTGAATTTTATCGCTATATCTAAATGTTTTGTCTATGATTTCTTGGAGCCACAATAGACTCTCACGAGTCGCAGTGGAGGGCCTCATTGACCCACTCATTATAAACCTAACCTAACCTATGATTTCTTGCGTATTTCTCTGATATCTCTACCTATAGGTTTCCTGTTGCTCACGATAATATTTTTTAACAAAACAAAGATTTTGAATTGAATTGGTATTCGTTTGTAACCACACCAATTCTGGCGCCCATAACTAGAATAATAATAAAATCAACTAACTATAATCAAAATTAACTCATACTTGTCTTAAACTAAATTGAATTACTTTTTTAACAACTACACATTTTATTAAGTTGGATTTATTAATTGACTCTCCCTTAAAAAAAAGGAAACCAATAAAATGAATATACAACAATATATATATACATATATATATATATATATATATATATATATATATATATATATATATATATATATATATATTGAGGTGAAATAGTACTACTGGGAAAATGAACTAATAATATTTTCATATGTATAGATGTTACTTTAATTAAACGGAACAAAAAGAAAATCCTCATAATTAGATGATATTCGAATAAATATGAAATTTACGAAGTTAAATCTATTGTGGAATATATTATTCGTGTCAAAAAAGTATAAGACACTATAATTCAATTTCAATAATTATATCTTCTATTATTAATTTTCGTACGACCATGTATATAATGATACGAATTATTGTAACAAATGTATACATTTTCATTTTCTTATTGATACTACTAATTTTTGATGAACATGATATAATGTAAATATTCCAATTAGACTAATATCAAATTGAACAATTGGATACATAAACTGACGACTATCAATATGTAGAATTAGAGTGAATAAGAAGCAATCACAGTGCGATTTCGTGAAATGGCAGAACAGAACATGAATGTGCAAAAGAACGTGAATATGGCTAGGTTGATATAGAAACTTTTATTTAATAATCTGTTTATGAAACAATAAAAATTGAAAAACAAAAAGAAGGAAGGTTGTTGACTCCAGTTGGAAAGAAGCGTCGGTAACGCCAAAAAGGCAGATGATAAAAGCTGTTAGTGTAATATTATAATATAGAAAATTTAAAGAAGTCAATAAATAATAGCAAAATACTGTTAAAACGATAAATCAATATGAGTACATAGGTACAACGTAATTATAATAATAATGAAGGAGACATGGCAGGCAGAGACCGTGCGTACAATCCCAATTGTCATAGGGGTCACTGGCGAGGTTTCGAAAAAGCTCAGAAAACACCTGGAAGAACTAAACTTACCTTTCGAAGTACATAAGGAACTGCAAAAAGCCGCAATATTGAGAACTTGTAACATAGTCCGTAAAGTTCTGAATAAACCTGCAAAAGATAATTAAAATATGCATCACGCTTGTACGTCTTGTGACTCACCCCACCGGCTGCAAGACACACCGTGGAAACACGTGACCCAAAAAAATAATAATAATAATAATAATAACCCATGAAAAAATAAAACCTAAGTGAAATACAGTGTAATATCTTGGAGAACTCTATCAGTGTTTTAAATGAAACTCAACGTTTCTAACTAGTTCCACAATATAATGAAAATATTAAAAATTCTAAAAAATTGACAATTGTTCAGGATTTTTGATATTTTCATTATATTGTGAAATTAGTTAGAAACGTTGAGTTTCATTTAAAACACTAATATGAGTAGATTCCACGAAGTAAGGGTCGAGACAGTTAATTTCATTCGAGAACTCTGGTAAGCGAACATTTTACTATTTCCACCGAACAGCTGATGATTAAACGTTGATACTAGAGAAGAAATACCGCTGGGAATGTTTCGTTATATACGAAATTCGATATTGAATAGATAATTCATGACTTTCACCTAATGATGTTATATCAACCGAACCTAAGAAACATTCAAGAACTATCACAATTTCACGTGTATGTATATTTAAACCACATGAACATAATAATAAACAGTTTTAAAGGTTAGGTGATATATGAAGATATTCTAATATAACTTGAATTCATATAGTTGATATATAATCAATCCCCACTAATTGCGTCTCCTACATAAATATAATTAAATGATTATTCAATAATTACTTTCCATTTCATAATCACACGTATAACAAAACATTTGAGTAATTTTTTTAAAATACACATAGCTTCATTCCACACTATTAAACGGCGGCGAAACCATGAACTATAACATTAGAGTTGGGCTTGATAAAAGGGAACATGATATCATGCGTTCCAAAATACCTGTAAGTTAATTTCAATTTCGTATGTGTCTAAACGTGGATTTGAACATCTGGTAATGAGGATTGTATTTAATATCATGTGTATATAATATTGTGTGTTTATTTCATAATAATTTCGTACTTCTCAATGCCCATAGAGTATTGGAAGATCAATAATATTTCTCAAAATAGTATGATTTGTTAAATAAGTTTAGTGATTTCTGTATTATGATGTTTCGACTTGAATGACCTTATAATACAATGAAATGTTCAGAATTGGACCTTCTGCTTGTTTTTTCTTAAGTATCTCTACATTCAAGTCCTTCTTACTAATTCACGGCTAGTGGCCGAATTCTACCCTGAGACATTGAAATAAAAGATGATAATATGAAATTAAATTGAACAAGTTTTTTTTTTTTTGACAATTCTAGTTCTGGCGCCCATATACCGGATTGAGTAACAATTTTTATGAATAAATTAGTAACATTAACATAGGTATAACGTATATTATTATTCAATATTTATAAAAGCTATGTATATAAAATACATAACAACATATATATATATATATATATATATATATATATATATATATATATATATATATATATATATATTGAACATAATTCAAGAACACAATATATATATATATATATATATTGAACATAATTCAAGAACACAGAAACTAAAATAATATAACTCATATCAGCATACTACACAGAATTATATAAACCAGTATCGGTTAATGAAAATATTTCCCATATACAGAAGATTTAATGCAGTATTTAAAAAACTGTATATGTCTTACATGTACAAAATATTCTGGAGCATATATACATCATCTGTTAAGTGTTAGAGAATTATTAGCACCTATTTTGATCAGGATACATAATATCTATTACCTTATAAAAGTAAAAAAATATATATAGAAGAGATAGTTCTTCACTACTTAGATGGAAGTATAATTGAAATTCTCACTCTCACAAATATATTGAAGTTTGGAACATTTGATTCAATATCTTTAATATGATACCAAAAGAATTTATTGATGAAGTAATCTATTCATAATGGAATACAATATATGAGCAATGGTAATAAGAAATTTGAATAAAAAGGATAAAACTTACCTTTAAACACAGTAGTTCATTTAAGAAGCATATCGACAATCCATTGTAAGTAATGAATAACAAGTTATAAATCAAAATTCCTTAATTAAAAGAAACATGTAATCCATATTCTAAAAATATTCATTGAACATTAATAATAGTTACAATAAATAAACATGTAATAACTTAATTATTCAACATTTAGAGAGTTTTGGTTATATATATCAAATAATGTCAGAAATGTCAAAAAAATCATTTTATAAATTGACTGGAATAAGGTTATAAATTGAAAAAGAAGCAGAACCATAGAAATCTATATTTATTGAGTCAAGAAAGATGTGAATTTTATGGTTTGTAATTATATATTAGGAATTAGAAAATGAATCTGAAATCAAGATATTTATGATTTCGGATAGTAACGGAAAATAAAAAAAGGCGGGTTGGTTGTTGATTTTTGAATAATGATGGAAGTCGGAGATTAGAAAACTTAAATGGTTGAAGAATTTAAAAAGAGAGAATTAAGTTATTGTATAAAGAAGCTATGGTACAAATGAAAGAGTCATTTCAAATTGAATAATTAGTTGATGTGGTACGGAATCGTGATGTAAAGTACCTGAATAAGATATTAAGCATTGATTGGGAATTCGAAGCTGGAGAATAATAGAAATTACAAACACGTGGTACCTGTAACAAGAAATCTAGAAAAAAAACATCTCCATCTGGACGACATATGTATGCATGACATGGTTTTTTAACAGACAGAATTTCAAGAAAGGAATATTAGTGGTTGAGAGGTTAGTGTTTCTTTTTGTTTTTGTTGGTACCAACATTCGGGTTAGAGATGTACATTTATAATAAAAGTAATAAGAATTAGTATCTGAAACTATTAAACATATTAAAAGCATTGAAAAAGAAAGGTAATAACATAGACTTGAGTACTTACTATTTATATTTAACAAATATTTTATTGTTTGACATTTCAATATTATATTAGTATTTAAGATAGTTCATCACTTACTTTAAATTTATAATACATAATTCTTGATCAATATGATATAGTTGTTGTATTAAAGGTATTCTTGAAACTATTGTTTATGTTCAGATAAATATTACTTCAACTGATATGAGTGACAGTTGGAATCGATTATTCTACTGATAATTTCCATCTATTTTAATTGTGAGACAAAATCGATTGCTATATTGAAAGTTTCTATACATAGGCGCACCAATAATATAAAAAATATAATATCAGTTATTTGAATGATTCATATATATGTAAAATATTGTAGATATAGAGTTAAAATCACTTCCAGATCCCAAAGAGTAGTAAGAGTTTCTCATGCTCTCCACATAAATATATAAATACATAAAAAATTTTCTTTACTTCATTACTGAGCTAGCTATACTAGAGTTGAATATATTAAATTGATAATATAACAATTATAGTGGTATTGTCGGCAAATTATACAACAATAACAATCCATTATAATATATATATATATATATTTACCGTTTTAATCGAAAACGGATGCATGGGTCGATAGATCAAAACACAGTTTTGTGGAAAAAGTGATTACATCCGGTTACGCACGCACGCACGCAACTGGTTATATATGTGGTCACTGTATTGTTAATTTTAAAATTCCTATTTTTCATTTTCAGGCACTATGGTAGCAATGAGTGATGGAATGCACTACGGTTGGTCCGCTCCAGTATTACCGGTTCTAATGAAACCCGATTCTCCAATAAAAATTACCAATTACCAAGGTGAATGGTTAGAATCGTCGATGATGATGGGAGCTTTCGTAGGGCTTTGGTTAACCATGTATTTAGTCGACAAAGTCGGAAGGAAAAAATCTATATTGTTAGCTACTTTCGTCGAAGGGTTATCTTGGGTTGTGATAGGTCTTCAACCAAGAGTAGAGTTTATATATGCAGCTCGAGCGTTCTCTGGTGCAGCTGGAAACATGGTTATGATAGCGGTTCCAATGTATATAGCGGAAATAGCCGAACATAGGATACGAGGATTTTTAAGTAGTTTGGTTTATTTGATGATGCTTTGCGGTATTATTGTAGTTTACGTGGTAGTACCGTATACGCCTTTTTACGTACATTCTATTGTCGGTGTTTGTTTGACTTTTACTCAACTTATTACTTTTCCTTTTATACCGGAAAGCCCTTATTATTTAATATATAAAGATGAGCCGGAGAAGGCTGAGAAAAATTTGAAATGGTTCAGATCTAAGGAAGTTGATATCTCTGAAGAATTGGATAATATAAAAGACGCTGTGGCTCGACAAAAAACCGAGAGAGGAAGTCTGAAAGATCTTTTTACGGAACCCAGTAATAGGAAGGGGATTATTATCATGACCTTCATGAATTTTGCACAACATTTCGCTGGATTCAGTGTACTTCTCATGAATTTACATATCATATTAGAAGCTGCTGATTCTATTTATTTGCAACCGGATGTAGCAGCTATTTTCTTTTCTTTGATTATGGTATTTTCAGCTGGTACTGCTTCTCTCTGTATGGATAAATATGGAAGAAAAACTTTATTGATATTATCAAGTATTCTAACAGCTGTTTGGCTGTTAGTAATTGCTGTTTTTTTCACTTTTAAAAGTTCTGGTTATAATACGGCAGCATTAAGCTGGATTCCTACAGTGTGCGTAATGTTATATGCTTGCAGTTTCAAATTAGGTTTAGGCATGGTTCCTATAGTTCTTACTGCAGAATTGTTTCCTGCTAAAATGAAGGCTTACGGTATGACCTTAGCTGATGGTTGTTATATTGTTGCTTCGTTGATATCGGTTCTAGTATATCAACGTCTCACTGATTGGCTCGGCATAGAGTACCCTTTTTATTTATTTGCGTTTATTTGTTTATTTACGACTGTTTTTACGCATCTTTATATACCAGAAACTAAAGGTAAAACTTTAGAAGAGATACAGATGATTTTGAAAGGAAAATACGTCGAAAAGTCCAAATTGCCACAGGACGACGATCAAGATCAAGTAAAATATGCTTAAATATATTAAATTTTATAACATTTTTAGTTATTGGATAAAATGTTTTTTGTAAATGAGAGGAAATACAAACCGATACTCTAAATTAGTCAAAAAAATTGCTTCGACTTTTATTTAATATTGTAATTCTTTGATTTAGGAGAATTAAATAAAAAATTGAAGGAGGTTCGTACATGGAACAAAGTAAAGTTCGCTATTTTGTGATGTTTTTCTGTCTCCAAGTTATATTCCCATCCCACAAGCTATTTGTCGGTGGTTTCCAGTGCGGATATAGGGTTATCGTTACTATCAGAGGAATCGCTATATTCACTAGTCGGCATCAAATGCGATCCTTAAATCAGCTTGGTCGGTATAATCAGAACACACAAAATAACCAACGCCAGTTCACCCTCTACTGTAAAGGTTTAGACTAGTTGCATTCAAATAAAACAATTCCAGTTCGGATAATCAACAATAGGGAATTTATAATCAACATCAATTTATTCAGATAACAAAAATTAAGTCTTGTCGGATCTTTAAGCGTTAAAACCCATACAAAGTTTGTCGCTACAGAAAATATAAGCCATAATGCAAATGTAAATTCTAGGTAAAAAAAATAAATCTCTAAGTTACTTTTCTAGAAGACAAATTCTAACTCCAAATCCACCTTTTATTTCCAATCAATACTCAAAATTGCAATTCCTATTCAAAATATTGTTATCAGCAGTTACAGAGGATGACAAAATTGTAGGACAACCAGTATAATAATTATCAATGTATTTGCAAATAAAAATTGTAAGTAAAAATCACCCTTTGTTTCTATTTAATACTTAAACTGGCAATCCTCATTCACAATATTATTATTAACAGTAACCAATCAGAGGTGTTTTTACCTATATAGTGCAGTGTGTGCAGCGCACACGGGCGCCGGGTCTAAGGACTGCGCCCTTGCCGACGTCGGGCGCACGGCAGCAAAGCAAGGCTACTTACTCCTTTTCCCATCTACTCTATTTCAATATACACAATCACTTTTGTTTCAACGTGAAATCAGTCTTAAAACAGATTATTAAAGATTAAATTGGCGTGATGTCGCATCGCTACCAAAGGCGCGAGCCGGCATCGGCACTTGTTTGTTTTGATTCGTTTCACACCCCACCGACCATCATTTTTAACTCGACTGTATTAGAATGCTATTTATAAAGTTCAAATTGGAATTCCCGGGCACGTGCGGCGGTCTTTTTACGTGCGGCGGTCATTTTCAAAGGCTTGTGTGCGCGTGCCGCACTGTTGTTTCACCGTTATACTGTAGTTTTGCGAAGTAAGCCTTGATGCTATTGGATTAAGTATCATTTTTTGAGTAAACATGTAAATATGCAGTAAATCGGCTTTCCTTTTGATAGAAAATATATAAAAGGGAAGATTAGGTTTTCTGCTTCCACAATTATTGCGACATTCCACGAGGTCGGAGGTCATCAAAAATAGCTAGTGAAATACAAAAACAAAACATCGAGTGATAGACAATAATATCGAAGTTTACTCGTACCTACAGGTACGAGTACGACCTAGGATTTTTCATTTGTTCATCCTACTGCAGTGCAGAACAAACAACGGTAAGATAAAGTGCTCCAATATGACCTACTAGTATACTCAGGCATTTGGGTATAATTAGTCCAAGTTGCAACTATTTCTCTGGACCTATAACATTTCCATAGATACTACTTAGTTCTTTTAGGTATTAGGTGCCTAAGTTTACTTAGTTTATTATTTATTTTAGATGCCTGATGGCGATGGAAAAAAAAACTTTCTGGTGCACAGATTCGAAAAAGAAAGCTGGAGAAGGAAGGGTCTCTGAAAAAGAATACAAGTTCTATTAAAAAGTTTTTTGATCGGCCCGGTCCATCCTCGGATGAACACCTGGAGACCTATGAAAACCAAGATAATTCTACAGCAGAACTCGTCACTTCTACGTCACCGCCGCCGCCGCTGATGTCTAAGATGTATTTGTCGTCAGTAGTCGAAGAAGACGAAGAACCTCCTAGTGCCGAATCGTCCCCGGAGAATATTCTTCGAGAAGATATAATGAATGATCTCGCGTTATGGCCACAGGTATTATCCGATAAACAGAGAATATTTTTGATGGTGCGTGGGCCAGTGCAGGTAAAAATGGGTTCATATCCTTCGAATAGTTCGAAAAGATCTTTTTCAGATGCTTATTATACTAAAAAGATGTTAAATAATAAAGCCGTTTCACGAAACTGGCTGGTTTACTCTAAGTCAACTGATTCTGTTTATTGTTTTACTGTAAACTTTTTCATGCTGCACTGAGCAAAACGCCCTAATTAGATTTCTTTCTTAAGATGCTCGTAATAACTGGTACAAAAAATCAAATAGTGGTTAAAACAATTCAAGTGATTACTAGCATGTGCATAATTATCACAAGTATGTTGACTTTGTTGAAACATTTTTATAACAGTTATTCGATAAAATCATGTAGTTAACTGGAAATCTAATTGCTGTTATCATAGTCATTTCGTTATAGACCTCATTGAATTGTTTCAATTCAGCACCCACTAGTTCTAATTAGGTACCCACTTAACACTATTCAGTACTAATAAAATAGATTATCTACTTACAATTATGCAGTCATCGTATAACGGTTATTAGGAAATCCAATAATTTTTTAGAAAGAAACTGCTGTTTAGCATCGAAATGAAGTTTTTTCTGGTCCGAACATTACCGATGTGATTGTCGATCTCGTCTTATTGGTTATTTGTGGTTGGAACCTTGTAACACCCGCGCGCAGCGAATTTCACTTTCACATTTGGTTTGGGAGTGTTGAGTGTTGAAAGTTTGTGTGCGGTGTAGGTGATTATTTGCAGTTTTTGCAATTAACTGTGATGTTAGGTTAAATACGCCGACAGTGTCAAATTGGTTTGAGTATATAAATGGCGTTCAAAAACTTATTAATACAGTGGCGATTAAGTGACTATATATCTGACTATGTTCACGATTCTTATACACCAATCAATCGAAATACTAAAACATTTATAAGTATTCAAAAATTACGTCTCTCATCTTTCTTTAAGTTTATTTTCTGGAAAACATTTTTATTTGAATAATATTTTTGTTATAAGCTTCTTTCAATCTAAGAATTTTTGGGAGCTTTGATATCTAAACTTAACTGGAAAATATGTTTATTTGATTTTATACTTATTATGTTGTATTTTTGTAGTTTTCTATAGTTAGTTCCTTTAATTTAAATATTTTGTTAATATAAATGTTTTATAGCAAATTTAGTTTTATTTAAAAATATCAGATTATTATTCGAAAATATAGTAATCTTTATTGTATTATAGTCTAACCGCTATTAGAAAAGTTTATAATACTTATAAAAGTGCACTCGATATCGGTTATATAACATTTCATATTCTTAAAAAAATCTAATAACATCCACTTTTTACCAGTATAATTGTTACTAGAAAATCCCATAATCTAAATTAAGTGCCCTCGATTCCGATTGTACAAAATTCCGTTTGTTATTTGAAAATAGATAACCTTTACTACGAGTATATGACAGTACAATTGCTACTAGAAAAGCCGATAATATTTATTAAGTGAACTCAATAACAATTATATGAAATTAAGTTTTTTATTTGAAAATCTAGTAACCTTTACTATATGACAATATGGTTGGTATTAGAAAATCCTCTAATATCTATTAAGTGCACTCGATAACATTTGGACGAAATTCTGTATTTTATTTGAACATCTAGTAACGTTTACTATAGGACAGTATGATTGCTATTAGAAAATCTTATAATACTTATTAAGTGCACTCGATAACGGTTATACGAAATTCCTAAAAATTAGATCTATTAACAGCTATTCAGTGGTGTCCAACAAAGTGACTTTAATAACCATAATCATGAACTTACTTGATGCCTATTTCATGCAAGTTTCCAATAACTGTTATTCAATTTTTGCTAACGGTTAATGGAAATTTCTTTCAGTGTGATGCGAGTCCAACTCCGTTCAATGGTGAAATAGGTTACAAAGATTGGCAGCATTTGTCTACTGCATTAGAACGTTATGAAAATAGCTTAGGGCACCTATCAAGTCTTAAGAATCTAATTACATTGAAAAATGTTTCACTCCAGATATAGCACACGAAGAACAAGTATCGGTTGTCGTACGTTACGTTCTTTTAAATGCAAGTAACAACAAGGCTGGAGTAAAAGATCACTTTCTGGGTTTTTTTCCTATTACAGACACTACTGGCCTGGGATTAACTCAATTTTTGTAAGATTTTTTAATTTCAATCGAAATTGACATACAAGATATGCGTGGTTAAGGTTATGATAATGGTGCAAACATGAAAGGGAAAATTATAGGTCCACAAAAACGAATTCTAGATTTAAACCCGCGCGCATTTTATGTACCTTGTGCTGCACACAGCCTTAATTTGGTAGTGAAGGACGCTGCTAAAAGTTCATTACAAATTGTCAATTTCTTTTCAATTGTGCAGGAAATTTTTTTTTCTGCGTCAACAGCACTCTGGCAAATACTTGCTAAAGAAGTGCCAACTTCAAGTCTAAAACCTTTCTCAAATACTCGATGGGAGAGCAGGGTTGAAGCAGTCAAAGCTCTACGTTTTGATCTGGGAAAAGTATATTATGCCTTGTTTACTATATATTTCGATAGAAGCAAAGATGCAGGGTCAAGAAGTATGGCAAATTCGTTAATGACAAGCATTAAGTCGTTTAAATTCATCTGCTCTCTGCTTAATTGGTTTGAAATTTTAAGCAAGATAAATATAGTTAGCAAGGCCCTTCAAAAGTCAGACGTTGTATTGTCAGAAGCGGTGTAAATAATTGAGAATTGAAAAATAAGTTTGTCTGAATTCCGTAATGAGTCCGCTTCTGAGGAGCTCCTTAACGGGGCAAAAACTGTAGCGGAAGAAGTCGAGGCAATAGTAGAATTTCTAACACCTGCACGCTCTCGCGCTCTTATAAGGTTAAGGTTTTTCAATTATGAGGCGGAGGATGAACCGATAACAGATGCGAAAACAGATTTTGAAGTAAATTTTTACTACTATTTGTTAGACACCGCAATAGCTAAGTTCGACGAACGGTTCGAACTTTTGAATGAGAATAATGTATTTTTTAATTTCTTCAAAAATTGAAAAACTGGAAAGATTTGGACTCTGATACAAAAAAAAACACATCGCCCTAATTTAGAAAATAAACTTAGCCATGCTGGCTCCTCAGATGTGGAACAGTTCGAGCTCTATAATGAAATCGAATTATTACCAATGTTTATTGATGATTCTACTACGCCGTTGGACATTTTAAATTACTTGTTTACGAATAAATTAATTTCAGTGTTCCCAAATCTGTCCACTGCGCTGAGGATATACCTGACTTTTCGCATGGTCGCACATAGCGAAAGGTCATTTTCTGAACTGAAAATAATTAAAAACTACCTTAGATCAACATTGTCGCAAAGTAGATTGACAAATTTATCGTTAATAAGTATTGAACACGAAATCAAAATTGAAGTTAATGACATTACTAAAGATTTCGCTAATGCAAAGTCTCGAAAAGTAACTTTTTTGTAGATACATTTATGTCTAAGATATATACTTGTGTGACGAGCGTCCTGTTATGTTACTATAAGTAGTTTTTAAAATAAATATATTTGAAACAACTACAAAGTTGTGATTCTTTCCATTCTTAAAGCCCCTTTCTTTCCATAAAAAATTTTGCTTCCCGACATAATTTTAAATTGGACCATTTGCATACGAATTTCTGATTGAAAATATAGGGTATTAACAAAGGTATGCACTTTTTTTAAACTTTGGCTTCTACTCATGATACTGAACAACTTTCCCCAAGGAATGCATGGTCAATTCTCAAAAAAAAACTGGACTTTGTATGGAGACTTGGTCAATCAGCTGATCGATCTCCATACTAAGTCCAAATTTTTCAGTATTATCATGAGTATTAGCATGAGTAGGTATCACAGTTTAAAAAAAGTGCATACCTTTGTGAACACCCTGTATAACTGTTAGTACTTATTCCATTAAACAGGCATAAGTATACATTTTATTACTACACATAACCAAATGAATCGAAAGAAGACAACTACTTGAATAAATATTATAATCTCACTGAATAAAATGACGAATTCAAATCGGTGTGTGGTATTCAATATTTTGATCATATTTTTAAACTCAGAAACAATAATTTCATTTTAATGGATGACTCTGTATGAAGAACTTCGCGTTTAGTCTAAAAATATAATAAAAAATAACGTTCATTGCAAATTAACATAGACAAAAAGTTTGATACCACAAAATAACGAACAGCCTTGTAACTTAAATTTTAATGATATAGGGAACATCATCATTTATTTAATTTATAAGACATAATGAGAAAAATGATAAAAAGTAAAGCGAGGTTTTAATATAATCTATGTTTATTGATTTATACATACATACAAATTACAGCGTTTTCTAATTCTTCCTATTTATGCCCGACGTTTGCCAATAAAACGCTACACAGGTTTACCATTTTATTGAAAGTACCGTATAATGTTTGATAATTGATCCACATGGGAAATATCGGATGTTGAGTCCACTATAATTGTATGATACTTTGACTGTTTTATTTCATCTGAAATCTGATTCACAACCTTCTTCGACATTAACTCGATCAATTCTCCGCATATTTCGGAAGATAAATAAGATGTTTTACCATTTCTAGGATTTCCAGACACTTTGGGGTAAGTTTGTTTTTGTATTCCAATAGTTTGTTTACCATATGCATTCCGAAAAAGACTGGACTATAACGGATGTCAAGCCATTGAATTAGCTATTAAGTAAAAAAAAATATTTGAAAAGTAACTGGGCTACACAGAACACCGAGATACCACTAAAACATGTGCACTATTGGAAAAAAACGCAGAATTAAATATAACTGGGTTAAACAAAACACCAGTTATCATTTATACATGTGCCTATACTTAGCTAGGATATAACTTACGTCATCAACGCAAAAAAAATAATGATACAAACCTTAATTCAGGGGATACCTTTGGTACCTAGGCGATCTACTGTAACTCAGATTGGATGTGATTTAACATGATGAGTTTAAAAGAATATATATGTTACATAAAAGAAAAAATATAAATATATATATATATATATATATATATATATACAGGGTGTCCCGGGACTAATGGGAAAAAAGTCGGGAGCGTATAATATGAGCTAAAATAATGTTAGTACTTCATATAAACTTTTTCTATGCAGGCCTTCGTTTTCGAGTTATAGGCCTCCAAAATTTTAATTTTGAATTTGGTTTTTATTTTTAATTTTTGTACTAGTTATTCGATCTTCATAAAATTTACGGCAAAGATATAATGTATGTGTTTGTTTATTTTGGTAAGGTAAACAGATTTACAGTAGTGCATTGAAGCTAGGGACGAACTGGTTAGTGATCCAAAAATTTTGCAGGGATGGCACACCCTGTATGAAATTATCGAATTTCACTTCCCCACACATTAAGCTAACGAAAAGATACTCTTGTTGGAATTCGATAAAATGAGCCGTTTGGCTAATATTTACAGTTTTATTCATGCACTACGTACCAATTTACGCATTCACCATTTTTATAAGTACACAACGAGGTAAAACGTAACTTATTAATAGATGTCCAAGATTTACCTACAGTACTACAAAAGAATAATAGCAGAAGATGGAAAACATTAACGACTTATTAATTCGAAAGTTGGTAAAAACTTTTTATAAGTGTTTTTACCGTTTATCAAGTTACCATAGGATTAGTTGTCAAACGTTGTGTAGAATAGTTCGTAGTCAGTACTTGTCAATAATTCATAAGTCCTTAATTTAACAGTTACAATGGCAAAATTCGCTTTTATCAAGTACGCAGATATGCATCTAATGTATGGACTGGCTTCTCGAAACTGTTTAGAGGCCAGAAGGCTTTATGAAGAACATTTTGCAAACAGAGCATTGCCAGACAGACGAATGTTTGAGTGTATTGATCTCAGGTTACGAGGAACAGGTATGAATAAGTAAATGTAATTTTCTATGTATACAAAACAAAATTCTTAATTTTAGGAATATTTTTGCCAAAAAAAAGTGGAGAAGGTCCAGTACGAAGCATACGTACTGTGGCAGTTGAACAAGACTTGTTAAATGCAGTTGATAATGAACCATCAACGAGTTTTCTAAAAGTATCAAGAGAACATAACGTCTCGAAATTAAGTGTTCATCGCGTCCTAAAAGAACAGCTGTTATATACTTTTCACATGAAAAAAGTACACAGTATGACAGTGGCTGATTATCCTGCACGGCTTGAGTATAGCCAGTGGTTTCTGCGACAACAACAAGCAGACAATACATTTATTAGTAACGTTCTCTTTACGAACTAATCCAGTTTCACCAGAGATGGAATCATAAATTATCATAAATGCATTTATGGGATGATGTGAATCCACATTATCCAAACTAGGAGCCAGCATAGATTCATGGTTAATATTTGGGCAGGAATAGTTGGCAATCATTTGATAGAGCCATATACTTTATTGACGGTACTTTGACTGGTCAGAAATATTTGGAGTTTTTGCAAAATTAGTTATGGAACCTGTTTGATTATGTGCTACTACAAACTCGTAGGAATTTATGGTTCATGCATGATGGGGCCCCTCCTCATTTCAGTTTAGATGTACGACAGCATTTACACACAAGGTTTCCTAATAGATGGATTGGTCGTGAAGGCCCTTTTCAATGGCCACCGCGATCAGGAGACGTTAATCCTATGGATTTCTTTCTCTAGGGTTATCTCAAAAGTAAGGTATACGCAACACCTGTGCAGACAAGACAAGATTTAATAGACAGAATTGTGTTACACTGCAATGTTATTAGAAATAATGTGGGATTGCTCATTCAAGTGCAAAGAAACAACCTTCGTAGACTTAGAATGTGCGTGGAAGTGGGAGGAGCTTATATTGAACATTTATTAGAATAACGTTAGTTTTTGTTGTTGTTTAGGAGTTAGTATTAGTCTAATGTTTTATAACTTGTGTTTTTTGAGGTTTTCTTAATGGTTTAATAATGTTATGTTCGTAATTTTGATTAAAAGGAAGTAAATCCTGGACATCGTATTAATAAGTTAGTCAGGTAGATTTGTACGTAGTGCATTAATAAAACTGTAAATATTATCCAAACGGCTTATTTTATCGAATTCTAACAAGAGTACCTTTTCGTTAGCTTAATGTGTGGGGAAGTCAATTTCGATGATTTCATACAGGGTGTGCCATCCCTGCAAATTTTTTGTATCACTAACCATTGCGAGTAGTCCGTCCCTGGCTTCAAGGCAGTACTGTAAATCTGTTTACCTTTCCAAAATAAACATACACGTACATTATAGCTTTGCCGTAAATTTGATAAAGATCAAATAACTAGTACAAAAAATAAGAATAAAAACCAATTTCAAAATTGATACTTTGGAGGCCTATAACTCGAAAACGAGGGCCTCCATGGAAAAAGTTTATATGAAGTACTAAAATTATTTTGGCTCAGATTATACGCTCCTGACTTTTTTCCCATTAGTCCCGGGACACCCTGTATATATATATATATATATATATATATATATATATATATATATATATATATATATGGGGTCTACTTTATCACCAATATTAGTTAGTTTCGTTTTGGATGACCTCATTGAGCATTCTATTGATTCTTCAAGTTTTCCGATTCCTTTCGTCAAAAGCTATGTGAATGATTTGATTCTCGCCCTTCCTAATGATAGAGTGCAATCTACATTGAGTTTGTTCAACTCTTATAATGAGAACTTACAATTTACTGTCGAGAAAGAAGAAAATGGTATTTTACCGTTTCTAGACATGAAAGTGTATAGGGGAGATGACAATATTATAAGAACTTCTTGGTATAAAAAACCCATATATAGTAATAGATTTATCAGTTATTGGTCATGTCATCCTCCCAAAATGAAAACAAATTTAATCCTCTCCCTTCGGGATAGAGTGAGAAAATTATCTCATCCAGATTTCCTAAATAATGATCTAATGGAATTGTATAGCGTTTCTAGTAATGAGCATATTGCATCCTCCGTGGATTTTCCATCTCTAAAGCCATACTGATTTTCAGAAATAATGTTATGCTTATTGAAGAATTTAACTAGCCTACATTTTAAGATCTTTTCAAAAATTTTACTTATCGTTGAAATGCGAGTTATTGGCCGATAATTCTCCATTTTAGATATATCACCGTTTTTAAAAATAGGCTTAATTAACCCTGTTTTCAGCGACTTATTTCCAATCAATACTCAAAATTGCAATTCCTATTCAAAATATTGTTATCAGCAGTAAAAGAGGATGACAAAATTGTAGGACAACCAGTATAATAATTATCAATGCATTTGCAAATAAAAATTGTAAGTAAAAATCACCCTTTGTTTCTATTTAATACTTAAACTGGCAATCCTCATTCACAATATTATTATTAACAGTAACCAATCAGAGGTGTTTTTACCTATATAGTGCAGTGTGTGCAGCGCACACGGGCGCCGGGACTAAGGACTGCGCCCTTGCCGACGTCGGGCGCACGGCAGCAAAGCAAGGCTACTTACTCCTTTTCCCATCTACTCTATTTCAATATACACAATCACTTTTGTTTCAACGTGAAATCAGTCTTAAAACAGATTATTAAAGATTAAATTGGCGTGATGTCGCATCGCTACCAAAGGCGCGAGCCGGCATCGGCACTTGTTTGTTTTGATTCGTTTCACACCCCACCGACCATCATTTTTAACTCGACTGTATTAGAATGCTATTTATAAAGTTCAAATTGGAATTCCCGGGCACGTGCGGCGGTCTTTTTACGTGCGGCGGTCATTTTCAAAGGCTTGTGTGCGCGTGCCGCACTGTTGTTTCACCGTTATACTGTAGTTTTGCGAAGTAAGCCTTGATGCTATTGGATTAAGTATCATTTTTTGAGTAAACATGTAAATATGCAGTAAATCGGCTTTCCTTTTGATAGAAAATATATAAAAGGGAAGATTAGGTTTTCTGCTTCCACAATTATTGCGACATTCCACGAGGTCGGAGGTCATCAAAAATAGCTAGTGAAATACAAAAACAAAACATCGAGTGATAGACAATAATATCGAAGTTTACTCGTACCTACAGGTACGAGTACGACCTAGGATTTTTCATTTGTTCATCCTACTGCAGTGCAGAACAAACAACGGTAAGATAAAGTGCTCCAATATGACCTACTAGTATACTCAGGCATTTGGGTATAATTAGTCCAAGTTGCAACTATTTCTCTGGACCTATAACATTTCCATAGATACTACTTAGTTCTTTTAGGTATTAGGTGCCTAAGTTTACTTAGTTTATTATTTATTTTAGATGCCTGATGGCGATGGAAAAAAAAACTTTCTGGTGCACAGATTCGAAAAAGAAAGCTGGAGAAGGAAGGGTCTCTGAAAAAGAATACAAGTTCTATTAAAAAGTTTTTTGATCGGCCCGGTCCATCCTCGGATGAACACCTGGAGACCTATGAAAACCAAGATAATTCTACAGCAGAACTCGTCACTTCTACGTCACCGCCGCCGCCGCTGATGTCTAAGATGTCTTTGTCGTCAGTAGTCGAAGAAGACGAAGAACCTCCTAGTGCCGAATCGTCCCCGGAGAATATTCTTCGAGAAGATATATTGAATGATCTCACGTTATGGCCACAGGTATTATCCGATAAACAGAGAATATTTTTAATGGTGCGTGGGCCAGTGCAGGTAAAAATGGGTTCATATCCTTCGAATAGTTCGAAAAGATCTTTTTCAGATGCTTATTATACTAGAAAGATGTTAAATAATAAAACCGTTTCACGAAACTGGCTGGTTTACTCTAAGTCAACTGATTCTGTTTATTGTTTTACTGTAAACTTTTTCATGCTGCACTGAGCAAAACGCCCTAATTAGATTTCTTTATTAAGATGCTCGTAATAACTGGTACAAAAAATCAAATAGTGGTTAAAACAATTCAAGTGATTACTAGCATGTGCATAATTATCACAAGTATGTTGACTTAGTTGAAACATTTTTATAACAGTTATTCGATAAAATCATGTAGTTAGCTGGAAATCTAATTGCTGTTATTATAGTCATTTCGTTATAGACCTCATTGAATTGTTTCAATTCAGCACCTACTAGTTCTAATTAGGTACCCACTTAACACTATTCAGTACTAATAAAATAGATTATCTACTTACAATTATGCAGTCATCGTATAACGGTTATTAGGAAATCCAATAATTTTTTAGAAAGAAACTGCTGTTTAGCATCGGAATGAAGTTTTTTCTGGTCCGAACATTACCGATGTGATTGTCGATCTCGTCTTATTGGTTATTTGTGGTTGGAACCTTGTAACACCCGCGCGCCGCGAATTTCACTTTCACATTTGGTTTGGGAGTGTTGAAAGTTTGTGTGCGGTGTAGGTGATTATTTGCAGTTTTTGCAATTAACTGTGATGTTAGGTTAAATACGCCGACAGTGTCAAATTGGTTTGAGTATATAAATGGCGTTCAAAAACTTATTAATACAGTGGCGATTAAGTGACTATATATCTGACTATGTTCACGATTCTTATACACCAATCAATCGAAATACTAAAACATTTATAAGTATTCAAAAATTACGTCTCTCATCTTTCTTTAAGTTTATTTTCTGGAAAACATTTTTATTTGAATAGTATTTTTGTTATAAGCTTCTTTCAATCTAAGAATTTTTGGGAGCTTTGATATCTAAACTTAACTGGAAAATATGTTTATTTGATTTTATACTTATTATGTTGTATTTTTGTAGTTTTCTATAGTTAGTTCCTTTAATTTAAATATTTTGTTAATATAAATGTTTTATAGCAAATTTAGTTTTATTTAAAAATATCAGATTATTATTCGAAAATATAGTAATCTTTATTGTATTATAGTCTAACCGCTATTAGAAAAGTTTATAATACTTATAAAAGTGCACTCGATATCGGTTATATAACATTTCATATTCTTGAAAAAATCTAATAACATCCACTTTTTACCAGTATAATTGTTACTAGAAAATCCCATAATCTAAATTAAGTGCCCTCGATTCCGTTTGTTATTTGAAAATAGATAACCTTTACTACGAGTATATGACAGTACAATTGCTACTAGAAAAGCCGATAATATTTATTAAGTGAACTCAATAACAATTATATGAAATTAAGTTTTTTATTTGAAAATCTAGTAACCTTTACTATATGACAATATGGTTGGTATTAGAAAATCCTCTAATATCTATTAAGTGCACTCGATAACATTTGGACGAAATTCTGTATTTTATTTGAACATCTAGTAACGTTTACTATAGGACAGTATGATTGCTATTAGAAAATCTTATGATACTTATTAAGTGCACTCGATAACGGTTATACGAAATTCCTAAAAATTAGATCTATTAACAGTTATTCAGTGGTGTCCAACAAAGTGACTTTAATAACCATAATCATGAACTTACTTGATGCCTATTTCATGCAAGTTTCCAATAACTGTTATTCAATTTTTGCTAACGGTTAATGGAAATTTCTTTCAGTGTGATGCGAGTCCAACTCCGTTCAATGGTGAAATAGGTTACAAAGATTGGCAGCATTTGTCTACTGCATTAGAACGTTATGAAAATAGCTTAGGGCACCTATCAAGTCTTAAGAATCTAATTACATTGAAAAATGTTTCACTCCAGATATAGCACACGAAGAACAAGTATCGGTTGTCGTACGTTACGTTCTTTTAAATGCAAGTAACAACAAGGCTGGAGTAAAAGATCACTTTCTGGGTTTTTTTCCTATTACAGACACTACTGGCCTGGGATTAACTCAATTTTTGTTAGATTTTTCAATTTCAATTGAAATTGACATACAAGATATGCGTGGTCGAGGTTATGATAATGGTGCAAACATGAAAGGGAAAATTATAGGTCCACAAAAAAGAATTCTAGATTTAAACCCGCGCGCATTTTATGTACCTTGTGCTGCACACAGCCTTAATTTGGTAGTGAAGGACGCTGCTAAAAGTTCATTACAAATTGTCAATTTCTTTTCAATTGTGCAGGAAATTTTTTTTTCTGCGTCAACAGCACTCTGGCAAATACTTGCTAAAGAAGTGCCAACTTCAAGTCTAAAACCTTTCTCAAATACTCGATGGGAGAGCAGGGTTGAAGCAGTCAAAGCTCTACGTTTCGATCTGGGAAAAGTATATTATGCCTTGTTTACTATATATTCCGATAGAAGCAAAGATGCAGGGTCAAGAAGTATGGCAAATTCGTTAATGACAAGCATTAAGTCGTTTAAATTCATCTGCTCTCTGCTTATTTGGTTAGAAATTTTAAGCAAGATAAATATAGTTAGCAAGGCCCTTCAAAAGTCAGACGTTGTATTGTCAGAAGCGGTGTAAATGATTGAGAATTGAAAAATAAGTTTGTCTGAATTCCGTAATGAGTCCGCTTCTGAGGAGCTCCTTAACGGGGCAAAAACTGTAGCGGAAGAAGTCGAGGCAATAGTAGAATTTCTAACACCTGCACGCTCTCGCGCTCTTAAAAGGTTTTTCAATTATGAGGCGGAGGATGAACCGATAACAGACGCGAAAACAGATTTTGAAGTAAATTTTTACTACTATTTGTTAGACACCGCAATAGCTAAGTTCGACGAACGGTTCGAACTTTTGAATGAGAATAATGTATTTTTTAATTTCTTCAAAAATTGAAAAACTGGAAAGATTTGGACTCTGATACAAAAAAAACACATCGCCCTAATTTAGAAAATAAACTTAGCCATGCTGGCTCCTCAGATGTGGAACAGTTCGAGCTCTATAATGAAATCGAATTATTACCGATGTTTATTGATGATTCTACTACGCCGTTGGACATTTTAAATTACTTGTTTACGAATAAATTAATTTCAGTGTTCCCAAATCTGTCCACTGCGCTGAGGATATACCTGACTTTTCGCACGGTCGCACATAGCGAAAGGTCATTTTCTGAACTGAAAATAATTAAAAACTACCTTAGATCAACATTGTCGCAAAGTAGATTGACAAATTTATCGTTAATAAGTATTGAACACGAAATCAAAATTGAAGTTAATGACATTACTAAAGATTTCGCTAATGCAAAGTCTCGAAAAGTAACTTTTTTGTAGATACATTTATGTCTAAGATATATACTTGTGTGACGAGCGTCCTGTTATGTTACTATAAGTAGTTTTTAAAATAAATATATTTGAAACAACTACAAAGTTGTGATTCTTCCCATTCTTAAAGCCCCTTTCTTTCCATAGAAAATTTTGCTTCCCGACATAATTTTAAATTGGACCATTTGCATACGAATTTCTGATTGAAAATATAGGGTCTTAACAAAGGTATGCACTTTTTTTAAACTTTGGCTTCTACTCATGATACTGTACAACTTTCCCCAAGGAATGCATGGTCAATTCTCAAAAAAAAATTGGACTTTGTATGGAGACTTGGTCAATCAGCTGATC
Source organism: Galeruca laticollis (assembly GCA_963921935.1). Taxonomy (NCBI): domain Eukaryota; kingdom Metazoa; phylum Arthropoda; class Insecta; order Coleoptera; family Chrysomelidae; genus Galeruca; species Galeruca laticollis. Next base: position 166,743,959 of record OY998176.1, read on the forward strand.
GATCTCCATACTAAGTCCAAATTTTTCAGTATTATCATGAGTATTATCATGAGTAGGTATCACAGTTTAAAAAAAGTGCATACCTTTGTGAACACCCTGTATAACTGTTAGTACTTATTCCATTTTGATCCCGCTCCTACTAGACTAGAGGGCGCCAGAGTGCTGGTGGCACACGGGCGCCACAAAAACTAGAGACGCCTCTGTAACCAATTATAAACAGGCATAAGTATACATTTTATTACTGCACATAACCAAATGAATCGAAAGAAGACAGTTACTTGAATAAATATTATAATCTCACTCAATAAAATGACGAATTCAAATCGGTGTATGGTATTCAATATTTTGATCATATTTTTAAACTCAGAAACAATAATTTCATTTTAATGGATGACTATGTATGAAGAACTTCGCGTTTAGTCTAAAAATATAATAAAAAAGAACGTTCATTGCAAATTAACATAGACAAAAAGTTTGATACCACAAAATAACGAACAGCCTTGTAACTTAAATTTTAATGATATAGGGAACATCATCATTTATTTAATTTGTAAGACATAATGAGAAAAGTGATAAAAAGTAAAGCGAGGTTTTAATATAATCTATGTTTATTGATTTATACATACATACCAATTACAGCGTTTTCTAATTCTTCCTATTTATGCCCGACGTTTGCCAATAAAACGCTACACAGGTTTACCATTTTATTGAAAGTACCGTATAATGTTTGATAATTGATCCACATGGGAAATATCGGATGTTGAGTCCACTATAATTGTATGATACTTTGACTGTTTTATTTCATCTAATATCTGATTCACAACTTTCTTCGACATTAACTCGATCAATTCTCCGCATATTTCGGAAGATAAATAAGATGTTCTACCATTTCTAGGATTTCCAGACACTTTGGGGTAAGTTTGTTTTTGTATTCCAATAGTTTGTTTACCATATGCATTCCGATTTATTTTAGTTTGATAAAAGTCTAAATTTAAGACTGAAACGTCACCATTGTTCGACAAAATTTTAGTAAATGACATTTTAATCATTTAATAATTTTTTTATTTGACTGAAATCCGAAAAAGTTTCATAAAAAAAAATATACGTTTAGTCAAAGAACCTTAAAAAAACTAGTAATATATATATATATATATATATATATATATATATATATATTGTGGTCTACGGTTACCACTCATTCTCTGTAACCTCTTTTGCGTGATATGCCCGCTAATTCTGTTTTTGTTTTATATTCCACGCGTTATTCTTTCACCTTTTCATTGGTTATTCGTATATATATATATATATATATATATATATATATATATATATATATAAGGAATTTCACTCACCTGTAACATTTTTATTGTTTCATTATTGTTCACTTAATATATAAGTTCCATTCATCATTCATTATGTGTATTAATGCTTGTTTATAAATATCTAATAATTGTTATCACTATTTCCATTTCATCTCTCACATATTTAACATTGCATCATCTGAAATTATTCCAAGGGAACTATCATATGCGCAGACGCGGGCATTATTTACGGCAAACATGTTTTCAGAGCGCATGAGTGAGTTAATAATGAGCAGTGACAGTACGGACCTGCAAACTTTGGGAGTCCTTAATTGGGAAGAAAGTACTCAGGATCGACATGAATGGAGGAGAATTGTTGAGGCGGCCAAGACCCACCCCGGGTTGTAGAGCCATGGATGGATGGAGTGACGGTACGAACATTGTTATTGTGCAATGGTAAATTAAAGTAAATTCCAGCAAATATTTTTCATCTAATGTATATCAAAATTATTTGATATTTTTATTCACTATCCATGTTAAAACCAAATTCACAATAGCTTATTTCAATCATTCTTTAAAAAAGGTAATAGTTTAATACATATATAAAGAATTCTATAAAATCAGCATACAAAATATTTAATTAACACTAAAATTCAAATAATTGTCATAACAGATATAAATCAATTATCACTGAATGAAGTGATCGGCGTTCAGCACCCAAAGGGAGAATAATCTTCATTCTCCGGCTATATTAAAATCTATAAAACATTGAAAAAGATGTAGAGCAGCCCAAGGTAAGTTTGAAGTTACAAATAAATAATTAAGCAAAATAAAAATTATATTTATTTTGTAAGAAAGTTGCTCCACACTATCACCACAGTTAAATACGCCTCGAAATAAGTTTCAAACTTTTGTTTCAGAACGTCATTTCTACAGAGGAAGGTAGCTACTCAGTGTATGCAGATTTGCACTAACGTGAAACTGGATTCAAATATTTACTTGGATTGTGATGCACCATTTCCACTAAAATTGGATAAAGCTTTAAATATTAATGAGGAATTTGCTGATGATAATATCAATATTTCAGATAATAGTGAAGACTTGAACGCTGAGAGTGACTCTGAGACAATATACCATTTAAGTGAATCTGATATTATTGAACCAGATTGCGATTTTCCAGACAATACTGTAAGCAAACTAAACATTGAGGTTAATAGTGAAAATCTTGCCGCTGAATTAAGATATTGGGCAGCTTCTTGCTATGTTCCACATTCTACATTAACAAAACTGTTACATATTATTAAACCATATCATCCAGAACTTCCACTTTATAGTCGAACACTACTCCATACACCTTTACAATTTAATGAAAAACACCTTGATCAAGATAAATATGTTCATTTAGGTTTGAAAAGAGGTTTGAAGCACTTTTTGAAAGTTCGTGAGAATAAGTTAAATGTTTACCAAAACAAGAAGAGAAAATTAGTTTTACTATATCACAGTTTTTGGCCAATTTTGAGATTGGTTAAAAATATTGTGGGTGTTAAGTATGTTTTTGCCATAGGTATATTTTATGGTACTTCAAAGCCCACCCCAATCAGCTCATTTCTAGCTGATTTCATTGAAGAGTGCAGCAATTTAATTGATGAGGGATTTTTTGTTAACGGTAAAAAATATTTTTAGCATATTCATAGTTTTATCGCAGATTCTCCTGCGAAGGCTTTTTTAAAGGGTATAAAAGCTCAGAATGCGTACTCATGTTGTGATAAATGTCATGAGTGTGGAATATATAAAAATGGTAGAATGATTTTAAATGAACTAACTGCTTTAAGAAGAACAAATATTTCATCTCGACAACAAAGTGATGAAGACCACCACGTTGGAAATAGTCCTTCAGTAGAATTAAATATACATATAATTTAAGACTTTCCAATAGGTTATATGCATAATATTTGCCTGGGCATGATGGAAAAGTTGTTAAAATACTGGGTAGGTGGCAACTTAAATGTAAGGCTTTCTAGTGCAGCAACAAATGCAATTTCAAATCAATTAAAGATTTTTAAATTTTTTTCTCCTTCAGAGATAAATCATAAACCCATACCTTTGACTGAACTTCCACATTTAAAAGCCACTGAATTTAAAACATTTTAATCATATACGGGAATAGTATCCCTAAAAGGTAATATTGACCTAGGCATTTATCACAATTTTTTATTACTTCATACAGCAATAATATTACTAATTATTAATGATAATTCCTCCCTAACTTACATGGATGTGGCAGCGAAACTTCTAATGAAATTCATAAAACATGGTGAGCAGTTATATGGAGAACATTTTGTTATATACAATGTACATATACTTTGTCATCTCCCTAAATATAGTTGTAGATATGGTGGACTTGATGAATTTTCAGCGTTTCCTTTTGAGAACTATTTGGAACACCTGAAAACCATGCTTATACCTTCTACAAAACCACTACCACAGATTTGGCGTAGAATATATGAACGGGAAAGTGGACTTTTGAATATGACTTCTAGTTCAGGAAGAAATAATAAGTATGTCTTATGTGATGGTACAGTCTCCGAGACTCGCCCTTGCAGGAACTGTAAATTTTTTTTATTTGGATTGCTATGTACTAGTTACTCATATTCAAATTCTGATTGTTACTGCTTTGCCCAAAATAAAATAATTAAAATAAAGCGTCTTCTGTTGCAAACTTGTTCTGAAGACATAACGATTTATGGACAATATTTTCAAGACATTTCATCTTTTTATGAATATCCGTTTCACTCTAACCATTTGAACATTTTTCTTATTTCATGTCTTTCTTCAGAGGAGATGAAATTTTCTATGTCTAGCAAACAAGGGAAATTTTTTATCTTGCTATACAAAGATAAGTTTGTTGCAATTCCCCTTTTGCACTCTCTCACAAAATAATTATTTCTGAATAAGGATGGAGAACTTATTATAATTAGAATATTGGTTTCAATTGACATGTTACTGTAGAAGTAGTGAAGTAAATATTTTTATACTACCTATCTGTGTATTATTTTGTAGGAATAAGAAATACCATAAAACACGTCATAATAGAACGTGAAATTACGTGACTAATTTACGTGAAATTACGTTCCATAATCACGTCATATCGCTGTGACATATTAACGTGTTATTCACGTGATTTTCACGTCGACTTTTTGGTGGCTTCGACGTACTTGGTGACGTTATTATGACGGGTTAATCACGTCACCTGCCTGCTTGGGAACTTATCGATTGTGCCAGCAGAATGTCGTCTTTGTAAGAAAGTAACTTGACACTCTGCATGTTTTTTCGAATTTTCATGGAGGCGTAAAACTTTGTGCACATTACTCATATTGTTAATTCCATCGGTGGGTATTTTTGAAGTTCCACTAAACAATCGCCTAGGAATACTAAATAAACTTTGTATTAAAGGAGAAAATATTAAATATGTTTGTGGTAATACTTCCCCATTTACTAGTTTTCTACTGAAAATTCTCTTTTGAAGAGAACGCGCATTTTTGCCTCGAATGGTTGTCGTTGATGAAAAATCCCTATCGTTATTTTCCTCGATACTATCCTTTGATATAAAATATTCCAAAGTAGCCTTATTTATTATTCATTCCGCTGGATCGGTACTCACACCAACATGATTATATTTACTCCTATGATTTATAAGGGACATATCAATCTCATGGACATGGTCATCTTCGGCATCTCCTGTTTTTCGTTCTATAATTTCTAATATCTGTATCAATCTCTTTGGTATCGTTACTATAAGAAGGCTCAGATTCAAAGCCAAGAATTGCAATGAACTGTACAAATTGATTAATTTTTGAACTTCGATGGTATTAAGATCAGAAGGTAAACAAGAACTTGAAGAAACAAGAACTTAATAATTCGGAAAAGCGTTATGTTTTGGGATGATGAGGTGACCAACAGTGGCGACTATGTAACCACCCAAATTGATCACAAGTTTCGCTAGTATCGACCCTATGGGCTACAGGTGAGGCCAGCTATCCCCGGTGACAACCTTTCGGGCCTTCAGCTCACTTAGTCGGTGAGTGGTAGTGAGTTCTATCAGATAACCGGGATGTTCTAAAACAAAATGGGCGCCAGCCAGGTTCGTCCTATCCTAAACCTAGCAAATGAATAGGAAATAATGAAGAAAACAGGTATCCAAACTTACCAACTTGTTTGTTGTCGCTGTAATCAGGTAACAAACAAAAAAAATATTTCACAGACAGATACTGCAATTTTCTTATCAAATGAAATGTTTCTAATAATTGATTCAATTTTGAAAGATGCGTGAAAAATTAAAAAAGACTGGACTATAACGGATGTCAAGCCATTGAATCAGCTATTAAGTAAAAAAAATTATTTGAAAAGTAACTGGGCTACACAGAACACCGAGATACCACTAAAACATGTGCACTATTGGAAAAAAACGCAGAATTAAATATAACTGGGTTAAACAAAATACCAGTTATCATTTATACATGTGCTTATACTTAGCTAGGATATAACTTACGTCATCAACGCAAAAAAAAATAATGATACAAACCTTAATTCAGGGGATACCTTTGGTACCTAGGCGATCTACTGTAACTCAGATTGGATGTGATTTAACATGATAAGTTTAAAAGAATATATATGTTACATAAAAAAAAAATATATATATATATATATATACAGGGTGTCCCGGGACTAATGGGAAAAAAGTCGGGAGCGTATAATATGAGCTAAAATAATGTTAGTACTTCATATAAACTTTTTCTATGCAGGCCCTCGTTTTCGAGTTATAGGCCTCCAAAATTTTAATTTTGAATTTGGTTTTTATTTTTAATTTTTGCACTAGTTATTTGATCTTTATGAAATTTACGGCAAAGATATAATGTATGTGTATGTTTATTTTGGTAAGGTAAACAGATTTACAGTAGTGCATTGAAGCTAGGGACGAACTACTTGCAATGGTTAGTGATCCAAAAATTTTGCAGGGATGGCACACCCTGTATGAAATTATCGAATTTCACTTCCCCACACATTAAGCTAACGAGAAGATACTCTTGTTGGAATTCGATAAAATAAGCCGTTTGGCTAATATTTACAGTTTTATTCATGCACTACGTACCAATTTACACATTCACCATTTTTATAAGTACACAACGAGGTAAAACGTAACTTATTAATAGATGTCCAAGATTTACCTACAGTACTACAAAAAAATGATAGCAGAAGATGGAAAACATTAACGACTTATTAATTCGAAAGTTGGTAAAAACTTTTCATAAGTGTTTTTACCGTTTATCAAGTTACCATAGGATTAGTTGCCAAACGTTGTGTAGAATAGTTCGTAGTCAGTACTTGTCAATAATTCATAAGTCCTTAATTTAACAGTTACAATGGCAAATTTCGCTTTTATCAAGTACGCAGATATGCATCTAATGTATGGACTGGTTTCTCGAAACTGTTTAGAGGCCAGAAGGCTTTATGAAGAACATTTTGCAAATAGAGCATTGCTAGACAGACGAATGTTTGAGTGTATTGATCTCAGGTTACGAGAAACAGGTATGAATAAGTAAATGTAATTTTCTATGTACACAAAACAAAATTTTTAATTTTAGGAATATTTTTGCCAAAAAAAAGTGGAGAAGGTCCAGTACGAAGCATACGTACTGTGGCAGTTGAACAAGACTTGTTAAATGCAGTTGATAATGAACCATCAACGAGTTTTCTAAAAGTATCAAGAGAACATAACGTCTCGAAATTAGTTGTTCATCGCGTCCTAAAAGAACAGCTGTTATATCCTTTTCACATGAAAAAAGTACACAGTATGACAGTGGCTGATTATCCTGCACGGCTTGAGTATAGCCAGTGGTTTCTGCGACAACAACAAGCAGACAATACATTTATTAGTAACGTTCTCTTTACGAACTAATCCAGTTTCACCAGAGATGGAATCATAAATTCTCATAATATGCATTTATGGGATGATGTGAATCCACATGGCATTATCCAAACTAGGAGCCAGCATAGATTCATGGTTAATATTTGGGCAGGAATAGTTGGCAATCATTTGATAGAGCCATATACTTTATTGACGGTACTTTGACTGGTCAGATATATTTGGAGTTTTTGCAAAATTAGTTATGGAACCTGTTTGATTATGTGCTACTACAAACTCGTAGGAGTTTATGGTGCATGCATGATGGGGCCCCTCCTCATTTCAGTTTAGATGTACGACAGCATTTACACACAAGGTTTCCTAATAGATGGATTGGTCGTGAAGGCCCTTTTCAATGGCCACCGCGATCAGGAGACGTTAATCCTATGGATTTCTTTCTCTAGGGTTATCTCAAAAGTAAGGTATACGCAACACCTGTGCAGACAAGACAAGATTTAATAGACAGAATTGTGTTACACTGCAATGTTAGAAATAATGTGGGATTGCTCATTCAAGTGCAAAGAAACAACCTTCGTAGACTTAGAATGTGCGTGGAAGTGGGAGGAGCACATATTGAACATTTATTAGAATAACGTTAGTTTTTGTTGTTGTTTAGGAATTAGTATTAGTCTAATGTTTTATAACTTGTGTTTTTTGAGGTTTTCTTAATGGTTTATTAATGTTATGTTCGTAATTTTGATTAAAAGGAAGTAAATCCTGGACATCGTATTAATAAGTTAGTCAGGTAGATTTGTACGTAGTGCATTAATAAAACTGTAAATATTATCCAAACGGCTTATTTTATCGAATTCTAACAAGAGTACCTTTTCGTTAGCTTAATGTGTGGGGAAGTCAATTTCGTTGATTTCATACAGGGTATGCCATCCCTGCAAATTTTTTGTATCACTAACCATTGCGAGTAGTCCGTCCCTGGCTTCAAGGCAGTACTGTAAATCTGTTTACCTTTCCAAAATGAACATACACGTACATTATAGCTTTGCCGTAAATTTGATAAAGATCAAATAACTAGTACAAAAAATAAAAATAAAAACCAAATTCAAAATTGATACTTTGGAGGCCTATAACTCCAAAACGAGGGCCTCCATGGAAAAAGTTTATATGAAGTACTAAAATTATTTTGGCTCAGATTATACGCTCCTGACTTTTTTCCCATTAGTCCCGGGGCACCCTGTATATATATATATATATATATATATATATATATATATATATATATATATATATATATATATAAAAATGAATATAATTTCATAAAATACGAGGTGCTATATGAAATATAAATTTCGATTTTCTACTACACCTGTTTTAGTCGAAATTTCAATAATTTCGACTTATTGGCCTGACCGTTCTTCGAAGGGCAAAACAACTACATTCCTGGCTAATACCACGCAGAATATTGAATTACATCCCCTTCGAAAACCGTGACGTCGATCGGCCATTTTGCCGATACGGACATCTGTGGTGATTCGCAACTGATAGCGGAAGAGCATAGTACACTTACGCGTTTCGACCTTCTTGGGTCTCTTCAAGAGTGCCGTAATGCCTTCCAGTTCAGAATCTCTAATCCGAACTGAAGATTACACCCTCCGACAACCTCTCTTGGTTCGTGTAGTTAACCTTGCTTGTGTAACTACATGAACCAAGAGAGGTTGTCGGAGGGTGTAATCTTCAGTTCGGATCAGAGATTCTGAACTGGAAGGCATTACGGCACTCTTGAAGAGACCCAAGAAGGTCGAAACGCGTAAGTGTACTATGCTCTTCCGCTATCAGTTGCGAATCACCACAGATGTCCGTATCGGCAAAATGGCCGATCGACGTCACGGTTTTCGAAGGGGATGTAATTCAATATTCTGCGTGGTATTAGCCAGGAATGTAGTTGTTTTGCCCTTCGAAGAACGGTCAGGCCAATAAGTCGAAATTATTGAAATTTCGACTAAAACAGGTGTAGTAGAAAATCGAAATTTATATATATATATATATATATATATATATATATATATATGGGGTCTACTTTATCACCAATATTAGTTAGTTTCGTTTTGGATGACCTCATTGAGCATTCTATTGATTCTTCAAGTTTTCCGATTCCTTTCGTCAAAAGCTATGTGAATGATTTGATTCTCGCCCTTCCTAATGATAGAGTGCAATCTACATTGAGTTTGTTCAACTCTTATAATGAGAACTTACAATTTACTGTCGAGAAAGAAGAAAATGGTATTTTACCGTTTCTAGACATGAAAGTGCATAGGGGAGATGACAATATTATAAGAACTTCTTGGTATAAAAAACCCATATATAGTAATAGATTTATCAGTTATTGGTCATGTCATCCTCCCAAAATGAAAACAAATTTAATCCTCTCCCTTCGGGATAGAGTGAGAAAATTATCTCATCCAGATTTCCTAAATAATGATCTAATGGAATTGTATAGCGTTTCTAGTAATGAGCATATTGCATCCTCCGTGGATTTTCCATCTCTAAAGCCATACTGATTTTCAGAAATAATGTTATGCTTATTGAAGAATTTAACTAGCCTACATTTTAAGATCTTTTCAAAAATTTTACTTATCGTTGAAATGCGAGTTATTGGCCGATAATTCTCCATTTTAGATATATCACCGTTTTTAAAAATAGGCTTAATTAACCCTGTTTTCAGCGACTTAGGAAATATTCCCGAACTAAAGCATTTGTTTATCATATAGGTAAGTGGAGTAGCTATTTCATGTTTTATTTCTCTTGAAGTTTCCGATTTAATGCCGTCTAGTCCTGGTGACTTTTTATTTTTTAACGAATTTATAATATGTTTTACTTCAGCTTCATCTGTGGGGTACAAATACATAGTTGTGTCTAGAGTTTGTATATTCTCAGCATAATTTTGGGGGGAGGTTATCTTTTGGGCATAATTTTTCCCCAAATCACTAAAAAAATTATTAAACGCATTAGATATATCTTTGGTGCCATTAATTAGTTGACTTTTTTCATTTAAAATGTTATCTATTCTACTTTCAGATTTGGATTTGCCACATATATCAGTTACACATTTCCATAGTGCTGCAGATGAATTGGAGTTTTTATTGATCAAGTTATTAAAATAAGTCTTCTTTGCATTTTTTATGAGTATTTTTAATTTGTTTTTATAGTCATGATATTTTTCATTTAAGAGTATGTCATTAGGGGTACTTTTAAGTTTTTTATAGATTTTGTTTTTTTCGTTTATAGATTTTAGTAATCCCGCAGTAATCCATGGTTTTTTAGCCTTTTTAATTTTCGATCTTTTTACAATACTTGTACTCTCTTCTATAATTTGCTGTAAGATAGAAAGGAATTGATCTGTACATTCATTCACCCCAGTAATCGTGTATATATTTTGCCAATTTTTACTAACTTTGAAATAGATACCTTTCTCCCTTGGTATATCGTTTTCAATATTTATTCTGACTGTATTTTAATTGTTGTGTTAGTTCAAAGTTTTTACATTTCTACATGATATTGTAGATATGATCATTTTAAATGTTGAGACTGTCAGAAAATTGTTTTTATCTCGATTTTTGTTAATTAATTTCATGCTCCTGTTAAAACTCTTGTGATGATCTTGATAGATAATTTTCAAAACTTATTTTGGTGAGTCAATTGTGTTTTTTCAAATATATGTTCAGCTTTATTAATTTGAAAAATTTTTTGTCCATTGTAGATATTCTGATGAAGGAAATAAACAATTTCCGAAAGCTCAACTAGTCAAAAAATAGTTTTCTTTTGATCAGCTCTATATTGACCGCATCCCTACTAGATTGTTTGAAGTTTTGTATTCAACGGTCACTACCCTTCAGCTTTCGATTTTATAGATATGGGTTTCTTTGAGGAAATAGGTAGACAATTTGGTCAACATTCTGTCTTCTTATTAAAAAAATGGGCAAAACTTAACACAAGGTTAGCGTCACTCAAGAACAGAAAGATTTTCCTTTTGAAGTGTAGACAGAACGGATGTTTCCCAAGACACATAACAATTGGAATAAGGAGCATAGGTGGATTATTGGGAACAAGATCTGGACAACTAGGATCTAAGATAAATAACTTTAATTTAAGGTTAAGAAAAAACTTGATTAATTTAGAGATAAGGGTTACTTGTTCTGATTTGTTTGAGGTAGAAAGGTATCTTAGAATTATTAAGACAGAATTGCATAATGTTTTACCTGGTGATATTTTGGTTGAATTCGAAAATAGACAGTTGATAAGATACAACAATATTTTTAGAAAAAGCAGGGAAACTCAGACATTAAAATTGGAGAGAATTAAAACTGATCTCTTTAACAATGTTAAATATGACGAAAGATGGTTTAAGAACTTAACAGATATTGAGTCTCCTTACAATGTCAAAAAGTTTCTCTCGTTGAGCCCTAGGTTTAGTGTGGAGCCGTCAATGAGTGATTTCAAAATATCAAAAATTTTAGCTGATTTGGAAAATATTATTTGAGAACTTAGATGATTACAACAAAGATTTGGCTAGATCTCGATTTACTAATATTTTCACCAATTTTTCACATAATCACAAAAATGACAGGCATTGCATGGAGAAATATTTTTTTGAGTGTAGAGATTTCCTTAGAGAGCATCCAAATGTATATATAGTAAGGAGTGATAAAGGTAATGTCACTGTTGCCATGTATAGAGAGGATTATATAACACGCTCTGAACAACTTTTATCTGAAACTAAATATTATAAGAACATTCCTAGGAATCCTGTCTGTACATTGACGCAGAAGACTAATAAGTTAGTAACCTCATTTGAGAAATCTAGATTAATTCCTAAGGAGTTGGCTCAAAAACTTACATTTTACAATTCAATAATTCCTATGTTTTATGCACTGCCTAAGATTCATAACCAGAATTCAGCGATGAGACCTATAATATCATCGCTTGACTCTCCTAACGGGCACATTGCAAAATATTCAACAGACATTTTGACCGAATCTTATAATTTTGAAAATGATTATAACATCAAAGATTCTTTCATGTTTAGTAGTTTTATGAATAATCTCGTTATGCCAGATGGTTTCGTTCTTGTCAGCTTTGATGTGGTCTCACTGTTCACAAATTTATCCTTAAATGTCATTTTAGACAGCATTTCAGCACATTGGGATGATATTCAACCTCATTGTCCACTGACTTTATCAGCTTTTAAGGAGGCACTTCAATTTGTTTTTGATTCCAACGTTTTCGTTTTCAAGATATATTTTATAAACAGATTTTTGGCACCCCAATAGGGTCTACTTTATCACCAATATTAGTTAATTTCGTTTTGGATGACCTCATTGATCGTTCTATTGATTCTTTAAGTTTTCCAATTCCTTTCGTCAAAAGGAATGTGGATGATTTGATTTTCGCCCTTCCTAATGATAGAGTGCAATCTACATTGAATTTGTTTGACTCTTATAATGAGAACTTACAATTTACTGTCGAGAAAGAAGAAAATGGTATTTTACCGTTTCTAGACATGAAAGTGCATAGGGGAGATGACAATATCATAAGAACTTCTTGGTATAGAAAACCAATATATAGTAATAGATTTATCAGTTATTGGTCATGTCATCCTCCCAAAATGAAAACAAATTTAATTCTCTCCCCTCGGGATAGGGTGAGAAAATTATCTCATCCAGATTTCCTAAATAATGATCTAATTGCATTGAAAAACATTTTATTTCGAAACTCATACCCTCGAAGTATGATAAACAAATTTTTAAACAACACTCCGACAATTTTTATTAAAAATAAATATGTTGTATCTGATTCAGCCAACAGTACAGATTTGTATTTTGGTTCACTCACATACATATCTGGTTTAACACCTGACCTGCTTAAAGTTCTGAAGGGTTCAACTACTGTTAAGGTTGCAACCTAAACTAGATGTCTCATCTAGTTTACAGCATTCCTTGTAACGAATGTGATCAAATTTATATAGGCCAGACTTCTAGTTGTTTATCTGGGAGACTGACTTCACATAAGAGCGACTGTAATACTGGAAAGTTGTCTTGTTCTTTGGCGGAACACGTTATTGTTGGTATACATACTATGAGTTTTGATAATACTAAAATACTTGCAAGGGAGAAAAATAACAATGAGAGACTTTTTCTTGAGATGTGTCATATACATAGAAATTCAAATAACTGTCTCAACAAAAAGTCTGATCTTGATGGACTTAGCAAAATCTACACCTATCTATTAACTTTGTAGAATAACTAAGTTATTTCATTTCTTGACTTCAACATTTATATATCACCCTGTATATTATTTTACAACACCAATTCATATCATCACTGTATAAATATATTCGATATCTAATCTGCTAATAATATCATTAGAAGAATTGGTCTTCTTTTTGTTTCGTGACAAAAACCAATAATTACTAACTTTGAAATAGATACCTTTTTCCCTTGGTATATCGTTTTCAATATTTATTCTGACTGTATTTTAATTGTTGTGTTAGTTCAAAGTTTTTACATTTCTACATGATATTGTAGATATGATCATTTCAAATGTTTAGACTGTCAGAAAATTGTTTTTATCTCGATTTTTGTTAATTAATTTCATGCTCCTGTTAAAACTCTTGTGGTGTTCTTGATGGATAATTTTCAAAACTTATTTTGGTGAGTCAATTGGGTTTTTTTCAAATATATGTTCAGCTTTATTAATTTGAAAAAAATTTTGTCCATTGTAGATGTTCTGATGAAGGAAATAAACAATTTCCGAAAGCTCAACTAGTCAAAAAATAGTTTTTTTTTGATCAGCCCTATATTGACCGCATCCCTTCTAGATTGTTTGAAGTTTTGTGTTCAACGGTCACTACCCTTCGGCTTTCGTTTATATATATATATATATATATATATATATATATATATATAATAATGTGGTAAAATAATGCTACACACTGTACATATATCTAACACGAGTTAATTACAATTTGAGATATTAACGAGTATAAAATTATTGAAGGAAAAACTATTCGAAGGTCAAATTTAAACTAAATTAAACTAAAGAAATTTCCTTAAACTTTATAATGTACCTTGTACACATATACATGACACCAATATAATAAGGATTCAAACTATTTAAGAGAAAAATTTAAAAAAAAACATCACCTGTTATAAAATGAATGAATCCACTTTTCAAAATAAATCGTCAAATGTTTATGCATTATCTTAAACTATTTAGTAACCCTAGAAATATTTCTTGTTATATCCAAAGGTGAAATTCCAAATAAAAACATTAGGGTTATGAAATCTTTGACTTCTGAAAGTATGCGTCAGCTGGGTAGAGCAAAGTCGATGACAGCTAAAAAAATTTTAAGAATTAATAAAATGCAAAAGATAAATAGATGAATTGTTTGTTTGGAGTTGTTAAAAAGTATGTTTTATAATTAAAAAGTTAATATCTTAAATAATAAAATGAAATCTATTGACTGAACTACTATGAGTTATTTTGATTGGTTACAAATATTTTTATGATTTCAATAAACAGAGGGCTAATGAAAAATGAGTTTTCTTGTTTAGAAAAAAGTGGTTGCTTAGGGAGAAAAGAAAAAGTGTTGACGAGTAGTATTGAAAAGTCAAAAAGAAGTACATTGTTCTTTAGAAATAATATAAGAATTGTTAAAATTGAAGTAAAATAAGATTAAAAGCAGTGATACTAACCTCCAAAAAGCATTCCTGAAGAGAGGTAATATCCTATGCAGAGAATATTGGCTTTAACTATCCTGAAAAGACTATATATCCCGTATCGTGGGAACAATAATTTCCACGATCTTTGAAGAGAATCTATGCATGGAAAGCCTTCGAAATTGAATTGATTCGAATGGATTCTTGAATCAATCCAGACATTTTCAAAGCAGCCTACAAAGAAGAGAGAGTAGAATAAATTGGCAAATCTATTGATAATCAGCGGATGATAAAAGGTATTTAAAAACTGTTTCATTTTAAATAAAACTTACCGTGTGTATATTGCAGATTAGATATTGAAACTGTACTGACAACGTGTGTTTTATGACTTTCCTCCATATTCTAACGCACCGAATACCACCCTTATTCAGTGTTCTATCGAGAATTTTCTTATGAATATAAAGTTGTGTTCTTTTGTATATAACGTATAATAAGTTGCATACTTGCATGTATTCAGCATAATTTCATTTGTTGTGAATGGGTATCGTGTGAAAGATCATTGTAGATAAGTTCTTTTTTTATTGATGATAAAAAAGAATAATGTATTTTTAATATATAAATTAACAAGTCTTCCCATTTGGAAGAACAAATTATATTGTCTGTAGACTGCATTTCTTAGTGTCTGATTTATCAGTTATCAGTTGGCAGGATTGATGGAGCGTATTGTAACTCGAGAGGGGGTTTGGAACAGAATTTGCAGGGCCGGTTTGTAAACATTTATAGAATATGAATATTTAGATCACAAATTTTTGTTATCAAAATTCAATATTGAGGTTTGGCGCTTATTAATAAAAGAAAAATCATATGAATATTTAACCTAATGAACCCAAGATTCTGAGAAGCTGAGTGCTCATTGAAAAATTTAATAATAAGAAGAGATAAAGGTAAGTGCATTGTGTGGCATTATTGAAGAAAATAATTTCTTAAATATACCAGGAAAATTAAATTCATATAAAATAAACTACATTAAAATGTCACCGCAACGTGGGGCAAATATAGAAATTTTGTAAATGATAATAAAAAAGGATAGAAATAATGATTTTTGACTGTATATAAAAAAAAGTTTAATAAAGAAAATGGAAAGTAAAATGACATTAAGGGATGGAAAGCAGGTAGGAGTTGAAAGTAGATCTGACGAAGAAAGGAGTAATGGTAGAGAAGATTTTCAGGTGCAATACTTGGAACAGGGGAGAGAACATTCAGAGGGAGATATTGTAGAACAATGACAGGAAGAAGAAGATGTACCATTGTCAGAAGAAACAGGACAAGAGGACAAACAAGAATCAAAAGAAAAAGAGGAAATGGACGTAATGAGTATGTTAAAAATGATGATGGGAAAAATGGATAAACAAGATAAAAAAATGGATAAACAAAATGAGAATATGAATTGTATTAGGGAAGATATGAATAAAAATAGAGAAGAAATGAATACAAAAATGGACCAGAATAAGGAAGAAATAAAATAAACTAAGGAACTGATAATAAAATTATTGCAAGAAAAAATTGGGACATATTGAGAAGAAATTGAAGGAATCAAACACATACATGGAAAATAAAATAGAATCCACCAAATAAGAAATAAGAGGAGAGGTGATTGGAAGGATCACGGAAATAGAAAATTTACAGATCAATAGAATTAAGGAAATAGAGGAGAAAGAAAAGGATTTCAAAGGAGAGATTTGGAGAGAAGTTAAGGAAATAAAAATGGGAGTTCAAGACAGCCAAGAAAGAATGGGAAAATTAGAGGGAAAATGGGACAGAACCCTTACCGAATTTCAACAAAATGTAGAAGAAGCGTGTATAGAGAAACAAAAACAAGAGGAAGAGAAAACAGAAAAGAAGATTAAGGTAATACAGAAGGAGATGAAAGCTCTGAAATTAAGAATTGAGCAAACTGAAAGTAGAATCCACAATGGTGAGCAATCAAAGGAAACAGTGGAAATGACAAGAAAATTGGAAAACATGGAAAAGAGACTAGTTTACTTACAGGAAGAGTATGACCACACAGAGGGTAGAAATTTTCAAGAAGTGAGAAATGGAATGATGGAGACGAAAATAATAAACAATTATATAGGAAATAGAGGGGAACACAAATTTGAAGGGGATAATAGAAGAATACACCCAAAAGTATTTATAAAAATCTTAAGGAATAAGATGAAAAATATCCGAAATAATGAAGCCATGAAGGAAATGATTAGGGAAAATCTGGATAACCATGCTTTAGTGTGGTATACAAGTAAGGAAGAGGATTTAAAAGATTTTGAGGAATTTGAAGCTCAATTCATGAGATATTTCTGGGGAAACAATGCGCAAACAAGAGTGAGAGAAAAACTTTGCTATGGAAAATTTGAGATAGGTAGAGAAAATAGTATGAATTATTACGCTATGAAGGTTTTCATGAATGCGAAATTTTTAGATCCACCTATACCAGAAGAGGAAATTATTATGTTTATCTCGAGACATTTAAAATTTGAAATCAGTGAAACAATTGCTATTCAAAATATCAAAAACATAGAGCAGTTAACTAATTATCTATAAAGAATTGAAAGAAACAAGATAAGCAATAACCAGAACAGGAACAGGAATCAAAATGAAAACAAAAAATATAATGGTTACGATAATAAAAATTATTATGAGAATAATAACAATCAAAATAATAGAACGAATAATTATGAACAAAACAGAAACAATTACTTTAACAGAAATAATAATAATGGATATTATAATAGAAACAATAATTATAACAGGAACAATAATGCTCAAAACAACTACAACAAAAATGATCAATATCATAACAATAATTATAGAAATAGAACATTTGAAGGAAACAATAGTAATGGATCTTATGAAAACAGACAAAGAGATGAAAAACGAGAACAAAGAAGAGACTATAATACAGAAAGGACAAATGGAAATTTTGAAGGAAGAGGCAATAGAAATGAAGAACAAAGGAGAGTGAACAGTATACAAAGACAGAAAGAAAGAGTGATATCCATAGAACCAGAAATAGTCCTGAAACAGAGCCCGAACAAAGTTTTGGATCGAGCACATACCAAATGTGAAGAAAAACATTATCTGTACATATGAACATCCAAGGGAATATATGAAATTTGGGGAAGAATTAGAGTTAAAAGAAATAATGGTATTAATAAACATTAAAGGGAAATTCAATGGAAATGAAATAAAAGTATTGATAGATACAGGTTCGGAAGCGTCTATAATTAAGACAAAACTAATAGAAGAAAACATTGAAAATTATGAAAATAAATTAATTAAAATACCAAAAACTACATTGATAGGAGCAAATGGAAAGAAGCTATGTGAAGTAAATAAGTCTATAATACAAAAGATTGAATTGAAGGATGGGAAAGAAGTTGAAATGCAATTACTGTTAGTGAATAATTTGGATACAGACATAGTAATAGGAATTGATGAATTAACAAAGTTTAAAGTGACACTTGATTTTGAAAAGATGGAGATAGAAATTGATGGAAATAGAATTGAATTTGGAAACGAAAATTTGGAAGAATTGGCAATTGAAGAGGATAATAAGAAGTTGTGGAATATAGAAAGGTGTGGAAATATGGAGGAATTGGAATTAGTGTGTGGAAATAAAGAATATGAAGAGAAAGTGTAGAATTTAATAGAGTAATATAGAGGATTGATTGGAAAAGAAATGAGAATGGCAAAGAACTATGTGCATAAAATGGAAGTTAGAGGAATAGAGAACTTCAGAGAAAGAACATATCCCATACCTTACAAATATAGAAAAGAGGTTGAATTAGAAATACCAAACATGTTGAAAGACGGTATTATAGAAATATGCAATACAAGATATGTAAATCCTATTGTGGTAGTGAGAAAAGCAAATGGTGAATTGAGATTATGTCTAGATGCTAGAAACATAAATCAATATACTGTACCACAATACGAAGCTCCGATGAATGTGGAAGCGATTTTTGGACGCATAACGAACACAAAAATATTTTCAAAAGTTGATTAGAAACACAGTTTTTGGCTAATTCCTTTGGATAAAAACAGTAGAGACTATACAGGTTTTTCTATTGATGGTGTGTTGTACAGATTTTGTGTAGCTCCATATGGTATACAAAGTGCTTGTTCAGCTTTGGTTAGAGCATTACACCAAATATTAAATAAATTTGAAGACTTTGCATTACATTATATAGATGACATATTAATATTTTCTCATGATGAGGAGGAACATTTGAATCATTTAGAAATTATTCTAAAAGAACTGGACAAGGCAGGTTTAAAGATAAACCAAAACAAATGTAGGTTTTACCAGAAAGAAATATGCTTCCTAGGATACAAAATAGACGAAAATGGAATGATGATGGATGAATAAAGAATTCAAGCAATTATAGAATACAAAAGACCATCGAATTTGAAAACAGTTCGGGGATTTCTAGGAATGATGAATTATTTCAAACGTTTGATACCAGACTTAAGTAAAAAACAGATTACCTTTAATAGAACTTTTGAAAAAGGATAATAAATGGAAATGGACTTAAGAGAGGGAGATGGCATTCAACTGTCTGAAAGAAGCATTTCAAAAGCAATTAAGAGTGTATCATCCAAATTACAGCCTACCTTTTACATTGCGGACTGATGCATCCAAAGAGAGATTTGCAGGGGTGTTGTTACAGATAAAAAATGATATGGAAGTACCCATATGTTTCGTGTCAAGGGTCACAAAAAACTATGAAAGGAATTATGGGGTATCAGAATTAGAGTTGGCAAGCATAATTTTCTGTATTACCAAATTTAGATTTTATTTACTAGGGGCAAAATTCACTATAGAAACGGACCATTCTGCATTAACAACAATTTTAAAAAACAGATTGGGAAATAGTAGAGTTCATAGATGGGGGTTAATTTTGCAAGAGTACGATTTTGAAATAAAATTCATTCCAGGAAAAACAAATGTGGCAGATGCTTTGAGTAGATAAAGTAGGGGGGAAAATAATATGAATAAGAGAATTGTAAAAATTGGGGTGAATGTGATGAAAGATTTAAAAGGGATATTTTCTTTAAATAAAATAATAGGAGATCAAATGAATTTAAATGAAAAGGAAAAACAAAGGGGATATAAAAAAAATAATATATTTTAAAGAAAATTGGGGAGTCAGAAGTATTCATCATTACGGAAAGTTTAACTAGGGAAATATTGAAAAATTTGCATGAACAAAATGGGCATATAGGATCTAGAAAACTATGGTTGTTATCTAGGGAAAATTATATTTGTAAAGGGGACCAAAGCCTTGCCCAACAAATTACTCGAACATGTCATATATGTCAACTGGGAAAAAGTAGAAATAAAAGAAATGAAAACATCACAAAAACAATTTTAACAACTCGATGCGGTGAAATAGTTGCAATGGATTTTCTTAGTAACCTAATACAAAGTAAGCAGGGGAACTCTCATATTTTAATAATAGTAGATTTATTTCCAAAATTCATAAAATGATATCCGACTAAAACGACAAAGTGCAAAATTGTAATGGAAAAATTGTCTGATTATATGAAGGAGGTTATAAAACCAGAAAAATGTATAGTAGATAATGCGACTTATTTTGTAAATAGTAGATTTAAGAAATTTTGCAATGAAAATCAAATACATGTGAAAACAATTAGTATCAGACATTCACCTGCAAACCCCTCAGAAAGATACATCAGAGAAGTAATAAAATTCCTAAGAATAGCTTTGAAAGACCAGACTCATGAAAATTGGGAGAATCATATTGAGGAAATTCAAAATTACATAAACAATGTACCTAACACTGTCACCAAGGAAAGTCCAATATATTTAATGAAAAAATTGACACCTGAAAGAAAATGGGAGACAGAAGCCAATAAAAATTATGAAGAGGTTTTGAAAAAAGTCAACAAAAATTTACAGAATAATGCCAATAAATATTTAAGTAGAATGAACAAGAAGAAGAAAGTAAAGACGACGTTTCAAAAAGGAGATTTAGTAGTAGTACGTGCTCTAAGAGTATCAGACAGAAACAGGAGAACATGTGCTAAGCTAAAACTACCTTTCGAAGGGCCATATATTGGAGAAAATGAAGATGGAGTGAACAGTTATGTGTTAAAATACAAAGACGGAGAAAGAACTAGAGGTATATTTAATATACATGATTTATACAAATATCACCATACATAGAAAAAAATGAAATGAAAGTCTCCATGAATAATCATGTTATACATAAATTGATACAAAAGTAAACTAAGAATTTGTATACATTTAATTATAGTGTTATAAATAAATTAAAACTAACTGAAGAGGATACTGCAACACAGGATTCCAGAATCATCTTACAACAGCGACCTGAAATGAAAAGAAATTTTATTATCAGTCAAATCGAGAGACAATATTTAAATAAAATACTTGAAGTAAAATTTGCGTTCATAAAATTTTTCCTTGAATAAAAAATTTGATAAATGCAAAATTTAGGGGATGTTAATGTAGAAAAATAATGCTACACACTGTACATATATCTAACACGAGTTAATTACAATTTGAGATATCAACGAGTATAAAATTATTGAAGCAAAAACTATTCGAAAGTCAAATTTAAACTAAAGAAATTTCTTCAAACTTTATAATGTACCTTGTACACGTATACATGACACCAATATAATAAGGATTCAAACTATTTAAGAGAAAAATTTTAAAAAAACATCACCTGTTATAGAATGAATGAATCCACTTTTCAAAAGAAATCGTCAGATATTCATGCATTATCTTGAATTCCTATTAGATACCATTAAACTATTTAGAAGCCCTAGAAATATTTCTTGTATTATAACCAAAGGGGAAATTCCTAATAAAAACATTAGGGTTATAAAATCTTTGACTTCTGGAAGTATGTGTCAGCTGGGTAGAGTAGAATTGTTTGTTCAGAATTGTTAAAAAGTATGTGAGTATGAGTTATTTTGATTGGTTACAAATATTTTTATGATTTCAATAATCAGAGGGCTAATGGAAAATGAGCTTTCTTGTTTAGAAAAAAGTGGTTGCTTAGGGAGAAAAGAAAAAGTGTTGACGAGTAGTATTGAAAAATCAAAAAGAAGTACATTGTTCTTTAGAAATAATATAAGAATTGTCAAAATTAAAGTGAAATAAGATTAAAAGCAGTGATACTAACCTCCAAAAAGCATTCCTGAAGAGAGGTAATATCCTATGCAGAGAATATTGGCTTTAACTATCCTGAAAAGTCTATATATCCCGTATCGTGGGAACAATAATTTCCACGATCTTTGAAGAGAATCTATGCATGGAAAGCCTTCGAAATTGAATTGATTCGAATGGATTCTTGAATCAATCCAGACATTTTCGAAGCAGCCTACAAAGAAGAGAGAGTAGAATAAATTGACAAATCTATTGATAATCAGCGGATGATAAAAGGTATTTCAAAACTGTTTCATTTTAAATAAAACTTACCGTGTGTATATTGAACATTAGATATTGAAACTGTACTGACAACGTGTGTTTTATGACTTTCCCCCATTTTCTAACGCACCGAATACCACCCTTATTCAGTGTTCTAACGAGAATTTTCTTATGAATATAAAGTTGTGTTCTTTTGTATATAACGTATAATAAGTTGCATACTTGCATGTATTTAGCATAATGTCATTTGTTGTGAATGGGTATCGTGTGGAAGATCATTGTAGATATGTTTTTTTTTTTATTGATGATAAAAAAGAATAATGTATTTTTAATATATGAATTAACAAGTCTTCCCATTTGGAAGAACCAATTATATTGTCTGTAGACTGCATTTCTTAGTGTTTGATCTATCAGTTATCAGTTGGCAGGATTGATGGAGCGTATTGTAACTCGAGAGGGGGTTTGGAACAGAATTTGCAGGGCCGGTTTGTAAAAATTTATAGAATATGAATATTTAGATCACAAATTTTTTTTATCAAAATTCAATATTGAGATTTGGCGCTTATTACTAATCCTATGAATATTTAACCTTATGAACCCAAGATTCTGAGAAGCTGAGTGCTCATTAAAAAATTTAATAATAAGAAGAGATACAGGTGCATTGTGTGGCATTATTGAACAAAATAATTTCTTAAAAATACCGGGAAAATCAAATTCATCATATATATATATAAATCAAATCCACCCCATGTTATCCCCTTATCTTCCAGGCAGAACCAAATGGTGAAGTATCTCAGAAAAAGTTCTCCTCCAGAAAAAGGTAAGTATCCAAAAAAAAGGTATCCCTCCAGGAAAAGGTAAGCATCCCAAAAGAAAGGTATCCCTCCAGGAAAGCCCTCTAACTAAGGGCCTAAAACTTCCTCGAAACTCCTACAATCGTCTCATCGAAAATGAGGATGGAAAGAAGCTATCCAAAACCCAACCACGCTATGATTCCAGTCAAAAATCCCTTAAAAAAAAGGTCAGCGTGATTTCTAAAAACGGCCAATATCCACCAAATTCAAAAAAAATACAGCCACCAACAGCTTCCCGAATCAATTTACACCGTCCTGATTAGTATCCCCAACTGGGATGATTTCAAATACCAAATATAAATCAAGATCTTACTGAAAATCATGTAGCCATCTCGGAGTTCAGATTAGAGAAGAAAGTCAAGGATGCGCCAATAACACATGTAACTTAACTTCTTCCTACAATGCAACTTGAGTAAGTTTTCCAACCAATAGCAATCCAGCTGACAGGAATTCGTCTTAACCACGGATCATAGAACCACAATTCGCTTAAGACATCGAACAAAAGTCATGTAAACCTAAAAATATTAATAATTAAAGTCCGCATGTCATCTACGAGCACATCGGATAGGAAATCTCTCTATGACTCGTAAAGTCGAACCATAAATGCTAGACAGAGATCTCGATTACTCCCAGCACGAAACGACAAACAAACGCAGCTATCCAAGACGTATCTGACATCGAGCAAATTGTCAATTCTAACATAACCAGACTTCTCAACAGATAACAAATACAGTGATTCTTGAATATTTGGAATTATTTAAATGATTTTAAACAATAATATTACCATAGTACCCCCGCAGATATTAATGTATAAAGCCAAGTTACCCGGAGTTATCACACAAATCAGATGTAATCAAACAGTTAACATCTTATGGGTGAATGTTTACAATATATTCTAATGACAACCAAGTCTTAAACAGAAGTTTCTGAACGATATGGAAATACTTACTGAAGCCATGACATGGTATATAAATGATCATCAAATATACAACTATCTCGAGAGACAAGTATATAAAAACTATTCAGCAAATTTGTTTTAACCTAACACTACTAAAATGTCGAGTCAAGGAGTCGACTACAATCGAACCCTGATAAGCTATAGCACTTATCAGCTAAAGCGGGCAGATTTTCGGACTACTGAGGCTAACACCCCAATATCATGTAACCATAGTAAAAATCAGTAGTCGCACGGTCACTTATATCTACAATAAAAACCACAATAAAGAGAAAATAATCCCTCAACATCCATGAAATATACAACAACAGAAACTAACGAGAAAACTAATTATAGGACTTTAAAAAAGGTAGGCGCTCATTTTGTTTCATAGGATAACAAAACTCTACAATCTTCACACTTACCTAGCGACAAATATAAAATTGTAATCATGATGTAAAGACAGGTTTGGTTACAGCCTGCACCATTTCGCCGGAAGGACTATGGCAGAGTTATCCTTAAAACTCTGGGCTGCCAGAAATGATTTCAAACGATTACAAATATGATGATATGGAGCAGGATCGGACTCTGACTGTTTCAACTATATATCTCTACTTTGGTGTTACCTGAATACTGACTAAGAAACGATTTGTTTGACTTTGAATACACACTGGACTCGAATAATAACTAAGAAACGGTATGTTTGACTAACTAGCGATGAAACTATACTCGACATAAAAACGATGAGTTTTGTCTTCTGAGTACGCACTTGGTTCGAATAACAACTAAGAAACGATATGTTTGACTTACTTAATAACTTAACTTGACATAAAAAATATGAGTTTCGACTTCTGAGTACGCACTTGACTCGAATAACAAATAAGAAACGATGTTACGGCCATTTGACCATAACACAGTTTGTAGAAATTTTCTGCTTTCGATTAGTGGACTGCGTCTACGTATGAGCTGGTTCTGGGCAAAAATAAATACACCGTAATCTCGTGAACAATCCAGTAGTATATAATAAACTTTAACTGAATAAATATTAACTGACGTCATAAATATATACAGATGAAACAATGAATGGGGACCAGCCTTTCAGTATGAACCAAGACTTAAAGAACGATCTTACTTTTTCTCTTTAGTTTTCAAAGCACTATAACATTATGAAAAATAATTTGTCTTGAATTTTAACTTTATACAAAAAAACGCACTTATGCAGGAAAGACGGAATGTATTAATTTCTGTAAAAACTTAAACATTGAGGTCTTAACTGGGAGGCCGTTCTGGATGGAAAAGTTGGTGACAATGACACTGACATTTGTTTATTTTCAAAAAATTGAAACAAGTTGCGTAGAGACAAGCCCAGCCTATTTAGTTTTAAATGAAATAATTGTTCGGACGTGTTCTAAACACTATACATGAAAATATTAATTGCTGAACGTGTGGTTTCAACATATTTTCGCCAGTGGAAATCTATGATTTCAATAAGAAAGAAAAAAAAGGTTAGGTGGAACAACGCGAGAATGAAATAGCGCGACGATACTATTATCAAAAGACAACTCAAGAACGCAAACAACTATGCAACTGTGTGCAAGTTTGTCCCTTTGATTACGTAGTGGAATCTGCAAGGGGCAGAGAAAAAACCTTGGTAATCGGTCTTACGAATGTACCTTCTTGAGCACGCAGTTACATAGCAGGGACTCTTTGGTCCACGCCAGGAATAACCTCGACAATTCTTGCCGAAGACCAGTGGAGGGGAGGAGTATCATCTTCCTTCAACAGGACCAAGTCATTGACCTGGAGATTCTTCGGAGGGGCCAGAAATTTGGGCCGATTTTGTAAACGGTTTAAGTACTCTGTAATTCATCTTTTCCAGAAGTACTGTATGCATTTGAAAACATCTCTGCTAGTATGCAAGTCTGTTTTCAGGCAGGTGTGTGACACTGTGGTCAGGATAGGAGAATAAAGGACGGCCAATCAGGACTTGGAAGTCATTGGGATCTCTAGATATTGGACACAATGGTCTAGAGTTTAGGATTGCCTCAATTTGGGTGAGAACTTTACTAAACTCCTCAAAGGGGAGTTGCAGCGATACGTTGCAGGTATCTTCTGGCACCACGGACAGCGGATTCCCACAGACCTCCCCAATGGGGACTGCGAGGAGGAATAAACTTCCACTCGAAAGCTGGTTTCAGAAGCAAATGTTTTGATGTGATCGGATAAATCGGAATTAGCGAAGAATTTGCGCAATTACTTCAAACGATTTCTAGCGCCTACATAATTGGTGGCGTTGCCACTGTAGATGACGAGAGGAATTCCCTTACGTGAAATTAAACGCTTCAGGGTGTACAGGAAAGCTTCAGTGGATAAGGAGGACACTAGTTCCAAGTGGATGGCCTTTGTGGTCATCCATATGAAAACCCCCATGTAACACCTTGTGATAGGAGCTTTTCGGAGGCGGCAAGATTTTGTAAAGAAAAGGCCACCATAGTCGATGCCTACCCTTTCAAAGGGTCTCGAAAGCTTGACTTCGTCTGCTGGCAAGTCGGACATAATTTGTTGAGCAGAAACAGCTCGGAAACGGAAACAAGTCATACATTCATGAATAACTCTCTTAACTTCCTTGAATGTCTTCGGTGGCCAATATTGCGATTGGACGTTAGCAAGAACGGATTGGACACCAGTGTATCCCAATCTGACATGCTCTATCTCTTGAGTATGAGGAAAACTACGTGGTTTTTCGCAAGAAGGAGCACGGGATGCTTATGAGGCCCAGGAGCGTCTCCACGTCGCAAACGGCCTCTGACGCAGAGGAGTCGTTGATCATTGATAGAAGGTTTGATGGCTAATATGCCTTTGTCGGGAATGGGTTTGAGGGATTTCAATTCTGAAATCTTCTTTGGAAAGTATTTGAACTGTAAGTTTGGAAGGACCAGCACTTAGGCAGAATTTATTTCTGATATGGACAAGGGGACGTGGAGCCTTGGTTCCTTGCCCTTGGAGTTGGACACAACCCGGAGAATATAAGCTATGGCATGCAACAACTTATTATACGAAGAAAACCTTTCAAATAGGGGGTTTTAAAATTTAAATTCGCAGTTGGTGGTTGTCACCTACGCTTGTTGCCCTTTTGTTCAGGTACGACATTCGGAGGTTTCAACATGAATTTAGACATTTACCTTATTTGGACAGGATATCAGGACCATGCCAGCATAGTTCGGAATTTAAAAGATCGGGAGCGAGTACTCCTCTGGACAGTAAATCGGCAGGATTTTAAGAAGAACGGACATTTCTCCAATTAGCTTTTGGTATGGAAATTTGAATTTGAGAAACTCTGTTGGCTACAAATGTATGCCAGCAGGAATGATGTTATTGCAGCAGAGGGCTATCTGGGAGTCATTCCACAGATTTATGGATTCGAATTCTACACAATTCTCGAATATCTTGAGAATCATTTGGGTTAACTTAGAAAGAAGTACTATTTCACATAGTTCAAGGCGCGGAAGGGAAACCGTCTTGAGAGGCGTAACTCTCACTTGGAACTTACTAAAGTGTCTCGGCGATACATGGGTCCATTTGGCTAGTGAATAAATTCACCATGCTACAGGAAAAACCGTGAAAAACCTGCAGCACCTACGGGGGGATTGGGGCTCGCAGATTCAAGTGGAAGTACTTTCACTCCTAATAGGAGTGAAAGCGAAGTGAGCACGCCTGCCTATGTTGGTGATAAAGCAGTGGTGTCGATATATGGACGAAATTAAGTAACGAACAGTGTCGGCTATGATGTCCCTCGAGTTGGGGATGGCGTTCATTGGGGTCACAGTTAGGATTTCTATTATGATGTTGGTGTCATTTGAGAGTTCGAAGGAAGCTGGTGGCTTTTCGAGTGTGACTTGAGGCAATTTTCGGTGCGGTGGCCGGTTCGGCCGCAAGAAGGGCATATCAGGTTAGACCGACAAGAATCAGAGGAATGTCCAGTTTTATTGCATCGATTGCAGTATTTTGGGACTGGGGGCAGCGGCTTGACGTTGGATGGCTCGCACTGGTGTGGGAGACTATAAAATGAAATGCCGGGGGTGAGGGCTTGGTGGTAATGGACTTCGGAGTGTGTGATGATGCGCAACATCGATGTAGATTTGTTTGTGGACTTGACGATGATTCGCCAAGTTTTGACGAAGGGGAATTGCTGATCGTGAGAAATTCCATCGAATTCTTCGAGAGGGATCGTTACATCTACATTCCTGCAGACGAATGAGTAAGAGGGTGTAAGAGTTTGGGCTGGTTTGGGTGGACGTTTCGTTAAGTTTAAGATATTTATGGTGGAAATTGGCTGTGAAAGCTAATACCAACAGCGGACTCACTGCCGGAAGGAGTTGCCTCTCCACTCAAAGGTGTCCTTATTAGCTTTGCGGGGTGTTTATATTTACCTGGGTTAAATGTCCTTCCTGCGTCTGGTGTGGTTTCTGTTGAGTTTGATGCGTGTTTTTTCAGGATTTCATAAATAACAAAATGTTTTGGAGGAAACACTTGTAAC
Source organism: Galeruca laticollis (assembly GCA_963921935.1). NCBI lineage: Eukaryota > Metazoa > Arthropoda > Insecta > Coleoptera > Chrysomelidae > Galeruca > Galeruca laticollis. The sequence goes on from OY998176.1 coordinate 166,772,694, forward strand.
ACTTCTAAAGTTAATACAATGAACAGTCGAAGTGGAAAGTTCGACAGAACCACGTGGGTTTATAGGGTTTGTTGCTGGAGGCGTCCAAGTTGCCGGCGAAGTCGTCAATGAGTTGGTTTGTATCAGTGACCAACTCGGCTGGTATCACCTTCCTCAAGCGATGGAGTGGAACAAGTGCGTTCTCGATAACGCATCTCCCCTTATTCCAATTGTTATGAGAGCAGAGTCACCATACCTAAACTGAGAAATGTTTTCAATTGCCCAAGAAATAGCTTCTTTCTGACATATTCCTATTAAACTACATAATACAGGTGAATGAGGGCTAGATAATGTAAAGTTTTGGTAGAAGCAACAGACCTAACTGAATCAAAGGTTCTAAATTCGATAAAACTAGACTTTTTGTGTGACTGTCGGTATTCTATAAGTTACTACTGCACCCCGAATTAGAATGGATTCATGTCGTTACTGTTAGAAGGGACTAAACCGTTTGATAAGTGTTACTATTTATAAATGCGTATTATTTTAAAATTAGGTTGCTTTCACATGCTTATGTCATTTATGGGTACTGTAGGGTTTATAATTACAGGATCAGGATTGGAAGATTTGTAGGCACTGATATATACTACAGTAACTGTTCCTCACATGGTAGCAGATTATGCCTATTCAAGAGCCATTATGGCACACTGGGCGCTTTTTATATTGATTATGAATATGTGCCAAAACTTCCCTGAGTGATTTACTTAAATATGCCTTCAATAAAACTGTTTCTCTAGATGAGGTTGTCAACTCACATGTTTTAGAAAATGTATATGTTGTAACGCGAAAATTTGCCGAGCCGTCGGAGACTTAATTGGGCTAACCTGTCGACTGAGAGAAGTCACAGCGCTGTCGGTACGAAGTTAAAAATTTCAGTCCTCCATTTGCCGTCGAAGTGTACACACACTTTATTAACTTTAAAAAATTTTGCATGTGCTCTGGGAACCATTAGAAGTCGATAAGAAAAGCCGACAATTTCGTCGTAGGGAAAGAAAAATACGGCTGGAACCAACAGCTGGTAGCTTTGACCCGATAAGTTATTGAACCAAAAACGGTCGATAACTGTGGGTTCCTTAAGGATTTACAGGAATTGTATATTGGTGGTAAATTTTCCGTAGACGGCATTGGATTCATCAACAAGGTAAATGGTTGAAAAATACTTTCTCGGAATTAACAGTTTTGTAGGTAATTTAACGTAGAAATTTTGCTTTGATTCGTAATTTATTGGAGAATGTAATCTGGATTTCGCGGGTTAGTTTCGTTGTATTTCATAAATTCTTATTAATTCATATTCTTCATTGCTTTATATTTTGTTGAAATAAGAATATATCACGGGGGTTGTATAAATATTCAGGGATGTGTCCAACGACGTAGTTTTTATATTATGGTTTTTTATTGGTATCGTAGTTTTTTTGCTAAGCGGAAAAAAACCAGTCATATAGTTTTTATTCTTAGAGTAGGTGGGTGGCTTTTATACAGTTAAAAGTCATGAGGTATAATTATTTGCGAATTTCGGGTATTGTTAATATAGTCAGTATGATGGGATATTACGGGGGTACGTCGAAAATTTGACCGGGGTAAAATGTAAACCCTATGTAGAGGGTAATTCGTTTCTCTATTTTAGGGTTTTTTTTTGTGACTCACTGATTGGAATTTAATGGGTCAGTGAGACCAGATTCCAGGAGGACTGGATTAGTCTGGAGCATCATCAGTTCCTGTTCTGGTTCCGTAAAAGGATAAGTGAATAGTTTTCCTTTTTATTCATCATTTTCATTAGTAAATTCACCTTTATGCGTCACATATTACCTTTATACATTTAAAGTTTTATTTCTTTTTGCGACAATTATTATAATCTTGCTTACACTGGTACTTTTGTATTTAAAAATTTGAAATCTTTGCTCATAGTTTGAAAACACGCTAAGACACTACGGTACGTACCTGGTATTGCGTTATTTAGTGGTTTTATTTTTTTGCCTATTTCTGACAAATTTTGTGAATATAACTTGCACCGTTCATAATTTTGAATTGTATTTTCGCTAGCAACGCTAAAAGCGATTGCTATTTAAATTTTAGGTTTATGCAACAATTTATATTGATATTGGTATAATTTGCGGAAGGGTGTAATTGTACATTGTTGATTTTTGATATATATATTATCGTGGTATTTTTGAGATATTGTACATGAACTATTTGGTCGTTTCCCTAGAGAATCTGCTCGACAGTTACTTAATTGTTTGTAACTGATAAGTTAGTTAGGAATTTTCTTTGGATTTATGTAGATTTCGGCCTTCAGCCCATCTACATCCTGTGTTTACAGCCTTCAGCTGAGCTCAGACATTATTTGCGATATTGTTGTAGTGACATTGTAACAAATATTTTGAAAAGAGACCTCTGGTCCACCAAGACTAATTAAAATTTCAATCAGGGTGTATTTGCTGACTTTTATTTACTTATGATAATTTACCTATCAGATTAACCTTTGGAGTGTGTAGTGAGTGTTGTCAACCCACTGAGGAGTTGTGGGCTAATTAAGGAAGTCTTGGGTGCTTGCCAAAACTTCTCTGGCGCCCTTTTTGTATACTTAATAATTTTTTTGAAGAATCCACCCCTTCTTCGACTCGAAGCTAGTCGACTGGCGAGCACGGGTTGTACCACGTGAGACAACCCGCATACCTATAACGAGCACTGTGAGGGTTTGTAGGTTTTTCTCGTTATATGTTTTTGGCGCCCAACGTGGGGCCGTTAGTAATTTTTTTTTGTCAGCAATACATATCCCGTAATTTAAACTTAAACTTTTAAAATTAAATTTTTTTCAGCATCTCTGATTAAACTACAACTTTAAAAATCAAAATTTTATTTGTTGCCATTTGATTAAACTTGAACTTTTGATAAGTTAGATTTGCAGATATATTTTCAGTTTGTTTTTTATTTGCTTTTTTTTAGCTATTGGCTGCACCAGATTTAAGTGGGTTTTGTAGGAAATCTGGGGCTTGCTTCAATTTTGAGGGTAATTGTTTTATTGGGGCGTACCTGGAAATAATTTCCCTTAATATGTTTTGATTGTGCCAGATTTAAGTGTTTTTAGTAAATCTGGGTTTGTGTTCAATTCGAAGGGAATTGTTTCACTGGACGTAATTTGTAAACAACATACCTTATTCTGTGAGACTATAATAGATATCAAACTGAAAATTTTATGGTAGAAATCGGACAAGAGTTTATTGGTTCGTGGGCAACATTTATTTTCTTTTCATACTGATTGATTATCGGAAATTTTGAAAAATTCAATATTGTAGATTTTATCTTTTTTTAAACTTTGATAAATTTTCAACTTTTTCTTAGAAACTCAGTCATTGTAGATTTAACTTCAGTTATTGTGTCTTTTGTAATTTATTGCACCAGATTTAATTGGGTTTTGTAGGAAATCTGGGGCTTGCTTCAATTTTGAGGGTAATTGTTTTATTGGGGCGTACCTGGAAATAATTTCCCTTAATATGTTTTGATTGTGCCAGATTTAAGTGTTTTTAGTAAATCTGGGTTTGTGTTCAATTCGAAGGGAATTGTTTCACTGGACGTAATTTGTAAACAACATACCTTATTCTGTGAGACTATAATAGATATCAAACTGAAAATTTTATGGTAGAAATCGGACAAGAGTTTATTGGTTCGTGGGCAACATTTATTTTCTTTTCATACTGATTGATTATCGGAAATTTTGAAAAATTCAATATTGTAGATTTTATCTTTTTTTAAACTTTTTTTAAACTTTAAACTTTAAACTATAGTAAATCTGGGGATTGCTTAACTTTGAAGGTAATTGTTTCAATTGTGGGCGCAACCTGGAAATAATTTCTCTTAATTAGTTATTGATAGTGCCAGATTTAAGTGTTTGTAGTAAATCTGGGGTTTGAGGTCTTGAAGGGAATTGTTTTATGGGGCGTAAGTGGTAAACAATTCACCGAATTTTGTTGAGCAGTGTTAAATATTAAATTGATGTTTTAATACAGGAAACGGACGAATTGTTCATTGTTTGATGTGCTCTGTTTTTTTTTCTTCTTTTTCAGGTAGCAAGTGAATAAGAAGATTCCTGATATTGATATTATTGTTTGAATAAAAATTTGTAATTTTGAAAATTGTATTTGATTATCTATTGTAAAATATTTGTAATTTATAGATATTGTAAATTTAAAAGGTGAGTTACATATTGGGTCACATTATGTATATATTTTAGGGCCAGAACAGTAACTGATTTCGTAAGTACTTTGCTTATTGGTGAGTTTATTTGACCTTCGACGATTGTAGGCTGCATTGTGGGTTCGAACCTTAGCGGGTCGGTGTTTTGGAAGTGGTGCCTTGGGCTTGTGGACTCCTGTATTTTGGAATCGCTTTTGAGAAAGGAACGTTGCGTTGGTTCGAGGAGTACACTTCGTGGAAACTCTGCGGGTTGGAGATATTGTTTGGACAAATAGGGACTTTTGGACATTCGGTATCTGGATTTTGGTTTCAAATTCCTTATTAGGTTTCAGTTGGAGGGATGCCATTTGAGGTACAGGTGTGCCTGTGAAGAATTATTGTTCCGCTAGGTTGGAAATTGGTTTGTTGCCTGGATTTCTTGTCAGATCGAACTTAAACAGAAAAAAAAATGTCTCGTAGGTTTGTAGTTAATCGGTTGGTTCAGGATGAGCTTGTGTACGAGTTGACAATACGCGGTATTGCAAGTGGCACGGTGTCTGAGATGCGGCGTAGTTTAGCTTTAGCGTTGCAGGTAGAGAAGGAATATGATAGTATAGATCCGCCAGAGTATTCGTATACAGCTGCTGAAGATTTGAGTGCAGTTGAGAATAAGTTAGATCAGATTGAGCCCGGTGTAGAAGAGTTCAACGAAACTCGTGTGAGTGGTAGTTTCCAGAAATTACAGAGTTAGTTGGTGCATGTCATAGGTCGGTTGGAACGTGCGACTAATTTCGAAGCAGGTGATGTTGGTGTTCGACAGAGGGCGAAAGTAGATGAACTAATGGTTAAAGCTCTCTCTTTATTCGAATCATTGGGAAGTAAGGATTCTAGACATGAGCGTTCTCGTCAATCTCAACCCCCCCAGTTAGAAATTTTTTCTCAACCTAGGCCGTCTTTTGCACATTTGTCAACAATCCGTAGATCGACTCTCAATGAAATCAGACCATTTCCTAATCCTGGTAATGCGTCGAGGAACTTGTCTAGTATTAAGACGATCTTGTCTAGTAAGTGGGGTTTAGTGTTTTCTGGAGATCCCAAAGGTATTTCACTATCGAGCTTCCTGGAGAAAGTGGAAGAGTATCGAGTTTCGCGTAATGTGGATAAGGAAATTTTGTTAGCTAGTGGTATCGATTTATTTTCTGGTAGGGCTTATCAATTTTATTCAGCTTATAGAGAAGAGGTCAACTCTTGGGATGAATTCGTGGATCTATTACGGGAGGAGTACTTGTCCGTGGATTATAATGAAAAACTGTTCGAGGAAATTAAGAGTAGAACTCAGGGTCCTGATGGAAGTATGGGAATTTACTTGGCTGTGATGTCTGGTTATTTTAGAAGGTTGACTTGTCCCATTTCGGAGGAAACTAAACTTGAAATATTGTTAAGGAATATCACGCCTTACTACCAACATCATCTTGGACTTATGGAAATTAATAGCGTGCGTGAGTTATTGACCTTGGGTCGTAAATTGGAGGCTAGGAAATCGGCTATCGAGAATTACAGCGTACCATCGAGGGAACTAAATTGTATGGAGTCAGACCTAGCTTATGTGTCATCGCATGTGGAACCTGTGTCTGAGGTTGGAACTCTAACCCTCCCTACTTCGTCATCTATTCCTAGAGTTCATGAGCTCGTTTGTTTCCGTTGTAAGCAGCCAGGTCATCGGGCCGTAGCGTGTCGTAGTAATAGGAAATTTTGCTTTAGATGTTAGAAAGAAGGATTCACGGTTAGGACCTGTCCTGATTGCTCTTCCAGAATTAGCCAGCGTAAACGAACCGAGGCGTGCTTAAATGATCGGATAGAGTGCGTCAGTGAAAACCCCCCGGTCAGTAGTTTTCGTGCCGTTATACATTATGTGTTGGATCATGTCGTTAATGATGAACGTCCTCATCTCAAGATAGATATCCTAGGAAAAACTTTGTTAGGTCTTTTGGATTCGGACGCTTCAAGAACTGTTTTAGGAGGTGAGGGTTATGAGTTAATTTCTTGTTTAGGGTTGACTTTGGATAAAAGTAGGACGACTAATTGCACAGTGGCAAACGGTAATGTGTTACAGAGTATTGGAACCGTAGTGTTACCCGTGGTTTTGAGGGGTCGTATGCGGTTGATTGAGGCTCTGGTTGTCCCTGAATTAACTCACATTTTGATCCTTGGTGTAGATTTTTGGAATTTGATGGGCGTCGTCCCAGATCTTCGCCATGACGAGTGGCATTTTTCGGCAGATCCTGTGTTGATAAATAGTGTGAAACATGTGTCGTCTAGAACGGTACTCACTCCTTTGGAACAGCAGAGACTTCAAGCGGTGATTGATAGGAATATGTAAATTATGGGAAAAGGTCTAGGGTGTACCGATAGAGTAGAACACGTAATAGTAACTTCTAGTCCCCTCCTCAAGCAGCGATATTATAGGGTCAACCCCATTGTACAGAGGCATATTGATGCTGAATTGGATGAGATGCTGCAGTTAGGTGTTGTAGAACCCAGCAATAGTCCGTGGGCTTCTCCAATTTTGCTGGTCAAGAAGAAGGATGATTCCTACCGATTTTGCGTGGATTACAGGAAGTTGAATGCCGTCACTGTTCGAGATAGTTACCCTCTTCCCCTGGTAACGGATACTTTAGAGAAGTTGCGTGAGGCTAAATATTTGTCTAGTTTAGATGTCAAGTCCGCTTATTGGCAAGTTCCGGTAGCCGAATCTTCAAGGCAATACACTGCTTCTACGGTACCTAATAGGGGTCTATTCCAGTTCAAACGACTACCATTTGGTTTACATAATGCCCCAGCCACCTGGCAGAGACTTATCAACAATGTTTTAGGCCATGATCTTGAACCGCATGTTTTTGTCTATCTTGACGACGTGGTTATTTGTACGCAGACTTTCGAAGAACATGTACGGGTACTCGAAGAGGTTTTTAAGAGGTTAGCGGATGCTAAAATTACTGTTAGCGTGGATAAGTGTCAGTTCTGTCGTCCTGAAATGAAGTATCTTGGGTATGTAGTGGATCGTTTTGGGTTGCATGTGGATCCGGATGAGGTGAAGGCAATGTTGGAGTTACCGACTCCTCGTAATATTACGGAAGTTCGTCGTGTGGTTGGAACCTTCTCCTGGTACCGGAGATTTATCCCTAATTTTTCAACCATCATGGTCCCTATTACGGGTCTTCTGAGGAAAAATCGTCCTTTTGTGTGGTCTTCTGAATGTGAGTCTTCATTCCGTCGTGTCAAGGAATGTTTGGTTTCTGCGCCGATTCTTACTTGTTCCGATTTTAATAAACCCTTTGTTGTACAGACCGATAGTAGTGGTTATGGTTTAGGGGTTGTGTTGAGTCAGCCTCACGAGGATGGTGACAAGGTTATTTGCTATCTAAGTAGATCTCTTACTCGCCAAGAAAGGAATTTTTCAACCACTGAACGCGAATGTCTCGCTGTGGTTTGGGCACTTGAACAACTTCGGCCTTATTTAGAGGGTTTCTTTTACTGTCATTACGGATCATTATAGTCTACTGTGGCTACAGAAGTTGCAGAGTTCGAAGGGTCGTCTAGCCCGATGGGCAGTCAAAATGCAACAGTATAACTTCCAAATTATACATCGCAAAGGTCGTGAACACGTAGTACCAGATGCTCTTTCTCGGTCCGTCCCTGTTGTCGATGAGGTGTCTGTGGAGGTTTCATCTGAAGAGGTACCGCCCCCTCCGTTTGATACAACCAATGATAAGTGGTTTTGTAAGATGGTAAAGAATGTCGCTAGTAATCCCCTTAAATTTCCGGATTGGCGTGTGAAGGATAATCTCCTCTTCAAACATGTTGTCAATAAGTACACACAACCGCTGTCGCCTGGTGAATCTTGGAAACTGGTAGTTCCCAAAGCTGGTAGGTCGCGTATTATCATGGAAGCCCATGTCCCTCCCACATATGGACATACGGGTATTTTTAAAACCTTCCACAGAGTAGCTGAGCGTTTTTACTGGCCGAAAATGAGAGTTGATGTCGCTAGGTATGTTAATCGTTGTGAGGTGTGTGCTGCGCATAAGGTGTCACAAGGTAAACCTGTTGATAAGATGACGTCTCATCCAAAGCCTAGCAGTCCGTGGGGAATGATTTGCACAGATCTGATGGGGCCTCTCCCAAGGTCGAAACGAGGTAATTCTTTCATCCTTGTCGTTACGGATTATTTGACCAAGTATGTGCTGATATACCCACTTAGAACAGCGTCTGCAGCGGCCGTTGCTCGTAAGATCGAAGATGAAGTATTTCTTGTATATGGGGTACCCAAGGTGATTTTGTGTGATAATGGTCCCCAATACCGTAGTAATCTTTTCCGAAGCTTAGCTTCCCGATATAGCTGCCGTATCAAGCTGAATGCCAATTATCATCCAAGGGCTAACCCGTGTGAAAGAGTTAACCGTGTGATTAAGACTATGATGGCTTCCAATGTCTCGGATAATCATCGTTGTTGGGACGAGCATCTCGCTCAGATAGGAAGTGCGATTAGAACATCTACTCATGAAGTCACAAAGGTAACACCGTATTTCGCTAATTTTGGTAGGTCTATGCTGTTGTCTGGTGCCGATTATGTTGATAATTCAGATTTAGATCTGGGAGATAGTGTGAGAACTCCCGAGAGTAGTCGTAATGAGGGTTTTAGGAAATTGTTCGCTGACATCAGGAAACGGTTAGAGGATGCCAATCAGAAGGCCTGTGATAGCCATAATTTGCGACGTAGGCATGTGGAGTATCTCCCGCACGATTTAGTGTGGAAGAGGAATTTTGTCCTTTCGGATGCTGCGAGGTATTACACGCGTAAGCTAGCGCCTAAGTATATAGGGCCCTACTCGATAGCTAAGAGGGTATCTCCGTGGACGTATGAGTTGCATGATAAGGATGGAGCTACGGCAGGAGTATGGCACTGCAGTGACTTGAAACCATACTCTACGCAACCACCTGGAGATGAAAATTAACCCTTCCGGGTTAATTTCCTTTGACGAAAAGGGGGGAATCTGTAACGCGAAAATTTGCCGAGCCGTCGGAGACTTAATTTGGCTAACCTGTCGACTAAGAGAAGTCACAGCGCTGTCGGTACGAAGTTAAAAATTTCAGTCCTCCATTTGCCGTCAAAGTGTACACACACTTTATTAACTTTGAAAAATTTTGCATGTGCTCTGGGAGCCATTAGAAGTCGATAAGAAAAACCGACAATTTCGTCGTAGGGAAAGAAAAATACGGCTGGAACCAACAGCTGGTAGCTTTGACCCGATAAGTTATTGAACCAAAAACGGTCGATGACTGTGGGTTCCTTAAGGATTTACAGGAATTGTATATTGGTAGTAAATTTTCCGTAGACGGCATTGGATTCATTAACAAGGTAAATGGTTGAAAAATACTTTCTCGGAATTAACAGTTTTGTAGGTAATTTAACGTAGAAATTTTGCTTTGATTCGTAATTTATTGGAGAATGTAATCTGGATTTCGCGGGTTAGTTTCGTTGTATTTCATAAATTCTTATTAATTCATATTCTTCATTGCTTTATATTTTGTTGAAATAAGAATATATCACGGGGGTTGTATAAATATTCAGGGATGTGTCCAACGACGTAGTTTTTATATTATGGTTTTTTATTGGTATCGTAGTTTTTTTGCTAAGCGGAAAAAAACCAGTCATATAGTTTTTATTCTTAGAGTAGGTGGGTAGCTTTTATACAGTTAAAAGTCATGAGGCATAATTATTTGCGAATTTCGGGTATTGTTAATATAGTCAGTATGATGAGATATTACGGGGGGACGTCGAAAATTTGACCGGGGTAAAATGTAAACCCTATGTAGAGGGTAATTCGTTTCTCTATTTTAGGGGTTTTTTTTTTGTGACTCACTGATTGGAATTCAATGGGTCAGTGAGACCAGATTCCAGGAGGACTGGATTAGTTTGGAGCATCATCAGTTCCTGTTCTGGTTCCGGAAAAGGATAAGTGAATAGTTTTCCTTTTTATTCATCATTTTCATTAGTAAATTCACCTTTATGCGTCACATATTACCTTTATACATTTAAAGTTTTATTTCTTTTTGCGACAATTATTATAATCTTGCTTACACTGGTACTTTTGTATTTAAAAATTTGAAATCTTTGCTCATAGTTTGAAAACACGCTAAGACACTACGGTACGTACCTGGTATTGCGTTATTTAGTGGTTTTATTTTTTTGCCTATTTCTGACAAATTTTGTGAATATAACTTGCACCGTTCATAATTTTGAATTGTATTTTCGCTAGCAATGCTAAAAGCGATTGCTATTTAAATTTTAGGTTTATGCAACAATTTATATTGATATTGGTATAATTTGCGGAAGGGTGTAATTGTACATTGTTGATTTTTGATATATATATTATCGTGGTATTTTTGAGATATTGTACATGAACTATTTGGTCGTTTCCCTAGAGAATCTGCTCGACAGTTACTTAATTGTTTGTAACTGATAAGTTAGTTAGGAATTTTCTTTGGATTTATGTAGATTTCGGCCTTCAGCCCATCTACATCCTGTGTTCACAGCCTTCAGCTGAGCTCAGACATTATTTGCGATATTGTTGTAGTGACATTGTAACAAATATTTTGAAAAGAGACCTTTGGTCCACCAAGACTAATTAAAATTTCAATCAGGGTGTATTTGCTGACTTTTATTTACTTATGATAATTTACCTATCAGATTAACCTTTGGAGTGTGTAGTGAGTGTTGTTAACCCACTGAGGAGTTGTGGGCTAATTAAGGAAGTCTTGGGTGCTTGCCAAAACTTCTCTGGCGCCCTTTTTGTATACTTAATAATTTTTTTGAAGAATCCACCCCTTCTTCGACTCGAAGCTAGTCGACTGGCGAGCACGGGTTGTACCACGTGAGACAACCCGCATACCTATAACGAGCACTGTGAGGGTTTGTAGGTTTTTCTCGTTATAATGTAAATTTCAATGATGCCATTGACAGTTTTCAAATTAAAAACAATTCCTTGAAACTATGGACATACATGAAATGGTAACTATAATCAATCTTTTTGTAAGTCTAACGTTCTAGGGATTGAGAAATGCACGTTAACAGCTGTGAAGAGGATACTCCAATTTTTCCACGTTGCAGGTCATTTCCATTAAGCAAAGTCTGCGCACCTTTATATACGGCAGTTTTGTGATAAAATATATTTTAATATACACCGCACTGACGAACTATGGTTAGGTACTTGAAGTGACAGGTGCAAAAAGCAACATCTAATGAGGTTAATGGAGACATCGGGTGAACTACCTCACAGAATGGAGAGTAACTGAGAGTTCGATAACAAAATGGACGCATACTATGCCATAGATCGCTGAATCATGCAACACTCTGGATTTAATTTGTGCTGTTCATTCCGTTCAGTATGAACAACATATTGAACTAAGGAAGTCGCGAATAAGCCGAGACAAAAAAGACTTAGATACAGACTTCATGCATACCCAATGTAGTTGTCGCAAAAGAAAATGTCAACTGTTATGCTACATTCGTAATCAATTCGCTGGCCAAGTGGCACTTTGGCACGCAAGCTAAGCAAATATATTTCAGTGTGATCGTTCACAACGCAATTTGGCATAAGAGTTGAAGTTGAAGTCGTCAAAATTTCTTGCAAGCTGCAAACTTTCACTTCGACTTACACTTCGTGCCGGCTACGGGACATGCGCAATAATACTTGTTTTTTAAAATATCCGACATTCGTCTGATATTTTGACATTTTCATCGAATTGTGTGTTTTTGGTTTGGTTTTCTTGATTTTTCCGTACGACTATTTGATTAAAAAAATGAAATGGAGGAGGAGGACATTACTTATACTTCATATGCAACTATTCCGATTTTGCTTTATAAAAAGGCAATTGTTGATGCAGTTTGTCATTGAATTGATATTCCGCGTTGTCCATCATGTAATAAACACGAGATATGACATAGGAAATTTTAAGAACGCCCTATATAGACAAATTTTTCTTAATTCGAAATAATTAATAAGTGTTGACCTCCAGGAAAGAAATTGATACAAACAACTTTGTTATAATTAGCAAGGTCAATAAACATTACATCTGATGGTTTTGCCATGCTTTGTTTAACAATAAATATAATCAATACGTTGCAAATTGAAATATAAAATTAACCTTCACACAAGAGCATAGACGAGGTAATTTTAGTATAAATAACAGGAATTTTCGAGGCTAGACAGAGAGGTAGTAACTCTCCCTAAGAGGCCAGTCTAAGTACGGACGGCCCCTTTACCGTCAACAGTAATATTGTGAAGATGGGATTTGTGATATTCCAAAACGTAAGTTTTTAACGTATAATTAATTTTTATATACTGTATTGATATGTTTTATTTTTTTTACTTAACTGGGTGTCCCAAAGGGAGAGGAAACGTATATTTTCGGTCATATTGAGTGTACTATTCACATCTGCGCCCCTCACCTACCAATCTAGTCTAAAATTATAGGCATATACGGGAGATATCGTATGTTCGAGGATCATCTCCCTATATATCTGTTTTCTGTATTTGTGCAAGGATATTATATTGTACAGGATATCATATTTATTCTGATTTAATTCGGAAAAGTCTCGTCCGATATTTTATTACCTTAATATTGTACAGGATATCCACATACCCGAGATATCATAATTAATCTACTAGATTGCCAAAGTTTGTTGATAGATTATTTACTATATTGTACAGGTTATCCAATTTCACGAAAATTATAATTATTTTATTCGATTCCAAAATTTTGTTGATATATATGATTTACTATAGTGTACAGGGTATCGTATTTATTCTGATTTAAAAAGTCTCGTCCGATATTTGATTACCTTATTATTGTATTATTGCCAAAGTTTGTTGAAATATTATTTACTATATTGTACAGGGTATCCAATTTCACGAGATCTCATAATTACTTTATTCGATTTCAAAATTCTGTTGTTATATATGAATTCCTATAGTGTATAGGATATCGTATTTATTCTGATTTAATTCCAAAAGTCCTGTTCGATATTTTGTTATCTTATATTGTATAGGATATCCAAAATTCACGAGATTATTATATTTTATTCGATTTCAAAAATTTGTTGTTATGTATGACCCACTACTATTTTGTAATATATACTTGTACATACTTATCCTTCCAGTTTATTTCCTTTAACAACCCTTACCCTCGTACCAGCAAATAGAACGGGCTGACTCGACCTGCATTCGAACTCAGGCTTGGCACATTGTATAAGCCCAAGAGGCCCCACGAAGACATTGACCGCTCGTGCCAGGAAAACCCCTCCCTCGAGGTAACCCGCAGGGAGATTCCATGTTCTAAATTTTGTGCCGTAAGGCACTGGTTATAGCACGCTGCAAAGATTTCTAGGATAGGAGTATACAGAAGGGCCTTTCCGGTCACTACGACCAGAAAAAAACAGAGAAATAATACCGTTCCGATACCAATTGGGATATACCAACGACCTATTAGTGTGGAGGCAGCGGTAACGGGATAAAACCCCCAAAGGAGCAAGAGAAATTCATTAAATAATGGTCAGAACTATTACACTGGTGACAGCGGTGGGATAAAACCATTTTCTCTCGGAGAGGTAATACCGGTTGACTGGAACCACACCCCACGAGCGGTGACAAGCGGTTCAGCAGCCATACCCAGGAGGGAAAATAATGATTCACCACCAGGATCTAGTATAGCGCAACATAGAGCCTTCGGGACCACAGCTTCTGCTAGATCAAGACTAGTGCGCGTGGTGAAGAACCACATCCTGCACGAGGTGTCATTGCCGGCACAAAACACACTGGATCTAGACCAGGTAAGGTCGAAAAAAATCCATACATCAGATAAATGGCTAAATACCGATCTTAGGTGAACATGCCAAATGGCGTAAGGTGGAATACATCAGTGAACACAGAGTGACAACGGAGTTTTTCTAACCAGGGTCTAGTAATTGCGCAACACATAGCTTCCACTAGATCAAGATCAGTATGCGTGATGAAAAATCACACCCTGCTCAACAGGTAGCAAAACACACTGGATCTAGACCAGTCAACGTCGAAACATAATCCTACTCAGCAACATCGGCTGAGTTGATCCCTGCTTCACCATAAGTATGTAATAAGATGGATAATACCGATCTATTCATTACACTGGTGACAGCGGTGTTCCAGATCCCGAGTTCGTACGACAGGAAGTTACAAGAAGGGAAGTCCTATCAGCAATCCTTTTTTTTGTTCCCGATTAACCTATCCATTTCAGGCATCGAGGAAGCCAAATAAAGGTAGGAGCTAAATAAGTAAGATTAGTTTTACCCAATATAGGTAAGGTACGCTAGTGAATTAAACAAAAATGCCGTCAGATTTTAACAATAGGGCAGGTACAGGTAACCAGGGAGGCTTAGAATCCACGGGGGATTCGAGCAATATGTCAGTAGCATTAGGAATACCACAGGCACCACCACTAGGGGTGATCGCCTCAACTCGAACAGACTTTACAGGTAGATATGCAGCCAGATATATAGAAAAGTTGGAATTAAGGGCCAAACTTGACGGATGGTCAGAAACAGAAACACTGACGCTATTGAAGTTCAAACTCGCGGGCGCGGCCCACGACTTCTTCAAAGCCGACCCAATATTAGACACAGCAACGTACGCCGAATTTGAGGAGAAAATACTGAGGAAATTCGTCCCAAGGAAATCTATCGCTGACTGGTGGATGCAACTAGTCCAATGCTACCAGAGGCACGACGAAGACGTAACAGCTTTCTGCACAAGACTACAATTAAAAGGGAACAAAATATTAGAGGAAGACATACAAGGAGCCAGCAGAGAACAGATACCGAACATCCAAAGGAAACACAACGCGGTACTGTTGAATAACTTCAAAGTTGGGCTAAGAAAGGATCTTCTCAGGGAAGTAGGATTTTACATACTACATAAAGATGATCTCACATTAGAAGAAGCAGAGGAAATAGTAAACTGTCAAGAAATAGCAGCCACAATGGTGAGGGGAAGGAACAACGGCCACAGAGTCGCTTTTACGAATGGGCAACGGATGTGCACAGCATGTGGGAAGTCGGGACACGAAACAGAGGAATGCAGACATAGCGCAAAATGTATGTACTGTGGCAGACAAGGCCACTGGACATCAAACTGCAGAACAAGAGAAGCGGAAGAAACAAAAATAAAAAAAAAATGTCAAATCTGTAGGAAACAGGAACATTGGGTAGCATACTGCAGAAACAAAGAAACCAAGGAACCAACCACAGATATAACTGTATGTCAATACTGCAGAAAACAAGTCCTGGGTCAAGGACTGCAGGAAGAGAAGGTTCAATGAAAAAAACAAACAATGGAATACGAAGCAATGGAATCAAGAAGGAAGCACCACAATACAACAAAATAACTACGGGGAATACAGTGGACAAAGGAACCCAAGAGAAAAGAATTGGAACAGAAAAGTATCACAGACACACGAGCAACACAATGTCGGACAAAGGCTCCAAACAGAACAGAACAGCAGAGGGCACTTCACAGAGAGAAGACAAACAAACAAAGAAGACGGAAGGAAACATTTAAACTAACAAGGACTACCGTTACTCCCCAAACAAGTGGTCAAACGGAAACTAGGGGAAAATGGACACACAAAAGCAAAGACGGACATCAACCGGCAACACAAAAGGAAAACAAGGAAGAAAACAAGAAAAAACAGGTAGAAACAATGTATCATAACGGACCGACGATACTCGATAATAAGTAAATCAATAATAGCAGACAAGGAATTAGACACGCGCATCACGGAACAATTAACCTTAAAAGGCATAACCGGACACACAATCCACCTTTACGGTTCAACACAAATAGCCATAGCGACAACAGAAATGGACTATAATATCTCCACCGAAGTAATCGCAGCCGAGGACGATATAATGGCAGACACAGCAGTATTATTAGGAAGGGATTTTCTACAAGAGCAGGAGGCAACAATCTCATACAGAGGAAAACGAACATTGGAAATATGGGGAAAGAAAATACCACTAATAAACCCAAGGCAAATCAGAGACTTGCTGAATAATCATGGACAATTACAGACAGAAACATACGAACAAGTAGCGGCAACAAGGGAACAAGAAAACTCCAGAGAGAAATACACGTGACAGAAATGGCTAAAAACAGTGGAATTAATGTACAGACACAAGGAAAGCATAGAACGCAGAATAAACATACCACAACAAGAAACAACCATACCAGGAAGAGACATAAATAGTTCGGGCGAAAAAACCAAGGAAACTACAGGCAGGGATAAAACAGTAGAAAGAGAAACTACATACCCAAATCAAAGACCCATAATCGACGAAATATGGCGCACAGACACAGAGCATAAGGTGAAAAACGGAAGAAATGAAACAACCGAAGATATTAGGAATAACAGAGAAGACACAGAATGCACAAGGACCTGCACAGATATATACACAGAGGATAGTTTGACCATACCAGCGCTAACTGAGGTTCACACAATTGGGACCCTGAAATATAACATAAAAGGAAATACAGTCGTATGCGAAACCCAACAAAACGGACAACATACAATCAGATTGGCAAACAGCACATCAAAAAACCAAAGACAAATTGCCATAAGGATAATCAATACATCGGCGCAGGAAATAAATCTCACAAAAGGCACTAAGATAGGGAAAGCTTACGAATGCTCAGAAGAGGATCGACTAAACACTAATATACATGGTACAATCGGAAAATTCGACATTAAAACAGACGACTGGATCCAAAGTAACTTCGAATTAGACCACATAGATACAAAAAGCAAAGAAGAACTAGTCAAGCTAATACAAAAGTTTCTAGCTCACATCAGATTTTTTGAGATTTTTATATATTTGCTCCTGAACATAAAATCTTCCGATTCCCATTGAAAAAAAATGTCCCCTTAAACTTTATTGAAAAAATATGATTTGCCTGGTCTCATCGTATTTCTACGAAGAACAAGAAATTGAAGGTTAATTCAAGCTTTATAGTACAAAATAGCGCAATCCAAATTAACGGTGATGTCAGAATTAAGTAACTATTCAATTTCAACTCACAAAATTCATAGTGATGATACCAATTTAGAATAAAGAAGCTAAAACGGTAGCTAAATCAATTTTTTAACACTTTATTTTAATAAACAAGCCAATAAAATGAATTACAATAGATATAGATATATAGGTCTCGAATATGAAATAAACGTTGACCAATATTTCAAAATTACTTAACATTAAATACAGCATTTCATCAGCTTTTCATAGCCAAACAAATGGATGCTGTGGAAGAAATCATAGAGTTTATAATGAATACTTTAGGAGTAATATTAACGAAGCACATACAGACTGGGATACGTGGTGTCATTATTACATGATCTGTTGAAACACTACACCCAGTACAGACACAAATATACACCGTTTGAACTAATTCACGGTAGAACATGTAATCTTCCTGAACATTTAGTTAACCAAAATATAACCAATACATAACATCGATGCTTATGAAGAAGAAATACGGTATACTGTTTTAAACGATACTTGCTCTTTGTAGATAATTCCACAATATATTGAATTTTTTTTCGAAAACTCTAAAGAAAATTGACAATTGTTTCGATATAAAATATTCGTTTGATGTCTATATGATGTTTATCGATTATTTTGGTTAGGCCAAGAAGTGACCTACTTAGTGATTGACTTAATATATGTTAATAGGAAAAAGAAGAAGATATGATATCACAAATATTGAAGCTTAGATATTATTAGCCCTATGTAGATATCCTGGATATCTTTTTCCTAATTAAAATCAGTATAACTGCGCAATGATATAGAAAACCAGGAAAACAATATCTGCTGATCTTCACAATTATCACTTAAAAAGACAGTTTAAAAGTGGAGACCTCTCTAGATTTATCTGTTCATTGACAACTTGATATTGTGGGTTTCTTGAGTGTCTTCTAATTTCTAACTCTTCAAGGAAATCCAGTTATTTTTTCTTATCACAAATATGTAGTACTTCTAGTTCTGTGTTAGGTGTCAATGAATGTTTGGTGTCAAGTAGATGTTTTGCGTAGTGAGACTTATCTGGTAGTTTTAATCTATATGCGCATAAATGTTCACAGTATCTGATCTCAAAATTTTTAAGGGTTTGACCCAAATATTTAGTATTACATTCTGGAATTTAAGTTTGTATATGCCAGACTTCTTTAATGTTTTTACATTTATCAATTTTGTACTCAAATTAGAAGAAATTGTTGTATTTGTAGCTAAAGATATTACCTTTGAAATATAATTAGAAATATAACCTGCATATGTGATGGTCTTATAATTTTTCATTTCGTTTGTTTGTTCAGGAAATATTACTTTTATACAACTTTGTTCTATTAATTTATTTATCATGTGTAATGGATAACCGTTGGATGCTGCTATTTGTTTAATTGTATTGATTTCTCTATCAACATTACATTTGTTTATAGGAACTGAAAATGCTCTATGTATCATCGAATTATATGCTGCCATTTTATACGATATGGGGTGATTGGAACTATATGGAAAAGTCACATCAGTGTGTGTTGGTGTTCTGTAAATTGAATGATCAAATATATTATTAACTATTCAATTTTTCAAATCAAGAAAATTGATTGAGTAGTTTTCTTCAACTTCGAATGTAAATTTAATTGTTGGGTGTAAATTATTAATATGGTTGAAAAATATATCTAATTGTCGTTTACTACCTACAAACAAGCTCTTATGTCATCTACATATGTATACCAAAATAAGACATTTTTTGAAATATTACTGTCAAAGATTTTTCTTTCTAAGCCGTCCATAAAAATACTTGCCAAAATTGGTGATATAGGGCTTCTCATTTTGAATATATATCTTATTGTCAAAAGTGAAATAATTTTGATAAATACATAAATCAAATGAATTATTTATATCTGAAATCATTCCTGGATTAATATTTTTATCTACTAGTGATTTTCGTACGAGTGTTATACATTCTTTAGGAGGAATTTTAGTGAACATATTGGTAACATCAAATGAAATGAGCTTAGAGTTAGTTATCTTGTAATTTGAATGTTTTCAATTTATTGATTAGTTCTATTGAATTTTTAATTGAGTATTTAGAAGTGTATTCGTAACTATTAAGTATATTATTAAGTTTTTTTGCTAATATATTATTGGGAGTAATAACATGAGAAATTACAGGTCTAATTGGTTGCGTTATTTTATCTAATTCAACGGTTCCATATAATTGTGGAGAATGAGGATTTTTATTAATTATGGACTTCATTTCGTAATCACTTACAAGATAATTTGAATTATTGACATTATCTCTTACAGTATTAGAGAACTTTTTTGTTGGGTCTGTTTTAAAAACTTGTATATCACTAGATTCTATAAAGTTGTACAACTTTGAATTATAATCATTAGTTGTCAAAATGACAGTGGCATTACCCTTGTCAGATTTTGAAACTGTTAGGTTATTATTTTCTACTTTCTTTTTGATTGAATTTGAAACTGTAATGTAATTTTTTGTTTGACGTTTAACTTTTGACGGTTCAATATATCTGAATTAATAGACAATTTTTAACTTCTCATACAGAAAATTATTTGAAGTAGATTTTAAACCTATCTCAGATTCTGTAACTATTATTTGTTTAATATTATTCGTAAATTTTGGTGGTATGCTGTATTTTAAACCTTCATTTAAAAATTATATTCCACAATCTGTAAAATTAGTGTTTGAAAGGTTTTCAAATCGTGGTGCAAAGTGTGTTTGTATGTTAGTACACACAGTTTCATGATATTTAGAGTATTGAATTCTATGTTTTGTGTGTTCAAGTTTCGGCAGTTTTGGTTCTTGTTTCTTAAATTTCTTGTGCTTCATCGTGCAGATACATTCTTTGATTTTGTCATCTAAACAGTCAAATTCTACTGGATGTAGTTGGAACCTGAGTTCAGAATGAACAACTTTTATGTTGTCTAACGAGTCACTTTCAGGTCCCTTAATCTCTTGGCCATTTTTACGTAGATATTTATTTATATTACCCCACATCTGACACCAATGTAATGTTTTTCTTATTTATTAAAAGTTTTTATTACGGGTGGGATAAATTTCAAACACTCGGTATGGCTACTTACTAATTTATTTAAAACACTGGACTCATCACTAACACTTAATTTATATATACTCAGTATATTCACTTAAACTAATTTATATGAACACATAACTAATTTATATTTACTGTTTGCTATTTCGGTGTATTTATTCCACGAGATCACTTTTATCAACTAACTCTTCCGCTGATCGGTCCTTATTTATATTAAAGCCATTTTTACTAGTGAATTCTGGGCTGCGGCTCACACACGCAAATAATTTTTCTCGCCATTTCTAGATAAGTCTGTTTACATAAGATAGTCGTGAACTCGTAAACAGTTTTTTATAACTGCGTATCCGCCAAAATTTTAACTTCTATACCTGGCTTAGACAGAGTCGGTTTTAGGGACTATACCAGTGTGCTGTTTCGTAACATTACCCCCTCCTTAAATGGAAGTTCCTCCTGGAACTTTTGTGTAGCCGAGACTGGATGTTTGAATCGGCAACTGGCCCCATTTCTACACTTTCCGATCTTATGGAAATAGCAGGGCACCGTCTTCATCGGATACTGATAACGGGGGTTGTAGCTGCAAATTGATATCTGAACACCGGTATCTCTAAAGATAACCTCTACCATGTTCCTGATAACTCGCCAATCCAACTGGTTACTCCCTATCTTAGGCATAGTCAGTTTCTTCACGCTGGATTCTAACACATGGTCTCGGAGGTTACGAAGTGCTTCCCACACATCGCGGTAGGTAGATCGATCTTTAAATTCATCTTTAGTTACCACGTAGAAGACGTACCGCGAATTATGTTTGAGTTTCAGTGTCTTGCCAGGGGTTGGAATCTGGTCTTCAAGTTTTTCTAATTGCCCGAACTTCTTTCGAAAGAAGGTTGCCAACCCTCATGCGTTCTTGATACGGGCGGGGATGTTGTATGCCAGTGAATAATCTTCCGGGAGAGTGAACAAATCTTGTTTTTGTTCCGAAGTGACTCCATATCTAGCTTTCCCGGTACCTCCATACGCGCCCATAAATTCATCGAAGGTGGGGTCAGACACATCTCGAATAAGGTTTACTCCTTCCTCGATGTCATGGTCTCCTTCGAATGGCGCTAGTCGGTTTTGGTGAACTACTTTTGTTTTTTCGTTGGGGATCTTGCTTATGCGATATTTAACATCATTGATCCTTTTCTTGATTAAGTATGGACTTTCCCAGGATTTTTGTAATTTTGGAGAAAATCCTTTTCTCCTCGTCGGGTTGTGTAGCCATACTTTGTCCCCTTCTTTAAAACCGCCTTCTGTGGCCTGCGTGTCGTACCAACTTTTCATTCTGTCGCTGGCAACTTGAAGATTTGTTCGAACTAATTCATTAATATCATCCAGCCTTCTTCTCAATTGGATTGCGTAGTTTTCGCCTGCTAGATCTTCTCCAGGCCGGCAGCCAAATTCCAGGTCACAAGGAAGCCTCATTTCACGCCCAAACAGGATTTTCGCCGGTGTTTCACCCGTGGACTCATTGACAGCAGATCGATAAGCCAATGCGAATAGGGAAATATACTGGTCCCAATCTCTCTGATGGCTGGATACTACTTTGGACAGGTATTTTCCAATAGTCCTGTTCATTCTCTCGACCATTCCATCTGACTGTGGATGTAAAGCTGTTGTCCTGGTCTTCTTCATTCCCAGCTTGTCGCAAATCTCCTGGAATAGATGGCTTTCAAAATTTCTTCCCTGGTCACTGTGGGCTTCCAAGGGTACTCCATATCGGCTGATAAATTCCTTCACCAATACATCCGCGACAGTTGTGGCCTCTTGGTTCGGGATAGCGTAAATTTCCACCCATTTTGTGAAATAATCCATTACAACCAGTATGTATTTGCTACCATTTTCTGTTGTCGGAAATGGTCCAGCGATGTCTGAAGCAATCCTTTCGAAAGGGCTTCCAACATTGTACTGTTTCATGGGTGCCTTTCTCTTGCGATGTGGTCCATTACTCGTAGCACAAGTCGTACATTTCTTACACCAGTCCTTCACATCGTCGGAGCTGTTCATCCAATAAAACCTTTCACGGACTCGCTGAAGGGTTTTCTTCACTCCCAGATGACCTCCCGATGGACTGTCGTGTAACTTCTTCAGTACCTCAGCTACTCTTGTTCTCGGGATAACTAGCTGTCTTCTCATCTCGGAACCATCATCGTTTTCAAGGACTCTTCTTAACAGCCCTTCTTCCAGGACAAGAAAGTCCCACTGAGCCCAATACGCCTTGAGTTTCGGTGAGAACTTTGACACTTCTCGCCAGGTAGGTCGCCGATTTTCTTTCTTCCATTGTCGGATCATCTTCAGGTGAGGATCATTCTCCTGATCTTCTCTGATCCTGGTGGGTGACCATTCTTCATTGACTACTGTAATTCTTGAAACTGCAACTTCCCTAGATTTCGACTTATTGCATTGTGAATAGTCTACAGGGCATGGCCGTCTAGGCAATGAGTTGGCTATTTGGTGATTCACATTAGCTGGATGTTCACCCCTGTCTGATTTCCCCTGTGTCTGGAGTTCTTTGGTTACAGGAGTCTTGGGGCGCTTAGACGGACTGCGTACGTGCTCTAGCTCGCCACAATTCCGGCATTTGATCTTTTTCGGCCTCTTGTCTGCCATACCTTTCAACAAGTTGACGATCTGATCAAGTTTGTCATCGTTATCTTCTACCTGCATGGTTCTACCTTTGTTGTACCGCGAGGTTTTCTTGGCTGCTTTGCATTTAAGAGGTTCTTGGTTTACAGGAGTCGTAGGACGCTTACACGAACTGCGTGCATGCTCTAGCTCGCCACAATTACAGCACCTGATTTTCTTCGGCTTCTTGTCTACCATACCTTTCAACAAGTTGACGATCTGGTCAAGTCTGTCATCATCACTTCCTTCCTGTATGGTCCTATTTTTGTTGTATCCCGAAGCCATCGTGGCTGCTTCATATTCAAGAGTAGCAGTCAATGCATCGGCCAATGTTTTAGGATGGGCTAATCGAAGCGTCTTCTCCATATCGTGGTCACACAAGCCGTCAATGAAGGCCTGGATGACTAAACATTCCATCATGTTCTCTGGTGCTGATGGATAAGCAAATCGAACCAGTCGGGCAATATCCATTTCATACTCTAGAAGGGGTTCGTCACGTTTCCGCCTTCGGTTCTTCTGCTGGAATCTGTACAACTGTTCCAAATGTTCGTAACCATATCGCATGTCCAACCTCTTCTTCAGCAGGTCGAAGTCATCCATTTCTTCAAGCGGTATCGTCTGAAGTACACCTAAGGCATCTCCCCGAAGCGCGATGGTTAAGTTTATTGCCTTCTCCCTATCGGACCAATTATTCACTCTAGCGGCTGCTTCAAACTGTTTCACATAATTGGTCCACGATGTCTTTCCGTCGAATGTTGGGGTCTTGACTCGTGCAAAACTGTCAATGTCCTCTATCCTGGAAGTTATTTCTGGCTTGCAGGGTTTTGCATGTTCAATCTTCTTTCCTTCTGCTGGCGTGCTTCGCGTTCTTGAATCGGCAATCTTTTCCTCCAACTCCTTGATTTTCTCGTCTATCGTTGTAATCTTATTCTCGATTTTCTCGTCCATCGTTGACATTTTATTCTCAATTTCAGATTTTAGAGACGAAATTTCATTTTCAACGTCAGCGGCAATGTCGTTTTTCATTAATAAGATGTCGGCGGATATATCGTTCTTCAAAGTAGAAATCTTCTCGTCCATATTAACAGAAATGTCGATCTTCATAGCAGAAATATCGTTCTCTACATTAGTTGAGATCTTCTCTTCCATGGCAGAAATATCGTTTTTCACATTCGATGAAATCCTCTCTTCCATGCCAGAAATCTTCTCGTCCATGTTCTCTTGCATGGCAGAAATCTTCTCGTCCATGTTAGCAGAAATTGACGAGATTAAGGTGGAAGCCTCATCATTAAATAAAACTGTTTCTGGATCAAAGCCGTCATTTTCCAGTGCCACTTTAAGTGTTTCTACTAATTCACTTTTCTTACCGGACGTTTCCATCTCACGATCTTCCAATTCCGCTCGTAATTCCGTCACTTTCAGGTCCCTTAATCTCTTGGCCATTTTTACGTAGATATTTATTTATATTACCCCACACCTGACACCAATGTAATGTTTTTCTTATTTATTAGAAGTTTTTATTACGGGTGGGATAAATTTCAAACACTCGGTATGGCTACTTACTAATTTATTTAAAACACTAAACTTATCACTAACACTTAATTTATATATACTCAGTATATTCACTTGAACTAATTTATATGAACACTTAACTAATTTATATTTACTGTTTGCTATTTCGGTGTATTTATTTCACGAGATCACTTTTATCAACTAACTCTTCCGCTGATCGGTCCTTATTTATATTAAAGCCATTTTCACTAGTAAATTCTGGGCTGCGGCTTACACACGCAAATAATTTTTCTCGCCATTTCTAGATAAGTCTGTTTACATAAGATAGTCGTGAACTCGTAAACAGTTTTTTATAACTGCGTATCCGCCAAAATTTTAACTTCTATACCTGGCTTAGACAGAGTCGGTTTTAGGGACTATACCAGTGTGCTGTTTCGTAACAGTATGGCATTTAATTTTTATATAATGAGATATGTTATTTATTTACTTATGTATGAATATCATGAGTATTATAATTATTCAATTTTATTTTCCTCAAGTTGGTTCGTAGATTGTTATGATATTTTATTTATTTATTCATAGATTTTTTATTAGGTTCCTAATTTTTATTAATTTCCAGTTGTTGAGCGCCAGATGAAATTTGTCTATCAATTTTTGTGTGTTTTTATTGTGAGCTAGCTATACTCAGTCTATAAGGATGAAACTCTTAACCATAAACACGGAATTATGGTGGTTGAGGATACGTCTTTTACTTTATAAATTCAAACTCGAGAAATAATTTAACTTGTAATATAATTAGTAAATAAAATAATAAACACTCAAATTATTATGTTCCAATAAAATTTTACAAACAATTAAATATCTAATACAACCCTGTAATTTCTGGTTATCTTATAGGAATAGAGAGGGCAACACTATATAAATCAACTAATGTCTATAAGAAAGATCTCTTTCTCTATAGTTATTTGGTTTTGTGTCATAAATATTAACCTATTTTCAAATGTATTATTATTTAATTGTAAATAATAATTTCTTGATTGACCAATACAATTATCGTTATGTTTTTTAAACAAATCTATAAGCAATAAAGTTTATTATTAATATTATTATTATTATTATTATTATTTTTTAAACACAATTGACACTATTAAAGAAATTCAAATATTTGACAGGATTATAATGATGGCAAAAATTATAAATATTTTCGCATTCGAGAGGTAAAATGTTTGATATTGTGGTAAGTATTGATTGTTCAATATTAATTTGCTAATATAAGAGTTTTTTTGAATATCCTTTATAATTATACTTTTTCCATCAGTGATCAATAAGAAATTATTGTTTTACTCCATTTAATGCAATCGTTCGTTTTTTTAGGTTATATTGCTATCATTAGAACAGTTTATATAAGAAAAACATTACTTCACAGTTCGTAGTCACTCTTAAACTCAGTTCTTCAGATGATATTCTTTTCTGCTTCTTTTAATTTTGAATAGGATGGCCAAATAGTTCAAATTTATAATTCTTTCTATGTCACTATCAATCTGCCTTCCTGTATAATAATGTAGGTATTCTCAATTTACAATTCTTTTTATTACAATCTAATTCGTTAATACCTTAACTTTGATTTTGCTCATTCACTATTATACAACCTTCAAGTTTTGTTTCTCCTTATTATAAGTTTCAACAGTTTACCTTGTTTAATAATTATGAAGAATTTTTCTCCGCTTCAGCTTTTCTTTCATATAACTTAACTTTTTTTTATTTTCTTTTACTAGATTTCTTTCTTAGGATAATTATTTTTTTACATCTCTGCTTCAAAAATTAAATCTGTCATCAATGTTTATTTTTATTAGCAACCATCCATGACTTGTTATTCCTACTAGATTGATATTTAATTTTATGTAGAGATTAAGTAAGGAATTCGCACACTACTCTTGAACACATCTAAATTTTCTTATCTAATGGTTTTTTTTACAAATTAACATTCACAA
Source organism: Galeruca laticollis (assembly GCA_963921935.1). Classification (NCBI taxonomy): domain Eukaryota; kingdom Metazoa; phylum Arthropoda; class Insecta; order Coleoptera; family Chrysomelidae; genus Galeruca; species Galeruca laticollis. The sequence continues at coordinate 166,799,288 of OY998176.1, forward strand.
TAATAATTATTGGATTCATAATAATTATGTGAAATTTATATTCTCTCAACCACCTTAATAATTTATTTTAGTAGAGTTTTCATTGAATTTATCCTTTCAAACCTATCAATTCTGATTTTGGTCCAATAATTTGGTATTACCTCTTTTCTAAGGCATTCTTTGTTAAACCAAATGTTTTGTGATGCTTTGTATACTACATCAGGTATAGATTACAAGTAGTGCATACACGAACTAAAGTAATATTAGACAAAAATAAAAACAGCTGAAAAACTGGATTAGGAAAGCAAGCGAAAGAATTACAATTTTTTAAAAGAAAAAGCTTGGCTTGGTATCTGTCAGTCCAGGCTTGGCTTGGTTACCAAGCTGTTCCAATATTTACCCAGCTTTCAAGCTTTTTCCTCCACCTGGCCGATCACGTGTTACGTCTACTAACCGTTCTCTCCTCCGACCTTTGTTTTAACGTTAAATTCTCATATTTCTCAGTCACAGTCACATCTCACAGCTAACCTGTTGAAACAAGTGGATATCGAGGAACCCTCTGAAGACAGCGGATCCGAATATGTGGTAAAAGAAGGGGAAGAATGTTTGTCTTCCAACAGTTCTCGCGAACATATTCGAAAATCACGAAAAACAATTAAAATAATAAAGGTCTCTAGTTTCTTTTAAAATTAGTGCAGGGCAGAAAAAAACAGACAGAATAGCAGTATACACTTTGTGTACAAGAAAATCAACTATACTCAAAATGAAAAATGGAGCAACTACGTCTTTAAAAAGACATTTACAAAGTAAACATAAGGATTCTTACGAAAAAGCCTTTCCGCGGGAGAAAAAAATTAATGAAAAACCAAATAGTTCTAGCTCTGTTTTAAACTGGCTGCAGATCCGGACAACTCCAAGTGAATATTCGGTAGTTATTATTTTATATTATTCCGCTTTAAATCGAAATGTCAACTTTTGAGTTGTTTTGCCTCACTCTCGAATTTACAAATTATTATGACTCTCCGATAATTTAAAAAGTGATGTGAATTTATTTTCAAATAACGAAATAATAGAATTATTGTACGGAGAAAAAATTCTTCTAATTTGGTAGGTAGGAGTGGTCGGACTTATATTATTTGTTTTTTTTTACTAATTATTAGGATCAAGAGTAAATGGTCGAAAAAAATTGGTTTAATAAAAGTATATGGATCGTTTGAGAAGAAAAGGAAACTATTTAAAAAAATTAATATACTAGGGTCAAGGGGGAAAGAGTGCTTCAATCAAGAAACAAAAAAATGTAATTTTTTGGAAAGCCAAACGTTCATTGAAATTGTTATTCCTCAGAAATCCTAGAGCTTTTCGAGAAGAATATTTTTTTAGTGGAATATAAACTTTCCGTTTATCTGTATAAAACTATTTGTGACACATGTCTATAATATGTACTTTTATAATATTCAAGAAAGAAGTGAAAGAAATAGATTAATTACTTCTTGTATATTTTACTCGATAAGATAATTTTTAATTTCAGGATTCAACTCTTGGCACGGGAACTGTAGAAGTTGGAAAATTCAATGATATATTCAACTCAATGTTCTGTTTAAAAAATTTTGCAGTTGAATTAATCCAGGATATTTTATACAATTGACGGTTGGTCATCTAATTCAACTAGTGGATTTTATGGCATCACTGCCCATTTTATTGATGATAATTGGAAATTACATGCAATTTTATTAGATTTCGTTCCTGCCAAGGGACCCCATACAGGCCACTCTATTGCTCAAATATTTGATAATTCTTTAAATAGTAGGGCAAATGGCATGTTATAAAGTTTATCATAGAATGTAACTTGTGCTTGGAATTCCATTCCATTTACATGGTTTTGAATACTGCAGGTACGGAATCGCTCAATTTTCAATTGTATTAGCGTAAAATATTTCTCAACTTTTCATTCATTCCTCTTAGAGCATTAGCGTAATCATTTTTGCAAGTCCTCCTAAATTTTGGTGAGCGTTACAATTTGATGATTATTGTGGCTCCAATAGATAATCAGACACATTATTCTTTTTAAATTTTGCCACTCAGTACTTTTAAAAAATATAAGTTTTTATCGAGATACGACCTCTTATTTATCATACTACAACAACGTTGTAGTAGGTATTGAAGATCCATTCAGTAAATAGTTCTTGCTACGGATAAAATCACCCATTGGCATCAACAGAATATTCCAATTTTTTCCATATTTTCTTTAAAATTAAAGTGTAATCAGCCCCGACTAAGGAAATGCCAAAAGAACCTTTTATTGTTGGACATGTATTGAATATTCGTTAAGAAACTTTTCATGGCTTCTGAAAATACGTCACTGGCTTCTCGTCTGCTTTTTCATTTTCCAAAACATTCCTTTCTCGAGCAAACTACCAACTTCCGTTCTAATCGATTTTTCATATACTAATGTTTGAAAAGTGGTTCGGCTTTAATCTAGAAGTATTGATTTGTAATTTTTTTGCCTCGCCCATATTCATCAAAATATTATTACCTTCATTATTCCATAATTTTGTATTCGTAATTCGAATTCAAGCAGTATACAATTTTTGCTTTCTCCTTTGAATCGCACGAGTGAGGATTTTAGAAACTCTTATAGCCAAACAGAAAAAGTGAATTAATTTTTCATTTAAAACTTCTGTTGTGCCTGTTCAAACCTCATCCCTCCTTAGCAAAAAGATCTACGTCATCAGGAAGTTTCGGGTTAGAAGAAAACAGACGACAATTATGCAAATGTCTTTGTTTCTTGTCGAACTCTTAAAAAAACTAAGTGAATTTCAAGTTAACGGGAATTACATTTTACTGAAGTTTCAGAAGTTGTTTTACACACCATTAGTCATTCACTAGATAGATATTCTTTTTTCTGTGTATAATTATTTTAAAGCAATATCATCAAAGTATTTTGAAATTTAAATCAAATGTGCTCTTTGTTCGAGAAGTATTTTGGAAAAAGTTTCTGTTACTTTTGCACATCTCTTTTCAATCATGTAGGGGAGGGTGGGCCACAGTGAAACAAAATTACTTCTTTTAACGAAAGAATCTTTATTTCAAATCAAAAATGAAAAATTATACATTGTGGTTGGCTATTACGAAAATGAAAATATCTTAACAAAATTTTAGTGAAAAAATCTATATTCAGACTAAAAAAATATACTTTTGTTTTTTTCATTTTTGTTTCATTGTACCCCAGTATTTGGGGTACAATGAAACAGCAGTAGGGCCACAATGAAACAACAAAATTGTTCAACGTACATCAATTATGCTAAAGTTTAATTCAAATTTGTACGTACACTGAAGCCTCTTGGTGGTTCCTAAACTTAAAGGAGGGGGTAAAATCATTTTTATATCGGATATTGGAATTAGATATTCACCAGGAAAAACTGGAAAAATAAAATGTTGGTTGTCTTTCAAAGATTTTTGTCAGTGATAACTTTTCCAAGAAAGTATATTAGTTTTTTTGCGTTAAATCCGACCAATACAAAATCACCTAGACTTGGATGTCAATCCAGTTCCTCAAATCCTGAAGGATATACTTCCTCACAATACTCTATATCATCGTCAGATTCGTCGTCCATTGAAACATCGGTGTCAATTTCTTCCTCTGAAGTCTCCTCATCTTTATCTTCTTTTGTCCTCTGTTTATTGTTATTTGATGTCGATGGCTTTAACTTCACATGCTTCATTTTTTCTATGCGATCTTTTTCTTCCAGTATATTTTTCTCGTGCGTATCCATTGGAATTAAGCTACGTGCCTTTGATCTAGGTTTTTTGTTCTTTCTTGCAGCTGCCTTCGGGTATACTTTTAATTCTTGGGGAGAAATGGAATGGTTTTCTGCTATTTTGTCTGGTGTGCTGGTTGCTGCCAAAAGTTCGTTAACAGTAACAATCTCATTAACTTGTTGCTCTCTAGGGGGTGTAACTTCACCTCGAATTTCAGCTATGTGTTGATTTTCAGTCTGATTATTATCAGGCATGGGAAGTTCGCGATCTGTTATTGAACTAGCAATGAAATCGTTGTCGGAAAATCGGTTTCTGTCAAAAGGGAAAATACCAGTTGTTTCAAACCCTTTTTTAAGATTAGATGATGTCATTGCACGATCGTGTGCGGTTCCGACACAACTAGCTACCTCGTAAATTGTCATGGGAGTTGCAGGATGATGAAGTAACCACGAGTCTACAGCTGCATTATAGTGGGCTTTAAATGGAGCTAGAACTGCTACATCTAATGGTTGCAGCTTATGACAGCAATGAGGTGGTAAAGTCAGTATAATCACTCCATTACTTTTTTCTGAATTCATCGTTTCAATGGATAAGTGGCTCTCGTGGTTATCAAAAACCAACAAGGTAGGATTTTGTGAAGATGATCCACTACATTTAATAAAGTGCTTGAAGACGGAAGGAAAAATGTCACCATTCATCTATCCATTATTGCACACAAGGCCTAGAGTGTCAGGTGGGGCGCCATTCAGCATATGATTTTTGAAATGCTTTCGTGGGAAAACGATAGCAGGAAGAAGACTGTTTCCAGCGGCACTTATAATACAACACGTTGTAACTAGAGTTCCCCTTTCACCACTAGTACATTGGCCCACTTGCTTAACACCTTTTTCAGTTATTACCTTTTTTGGCTTTTGTACTGTTAATGTACCTGTTTCGTCCAAATTGTACACTTTGGAGCCATCTGCAAATGCATTTCAGCGTTTATAAACATCTTCTAAATTGTCATAAAACTTTGCAACGTTCTTTTGTTGAAGGAAGTCGCACGTGATAAACTGCATCTCTCTGGTTCTCTTATGCTCAATTGAGGGTGGCATAAAATCAACTCCAGCCTGTTTGTTCTGTTCCCAGGATGGTGGAATTTTCATTTTGTTAATGATGGCCATTTCATACGCCTATTCGCGAAAATCTTTAGTGGATTTTCCATAGCACATTTTCGAACACCATATCATGTACGTTACAGGGGATTTTTCTTGATCGAAAGTAAAAATTAAGCGGCTTTTATATTTTGGTGTCATACGGACATCATCAATATTTTGAGCTCCTTTGGCTTTCTTTACATATCTAAATAATGTTGGATACTTAACATTATAACGTAAAGCAGCGTCACGTAAGGATAATATTTGTTCGTCCACTCCACTTATAACTGCAACTACAGCTTGTTTCATAGAAGCTGCACTGAATAAGCCTTTATTGGTTTTCCTTTTTCGACATTTTTTTAGTGTAGGTGCCTACCTGTAACAAAATAATTAATCCTTATCTACTTCGTTAGAATAGCAATATGAAATTTAGAAATCGGAAAGGACTTGAAAATTTGAATGAAACCGTTAAATTATAATAATAATCGCAATATTCACATTGTAGCGTCTAACGACAAAATTGATATTTTATAAAGCAATGTGCGCGTGCGGTGAGCTGAACAATAGATTAAAATTATTGAACAAACAAATAAAAAATAATAATAACAATGGTACCCATCTATGGGCCACAATGAAACATGTTTGGAACACAATGAAACATGTTTCATTGTGGCCCTGAAATTTTGTTTCAAGGTGGCCCAAACCACGTGCTGTTATAATTTTCAGGTTATGTTAAAGAGTAAACATATTACTAAACGATCTTACAAATAAAACGATAGCTAAATATATGTTTTACAGTATTACATTTAATAACTCACCGATTTTGCAATTCGTAGTGAAAAATGCACTCCACAAAATGGTGGAAAATATTTCTTTTGGCGCAACACCAACCACACACCTCAAGATCTCGGCTACAAATGATGCAGTTCATATTTCGTTAATGAATTCTCCTAACGTGTGACTATTCTATTACATGAGAGATGGCGCGACTAGTTCCAAATGTAAATTGGAAGCAATATAAATTTTGTTTCACTGTGGCCCATGTTTCAGTGTGGCCCACCCTTCCCTACATGCGGTTAATCAAATATGTTCAAGAAACTGTTTTATCTAAGGAACACTCAGAATAACTGATATACTTTTCATCAAAAGTACAAGTATTTTTGCTACACACAAAATCATATCAATTATTTTGTGTGCAAAAATCTTCGATAATCTCACATAACATTTGTATGAATTTTTTCTCTAATTGTTTCGTGCTCAAATTTGGGTTTCGCTTCCTTAACTCATGTAGTATTTCCATTCAGAACTATAATTATGTTATTAAATCAGTATGAAAATGAATAAAAAAATTGTACCTATGAATAATATCAAGATTGATAAATATTTGGTAAACATATAATTTGATGCTACAGTGTCGAAAAAGTACTAGAAATCGGTGAAAAAGTAGTTATATATTATCCACATTTCACCCTCGTCGGGAAAACCAGTCCCCGACCTACTCAAACTTCAACCTCAATCAACAATGCTATCCAAACCCAAACTCTAAATCTCAGAAACCTTTTCCCCAATAGTCCACCTAGAAATCACTATACACCCCATCGAACAACCTAGAACTTCTAAACAGACAAATCCTTTAGCTGAAAGTCAATTTCAACCGAACCGCTTTGCTAAAATTGTCATTTCCAATGGCACCCTCCGCACTCCTCAATAAATCCACAATTCTACCGGCGATCCCAACATCACCATCAACATCCTCCACACAACGCTCTCGCCGTCCTGCCAAATCACTCACACTCCCATTTCCGCCTTCCGAAATGTAGACGCTCCTTTTCCCTTGAAGACAAAAACAAAAAAAGTCCAACAACAAACATATGATCCGTATAATTACGGCCACCGAAATACACTATCACCAAGCCCTCTCACGCCCGAAATCCGAAACCCCTACTTGAAAATTGTGGCGGTGTTCCCTCCGCATTCCACCCTCGCTGTCCATAGAGGCTACCCTCAAAAACCCTAATCAAACCGCTCCAGTTGCAGTGGAGAAACACCAAGTTCCTTACGACCTTTCCGCCGATATCAAAGTCATAATACAAATCCAAACTACCACTATTAGGAACGCCATTCCCCATTCCCGAGAAAGCATAGCCGAAACGCTGCGTCGTCTAGTACCTTCTTTTTACCGACACGACTGTGCTATAACCAATATAGGTAGACCTGCTCTCTTCGCTTCCACTCCCAACAGGAGTGATAGTTATCCCAATTGATCCAGCGATACCTCATTCACCCGACGGCATTGCAGGTTTTCTACGGTTTCTCTATAACCTGGTAAACTTGTTTACCAGCCAAATTGCCGACAACAGGGAATAATACAGCCGCAACTGTACCCTCATTTCATTTACTCGATGAACAATAATTCAAATTAATTAAATAAAACGAAACCACCAAACAACTACAATCTACCCTCACGTCTTAAACTACAAAAAAACTTTTCAAAACTGCAATTTATGTCACCCCTCCACATTCAAAATTCTACATTTCTTGTATTCACTTAGACCCTCCAGACGAAGACGAGCGCCGCACTAAACGAAAAAAACCCTGTCAAAAAACACCCAACCATTGTCCTGCAGAGGAATTATATCTGGGCCCTTTCCTGTAAACACCCAAACCCTCACAAAAATCAAACAACATTTTCGAATCTCTCTCTCTCACTCTCCCTCTCTCTCACCCTCGCTCTCCTTGGAATCAATTTTTAATAGTACGCTTTATAACAGTCGTTTGTCGTTTCCACTATCTTGCAATCTGTTGCAACGTTCTTCTTATATTATACAAATATACCGGCAGCAGGAGAAACCTGCCGGAAAAAATCGGTTCTGCCCTCATCAAGTGCTGTGGTTTGAATGGGTAATACACAGAATTTCTTTTTGGTATTTGAATTGAGTGGATTGAAGAAAAACATATGCTTCATTATTCTATAAAGTGAAACTCCTTGAGATCGATTTCGTTTAATGTTTATTCAAAAGATGAATAATAATTGTCGTATATAAAGCTTAATGATTAATAACGAAACCAATAACAATATTCTGTATGCTAGTCAGATTCCGAAAAGTGAATCTAGGTTAAGACTGCTTATACTTATTTCGTTATTGCACAAAACTATTATTAAAACGTAATGTAAACAAAAGACAAAATGACAGAAGTTACATTTCATTTGATGCCTACCTAATGTTTAATATTTTTGGCTAGACCAAGAAGTGACCTATCTTGTGATTAACTTAATATACAGGATGTTTCTATATTCGACCGACAAAGCTCTACCACAGAGAGATCTCAATAAATGATTCATTTTGATATAGGACTACGAACCCTAGATGCTGAGATATAGGGTGTTCAAAATTTTAATTCAAAATAAAAAAATTGCCATAAATCAAGAACACTTTTAATTTTTTTTTCAAATTTGGTAACCAATATGCTCCTTAATAAAGTAATATTTTGACATAAACAAACTTGGAAAAATTTAACCAGTGGCGCGCTGTCAGGGTTAGTTGTGACTTTTATCCCCCTATTTTTTACGCCACTGGAGCAAATTCTTTTTTTTTATTCTGTTTTGAATTGCCCGATTATTTCTAGTTAAAAAACTAATAACCTTATATGGAGCTAAAATGAACGGTGTTGTAGAAATTTGCCTCTAAAGAAAAGTCTGCAAACAGGTAAATAATTTACAAATTAATTGTTTATTCATTTAATTTCGAATAATGATCAAGCGTAAGTAGTTCAAAACAAATACAAGTTATTCATAACTTCAATTTCAAACAAAAATGTATTACAATAATAACAAAATTGGCAATGAAAATAATAATAGCACAAATTAAATTTAAACAACAATGTATTACAACAATAACAAATTTGACAAAGTAACAGTAGTTGTTCAAACTGTTGCCCGCTTACTTCAATACACCATTTTGTCTTTAAAAAACGTGGCTTTGAGAATGAATCTGGATGGGATTAAATGATTTCTGCCGCAGCTTGAATTCTAGCTATTAGTTCTTACTCAGATTCGATGATTGTTTCGTACACTAGAGACTTCATATAGCCCCATAGAAAAAATAGATAGGGTTTAAGTCAGATGATCTCGGAGGCCAACAATTGGGTCCACCCCGACCAATCCATTTTGCTCTAAAACGTCTGTTTAACTAATTTCTTACCGTTGCAGCAAAATGAACAGATGTGCCATCGTGTTGAAACCACATGTGTTGTCTAATATTTAACGGTACATTCTCCAACAATTCATCCAATATTTATTCCAGGAAGCGCGTATAAATCGCTCCATTTAATTTATTTGGTAGAATGTAGGACCCGATTAAGCAATCTCCATTCATACCCACCCACACATTAACTGAATATTTAAGCTGAAATCCCCTTTTACGAACAAAGTGTGGATTTTGCTCTTCACAAACGCGACTATTTCTAGAGTTGAGAATTCCTCCCCTAGTAAATCTAGCCTCGTCGGTATACAACACATATTTTGGAAAATCTTGTAAATACCATGTAACATGTCCATCGACCTGTTTCGATTTAATATAATAAATTCCATGTAATTCCCGTTTGCCGTCTCATTAGCCACTCCCAACCACAGAACTAAAACTGAACGTTAAGACAATTGACATTTCTCAATTTACACCGGTTTACTACGAGCTAAAAATCACCCTTTTCCGATAACGACGTTGAAGATAAAACACGTACGCACTTGTTCTCTTGTTCTACTGAAATTTTTTCTTAATTTGCTATGGTAAGTTTAAAGTTATATTTTATAATCTCTGAGCTCAATTCAATATAATCGCTGAGATCATTTTTATTGCATTTCTTCCATTTCTGTTCTTTCACATATTCAGAGATAAATTACACGTTGTCACGAAATCCTTCTTTTATACCTACATATCAATTTTAAACTAAATAGAAATCATTGTTTAATTTTGTGCAAACACTTGAGAGCTTTTTATGTTGCAAAATATCTTTTTCTCAACATTTTAAATACATTTTAAACCTATAGAATATTCATTCGTATGAAAGAGACCGCCACTGCAGTTTTCAGATATATTTTTTTAAACACGTTATTCATTCAGATAACAACTTTTTGGCTCTCATAAGTTTTTCAGAATATTACTATAGTACTAATTTAGTTAAATTGTTTTTTATTGTTTCAATATGGGAGACATATATTTTGGGAAGCTTTCAGTAAATTTCATTTTTTTAAATTCAAATAACTACCTGAAAAGCTGAACCAACACAATGTGCCACGTTACAATCAAGTTCCTACATATCCCTGATTCTTGTGTACTCTTAGGTAAGCACAGCAGCTACGTGAGAGCTACGTGAGAGCTACGTGAGAACTACGTAACTTTGTCGTTGAAGACAGCTTCCATTTATCTAAGACACCTTAACCGTTGAAGACAGCTTCCATTTATCTGAGACACCTTTACTGTTGAAGACGGTTTCCATTTATCTAAGACACCTTCACCGTTGAAGACAGCTTCCATGGGTCCGAAACATCTTTCACCTTAGAAAACACCAATTCCATTCCTTCAGAACATCTAAACCACCAGAGTACCGTCAGTAAAGTGCATCCTGCATTTGTCTGTTTCGCCTCAAGGCAGAATTAAATCAATTTTTTTATACATTCTTTTTTTATTTCTTATCCTCCCGGCTGTGAGAGCCACATGGTATCGTGCCCGGGTTTGAGTTTGAGCACATTTTATTTTTAACATTTTTAATATTAATTTTCTATAACATTTTAATTTAGAGTAAATTCTTTTAAACGGTGTTTCTACCTTTATCACCGTAGTTTTGTTCTTGTTCTTTCGTAACGTTTAAAAAGGTAGTGGCGCCCTGAATTCTCATAGTCTGATCATCCTCTGTTATACAAAGTGTCTCATTAACTTGGAGTCGAACCACCCTTGAGAAGTCTCATGCCGGGATTTTGTTCGAGTGAACGATAAATGGTTACAACTAGTTCGAAAATTCCATACGCACCTGAAAATCTCTAGGTTCTAATGCTTGAACGGTTAAACACTGGCAAATTTGTATGGATTCAACACTTGTTCTTTTAAAACTTTCCAAATAGTAGAATGGTCCACTCTTAAAGCGCGACCTACAGTTCAAGTACTTAAAGATAGCCTTTCAAAAATATTGTTTAATATTCTCTCTTCCAGATTCACAGTCCTTGTTGTACGTTGCTTTCCAGCATTATTTCTTCTAACTAACAAGTTTCCGGTTTCTTTCAGCCTTCTACCAATACTTGCAAATATAGAATGATGTGGAATTCGACGATTGCGAAATCTTTGTTGGTATAAACGAGCTACCATTCTACCATTTTTGCGAGCTTCTCCGTAAATCGTTAACATATCGGCTTATAGATTATTAGCCCTATTGGAATATTTTCCCAATTTAGATCAGTAAAACAGTGCTATGATATAGGAAATCAACTAAGTATTAATTGTGATCCTTCCAATGATGAAATGAAATAAACGGTTTTACTTCTCCGCATCTATGAGACGTCCTGAACAATATCCCATCATAAAATTGTATACACTTCGGAGGCTGTATCGTACTAACAAACCAAAATGTCTCATAACCAAAATGCAGTATATCTGAATTTAACCCGTTGTACTCGCTCTAGTGAGCTGAAAATCAATAGGGATCATCAGTGAGACAATCTGAAAAATATCCAATTATAAAATTGGTCACTTGTTCACACTCCGGAGGCTGTATAGTGATAACAACCTGAAATTTCTCCAAAAATGACAAAAATGCCGTACTTCAAGTACCATAGCACCTGTTATACGGGATCTGGTGAGCTGAAAATGAATAGGGTTCAACTGTGTATGTAATGTCCTGACCAATATTAAATCATAAAATTGGTGACTTGCTGCTCTCTGGAAGCTGTACCGTGCTAACAAGACTTGTTATGAAAAGTGGCCGACGACAACGACGACATGCATACAGGATTTCTTCTAAAAATAGTTTTTTCGTGTTGTTATTGCTAAAAAATGTAAAAATAACTTCCAAAACTCCAACATTTGGGGTAAACCAATACTTTTCTAGCATATTAGATAGGTTTGGCGGAAAAGTTACAGTTTAATAGTGGGTAACTCTCTAGATTTATCTCTTCATTGACGACCTCATATTCTATCTGAGAATATATAATAACATAATTAATATTTTGATGCCAATATCAACAGAAAACTTTAATCCAATTTTGTTGTCATCGAATATTTCATGTTTTGGATTCATTGGTATTTTTCTTCAACTTTGTTATAATATTTCTTGCTATCCGCGAATATGTCTGAAAATATCTCCTCTTATATGCTGATTCATATGTTTCAACTATAAAATAGAGTAAAAGAAGAACACCTTGCCAACATTGTCAAGAATAAAGCCCGAAGCTTACATTTCAGTGTATGTGAGGTATCTTATCACCGCCTTGTTATTGTGGGGGCACACTGCGAACTGTGTTAGTTTATTACCTGCATATATCAGAACTTTGGAGGAGACAAACGAATAACTGTATATCACCGTGAGTTTACGTTATTCTTCATAGGCCAGTTCAGATTTATTTTACAAATAGAAAATTAAGATGTATTAAAAAAGTTCTTCATTTTAACCAAATAAACTCTCATCATTGTGCATTTAATGGGATGAAAATTTACTGGATATGCCCAAAATTTTATAGTTAACTGTAAAAAAGAATCTTTGTTTTGAACACATCATCCTCAATGTTTCTCCACGAGCTTCTCTTACTCATCACTGCTTTGTTAAGTTCAGTGAGCTCCTTCGTGTGACAGTACCAGTATCCTGTACGTTTGCACTGAATGTACAGTCTGCGAATGTTCGTTCATATGACATGTGGGAGTTGACACATAAGATGGTGGAAATACATATGACAGATGCTACACTTAGCACAAGATGGATGACACAAATGATGGATGGATGGAAGACTCGGAACACATGACACGTGACAGAACAGGAATGGCACGCGGTAGATGATGCATGACATCACTTCTGGTGCGAGGGCAGCTTTGGTTACGTAATCAAGATGGTCGACTTCCATACCTGAACGGGGTTTGCTCATCTACATTTATTCAGTGAAGTTTTCAAAACCATGAGCGGAGGCAATTCTTCATATAAGGATAATTGAGTAAGAAACGGGCACAAGATGTTGACATTTATGTTGTAATGAATTAAGAAAATACCAAGTATGTGCTATCTCTGTATTCTAAATAGATTCAAACGCAATTTTCAATTACAATTACAATAAACAGTTTGATTAGTGAACACCCACTATGCAAATAAATGTGACAGTCATGTTAACTCAACATCACATTGTGATAATGTTCTTCCTTTTTTTCCTCTTGTTTTCATCACATGCACATCTATACAACCGCTTATGCCCATCCTTCTGCTGTTAACTTTTGTGATGTTTCAACTTAACTTCTCAGCGATGTTAAAGCGCTGCCTTTTCACATTACTGTGATATTACTAGAACTTCCTCAAAGGGAAGTCTTTATAACGAACTAGAGGCAGCATTTTTGTTACATTCTGAAATGCCTTTTAACATCTTGTTGATGTTAATGCAATGTCTAAAAAATAACATCTTATCAATGATCTAAATGCAACATTCCAAAAACAATACAGTGTATTCTCTTAGATATTGTATGGACATTACTTAAACCTCTAAATAATATACCTCAAACCTAAATGACATCCTGTAGAAGTTTCTGTGCCTAATCAGCAAATAGATGGTGAACAACTAAGATCGCCGGCTGTCGACCATATTTCAAAAAATAGTCGTGGTATGGTTCACGTAAGAGATATAGTGCGAAATTCGAAGCTTAGGCTTATCCTTTGATTTGAATACTGTAATAGTCTAGTTAGCTCCGCAGCTTAACTTAAAGGGGATATGCCATTACATGTCTGCACTATATGTTTTGCGCGTACTATACAACTGGGAAAATGACCATGAAAATCGCTGGAAAATATTTTTGAGTTCCTAACATATCTGCTAGGGGGTCGAATGAACACTTAAACACATATACTGTGAATATCCTCAAAAAAGACATACTAAAGGTATTCTGAAATGCAAAGGTATCCTAAAAATACAATTTTTCATATATTTATGACATTATGGTAAAATTTAGTTAGGGGCTTTTTGTTCCTATTCTTCAACTTAGGAGTGTGGGCAGATTCAAACTTGTTAAAACCAAATGTCATAACACTTTTTTTGTTTTTTTAACCGACATCAATGTTTTTGGCATCATTTAAAACGAAAAAGTTGTACATTTGTTCATAAGTTTGAACATTTTCTCACCCATTATTTGACGAATAATGGCCAAAAATATCCTTAATAAACTTTTTTCATAATCTCATTAAGATTTCAAAAGTTGTATTTTTACAACACCTTTAGTATATTTTTTTGGAGATATTCACAGTATTATGTTTTTGAGTGTTCGTTCCACCCGTAGCGGATATTTTAGAGACTGCAAAATATTTTCCAGCGATTTTTGAGGGTAACTCATCTGAGATATGGCCTACAGCCGTTCTTAATTTTCACCCTGTATATTTAAAATAAAATAGCAAAAAAAGCAATAAAGAATTTAAATAGTTTATTCACTATTAATAAACAGTACAGTAAATTTGAAAAAAAAAACAGGTACAAAATTAGAAAAAAAATATCTTGCCCAGGAATCCAACCTAAAAAAAATAAACTTGTGTGAGCATATTACATAATAAATGTGGAAAGTGGAAACTACTGAACTTATTCAGTGAATACAAGAAATGAAAAAGGGACAATCATCTGTAGTTGCCATATCGTAACATACATGAAACAAAATTAATAAAGTTTAACGGATACATTACATAACGTTCTCCTCAAAATCCTCATCTGTGAAACCTTTAAAGGTGTTCTGAACAGCAGCTAAAAAACAATTACATAAGATCAAATTGTGCCCATGGAGACCTTTGATCAAAACATCATAAACTACATCAAAATAGATTTTCTGCCAATTGACTGGGACCCATTTTCCATAAAAAACATGCGGTGTTCTTCAAAGGAATAATAACATATTCTGTTTCGAGAAGTGACTTTTCATGATTTACCTTCTATAACATGCCTCACTCCGTTCGGCAGGTAAATTCAGGTGTGTGTCCCATGAAAATTCATATTTCTATTCTGTATAAAATAATATACTATACTAATCTTGGTATTTTCATCCTGGAACATATTGTATATTAACATCGTGGAATTGTAACTTAATGTATACACTGTATACAAGAAAAAAACTACTTATGAAGAAGAGATATGAACACATTATCAAGTTAAATGATCTTTTTATCTATAGTGTATTTTCAAATCGAAATGAGCTTTTTGACAGAAGTTTCTGTTTTTAAAATCTCAAAAAGTTTCTAATTGTTAACAAGAGTTGTTAGTATTAATGTCAAAATTTTCCAAATCTGCAAATCTATATTGATGGCTATAACTACTACTATTGCGACTACTACAAAAACTAGAACTAGAGTTTGATTCAATATTTTTTATACTGTTTAATACAATGTCTTTATCAGACTATCCGAAATAGTTACTCCATATTCATTACATAATTACCAACTATTTTTTTAATTTTATTAATGTAAGTAGCTTCTGAAATATCTTAAACATTACACATATTTTCTTCTAGATCTAAATCTCTGCCAACATATGAGCATATTTAATTATTAATAATAATATCTACCTTATTGCAATATTGAGTTTTTTGTAGGTATAATGCTAATCTACGATTTGAAATATTGTGAGTCGTTTTCAAAATACACCAACTGAAATATTTCAAAAGTGGAACACACCCTTATTTTGTAAACTCTATTATATAATTTAGGGTACAATCCCGCCCCCTGGAATTTCAATGTGCAATAGCCGATTAAAGTATTGAATGAGTATTAACTTTCAATAATTATGATTTTGGAATAGGTAGTTACCGATAGCTGGTGTTCGTCCATTATAACAAGAACGTATACCGTTATCAGTATAGAAACTGTAGTTAAGTAGGAACTAACCAAAACGAAGACAACTTTATTTCAGTACTTCTTGCAAAAAATGTGATCCCTGCAAATAAAATATAACAAATCACGCCACAATCCGGCATGTCATGCTTGGTATTTGTTTCCACAGATCATATAACTACTGTTCGTTTCGTTCGTCAGTTCCTCTTCTGTTTTCTCATTTTTTTGTAATTTTATGATTATACCAATCAATCAGCTCACCCAATTATGTTACTGTGATGTTTAATATGAGATATTACTGAGAGTTTTATAAAATAACATTGTATAGACGTAATCGCAGGAAGTTACTGAAAATCATTTCGAAAGATGTAAAAGTAACTGAAACATGCGATCATCTTAGAAACATGTTAATTTGTAATATTACAGTAATTTTCTGTATGTGATATTATTAAGAATTATACAAATTAACATTGTATGAATATTTGCTATAGGAAGTTGCTTCAAAGAAGTTCATAGGATGTGTATGTAACTGCGAATTCAAGTATTAGTGTGTATATCAAAAATATGTTTCAATAACATGACATGGATGTTAATAATAATAATAATAATAATAAGTTTATTTGTATGAATATAGTTTACAATGAAATTACATAAGATTTGCGTACAAATAAACATGGATAAGTCACAGAAGCGTACACCAGTTAGAAACCAATATACTCTTGTACGTGACTTCGATTATCAAATAATCAAGGTAGATAAAATCATATTATTTTGACAATTAAAACTAAAGTATATATAAAAGTTTTCAATGTAATTAAAATTTTTAGTTAAAATACAAATAAGCAGATATAGTAGTAATAGCACTTAACACCTAACCTAATACATCCATTATAAAGCCTCAACAAAATTAAAGTAACGTCTCAATGTATAAGATAATAATGAAAACACAGTCTAAAAACAGTAAACAATGTGTATCAATCAACAACCAAGTAATACCCGACAGAGTTTAGAAGTATTGGTGAAGATGGAAGAATGAGTTTTTTATACTCAAGAATCAATATTTTGATTCACAATATCATGGAAAAATGATCTTTCAGTTTTTGTAATCCACTGCTTAATTCTCCTACCGAAACTATACTTCTTATTGATATTCCTCAAATGATCTGGTACCATATTGTACAACCGAGGTCCTAGGTAAGTTGCATTTCGTTGGCCTATAGTTTTTTTACAGCAAGGTAATACCACAGTGTTATTCCGTTTTCTTGTTTCATGGTTGTGATTGGTAGGTCGTAATATGATATTTTCTTTTTTTATATTTTTAAGGATACTTAAGCAAAACAATTGTCTTATATCAAGGAATTCTCTGAATACCAGATCGCTTGGATACATACGTACCTTACGATATATTATTTTAATTATGTATTTCTGTACAACATTCAATTTTTCCAGATGTATATCATTCACTCCACCCCATCCCACTATTCCGTACTGTAGTTGTGATTCAATCAAAGAGTAGTACAATATTCTTAAATGTTCAGCATCTAGAAAATCTCTGAGGTATTTGAATCTGTATAATAACCCCCTCAATTTTTTGACCACGTTTTGTATTTGTAGGTCCCACCTTAGATGACAGTCTATCACAATGCCAAGGTATTTTATTGACTTATCTCCCGGTATTTCATATCTTTCTCCTATTTTAAGTGGTTCTATATTTGGAAGTCCGTTTGAGTATGAAGAAAATGGTAAGTATTTTGTTTTGGTAAAATTCAGTGTGAGTTTATTTCCCCTAAACCATTTTTCTATTTCAAGAAAATCTTCTTCTACAAGAATTTTTAATTCTCGCCAGGTATCTGCTTTATAGAGAATGGCAGTATCATCTGCAAAACTCAAAATATTTCCCTGGGTTTTTATTCCTAGTAACCCGTTTATATAAATTGTAAACAGTAAGGGGCCCAACACCGTTCCCTGTGGAACTCCATAGGAAACTGTTTTATAGGTACTAATCACACCATCAATTATTACCCTCTGTTTTCTATCAGATAAATAGCTTTTCATAATATTGTAAATATTTCCTCTAAGTCCGTAGGTAAACATTTTTTTGAGTAGTTTTTCATGACAGACCGTATCGAAAGCCTTTGATAAATCAACGAAGATACCTAACGTAGATTTTTTTTTATCTAAGGCATCATATATATATGCCGTTAAAGCGAATATTGCATCTTCCGTTGATCGCCCTGTTCTGAACCCGTAGAGTTAGTAATAAAATTAAGACATCTAGGAGATATCTTATTAACGTTCTAAATGAACATCACGAAAAGCCTATAAAAAGAACATCACAGAAAAGACTAATGTTTCTTATTTAGTGGGCATTGTCTGAAATTCTTATGAAATTATACCGCTTTATAAAATAATAACTAATACTATTATATCTTATCCGGAAGCTGTAAGAAAGTATATCGAATATCCTTGTCAAGTTTCATAATATATTTTGCACTTATTTATAAATCCATTTTACTTAAGAATTGAGAAACTCTCGGTGTATTTGTCCAAGTTTTCAAGTCAACCAAGAACATTTAAATTTCAAATAAAAGAGTCGAAAACACATTTCCATCTGGCCTAATAAATTCGAAACCTATATTCTATCGAAGCAGATATAAACTTTGCCGCAAGTTCCTGTACTCTCAACAAAATTCTACAAATTTATTTCAAATGAACTAGAGTTTAGAACTTGTACAATTGTTTTGTTTTACACCTACCTGTCGTTATTCTCAGCCTTAATAGTTAATGAGTTTGCGTCAGCAAACAAATACTTGTATGTAGGAAAAGTTGATTTATCTCAAAACAATAAAAATAATTCGTTATTTCAAGAAGTGTTCAGACGTTTCATTTTTGTTGAAAATGTTACCAAATTGCTGACTGCAAAACTGGCAGTTACATATTATTTTCCATGCCAATCATTTCTATTGTTAATTTTTTTTATGTAGTATCAGGTCATTTTAAGAGTGTTTTGCCATTTTTACAATGGACTAAATGAAGAATATGTCTTAAATGTTGCATTGGAATTTCAATCTCGTGTGCCGAGTCCCTGAAAATTTTATATGATGCTTGGGCGAATTGACTATATCAGAACAATGCATCTAAATGTGGACGATATGCAGTGCGAGATTCAGAGAATTCTCTGTACTTCACATATTAATTCCTTGAAATTGTTCAGTATTTCATCTGTTCATTATTAGCGGACTACTCTATGGACTATTTGAGTTATTAATATGCTATCGGAACTCAATTCCAATTCCTATATGTATTGTATTGTTTGCACCATGCGTTTCTATTACTTTTAAATAAAGTTGGGTTATGTTGGGTGATTCTATTTAAGTAATTCACTGATATTCATGCTAATTTAGATTTTCCGTAATTTTTAAGAGGACTATGTCGATATCTTGTTATTTTTTTCCCATTTTCCAATTCCGACGATATTTTAAGTTGTTGAAACAATTGTCAAATTTCTTAGAAGTCAATCATTTTCTCATTATGTAGAAACAGTTAGTTTAACTTATAACCATAATATACCAAGTATTTATTTGAACCGAAATAATTAAGAAATATAATAGAGCAATACTTTAGAAAGGGTAATGGTATGTGAATATGTATGATGACAGAAAGCGGGAAATAGATGCAGATATAACTAACGGGGCGAATGAAAAATTCAATACACACTAAACAAAACAATATTGGAATACAACAATATTGATGTGAAAATTGAAATATACAACGTGACAACAGTACCAATTATAACATACACAGCAGAAAATTGGACAATTAGGAGGAAAGATAAGCCAAAAATAAATGCAATGGAAATGATACCCTCAAGAAGATATAAGTGGGACAAGATAAAGAACGAAGACATAACAAAACAAGAACCAATAATAGAAATACTGAACAAGAAACACCTGAATTGGTAGGAACACATCGCAAGAATGAAGCCAGGTAAATTGTAGATTGACGATAAAAATAATGGAGGCAGGAAACATCATTAAAAACAGAAAGGGGATATTAAGGAAGAAATGGAAATACCAAATATATGAGCTGGGAATAAAAGAGAAGAAGCTTTAAAGGAATTGAGGAAGATGGCAATAGACAAGAGTAAATGCAAAAGATGGACACAAGAGGAACAGGAACAGCAAGAATTGTAGCTCTGTGACAAGATGGTCGGGGGCAACGTGAAACTGCAAGAATTGTTGGTGCTAGTCTTCGTTGTGTGCAAAGGGTGTTCCAGCGCTTTCTGGAAACTAGCCTGATCACTTGAAGACCAGGGTCTGGGCGAAAAATAGTTACCACTCACCGATAAGACCGTTTTCTGGTGTCCACAAGTTTGCAGAATAGGAAAGCTACTGCGGTTCCACTGCGAAATCAGTTGGAAGAAGTGAGATATGTCAACCTCAGTGAATGGACCGTTAGAATAAGACTTCATGCTGCTAGACTGTCATGCAGAAAAATGGTTACAGGTCCCCCGTTGCAACGCCAGCATGGAACTGCAAGATTGTGACATGTGCCAGAGATCACGTTCGTTGGCTGATGATGACTGGAGTTGGGTATTGTTCTCAGATGAGTCGCGTTTTTGCCTCACTGGATCAGATGGACGCCGACGAGTGTGGAAAAGATCTGGGAGAAGATACCCTGAAGTTTGCATTGACGAGCGTCTTATATTTGACGGTGGGTCAGTTACGGTTTGGGCCGCAATCACTGCACAAGCTCGTACAGAGTTGGTATTAATAGAAAATGGCTCTATAACTTCTCACAGGTACATTACGGAGGTGCTAGAAGACCATGTTATAACTTTCATGGTGACTATGGCGGAACGTGGCATTTTCATGCAAGATAATGCGAGACCACATACAGCCAGCATTGTCAGGGGGTAACTGGATTAGGTAGAAATTAGGCGGTTTGACTGGCCAGCCGGAATCTCAGACCTGAATCCCATAGAACATGTCTGGGACGAGTTGGGACGACTGATGCACAAACACACACCAGCACCAAGAACTGCCCAGGAGCTGGGAAGATTTCTGTTGCAGGAATGGGATGACATAGACCAGAATATGATCCGCAACTTAATTCAAGGTATGCCGCGCCGACTTCCAGCAGTTATCAATGCAAGAGGAGGGACTTTGTGCGCTTGTGAAACATTGAAATACAAAAGTGGGCTGTAAAGTATTTGGAAGAATAAAAATAAACTTACTTGAAGATTTCGGACGCAGGTGTGCGGTTGTAGCACTATAGTTGATTTATTGAAATCAGTCTCAGGTTATATACAAAGCAGTTAACAAATTTCTGTAGGAACACGATTGGAAGGTTTCGGAAAGGACATTGATGAATGGTTTTTCGTGTTTTGCCGAACAATTTGGGTAACAATGTTTTCATATAAACTATAATTGCGTTGAACTCACTTTGAGTGTATGGATTTTTTGTTATGAATACTATAATAAAACATGTCAATTAACATTTAATATAACTAATAATTATACTTACTTTGAATGTGAATTTTTCTCACAGATACATTTCGTCTAATCTAAGTAATTATCATACATCTGACATCTGACATTATAGTAGATAAATGAGCTTAGAGGCTAACAAGAATCAGTAGATACAGGCCATCGCTCGAAGAAGGTGATACAGCAGAATTAGTCACTGATTCAAACCAATTCACACTCGATTCCACCAGCAACGTGGACGCCACCAACGAAGAAGCTCCGCGAACTGATATGTTCTGTCGACAGTTCACCAGTTATGATACTAGGAAGTAGGAAGTGTATTTCAATTGTTTCCGTCGAAACAAGCATTATTTATTAAAATAAATTAACTCTGATTTTACACTCCAAATCAATCGAAGCCACACCCACTAGATGAATGAACGATATTTAGGAATTAGGTAATATAAAATTTCCTGAAAGCTAATAAGTCAGGAAACCTATAACTAGAGAGGCAACTATATCCGGCAGTGAGTCCGCTCCCAATCCAATCAAACCTAAAGCACCCTCACAACACACTTCAAATGAAACCAATACATAAATATCACCCTCTCCTCAAACTTCCTCAAAACAAACATCAAGACGCACTTCCTTCATATTTTCTACTAGATCCCAATCTGCTATTCCATCAATCGCCCCACAACTTTCTCTATTCCCGTCGAGGAATTCGCCCTCGTAGGAAAAAGCAAATCATGATATACTCCTACCCCAATCAATAATCCTACATCAACTCAATCCCTAAGCCTAATAAACCTTCCTCTTCAATACTCTTCTCAAAAATCCCTTCTCAACCTCCTATACACCTACGAACTTCTAAATGGACATATCACCTACCTGATAGTCAAAGTCAATTTCCACAGAACCGCCTTCCTTAAAACCTCTTCCCCAATGGCACCTTCAACTCTTCTCAAGAAAATCCATAATTCGACAGGTGATTGCAACATCACAATCAACATTCTTCATTCGAATGAACGTCCACACCGCCCAATCAAAACTCCCATACCCACATTTTCATTCGTCTGCAGGAATGTAGACGCATCGATCCTTCTCGAAGAATTTGGAGAAATTCTTTACGAACAAACATTTCCCTTCCTGAAAATGTCCACAAATAAGCCAACTTCCATATACCTAATAACGAATAACTCCCAAACTTCTGACCATCTGGCCCTCACCTCAGGCCTCGCATTTCATGGTCTCCCACATCGGTGCGAGCCATCCAATGGGAACTCACTACCCCAAACGCTAAATATTGCAACCGTTGCACTCAAACCGGTCACTCTTACGAAAATTGTCGGTCTAAACCGATCTATTCACCTTGCGGCCAAACCGACCACCGCTCTGAAAAATGCCCCAAATCTGAAACCTCAACCAGCACCAATTGCGGTGGACCTCTGCCCGCATCCCACCCTTGCTGCCGACACAGGCTAGCCACCCCGAAAAAACACACAAGAGACCGCTCCAGTCACACTCGAAAAGCCACATGTTCCTTACGATCCTTCAACAAACATGAAAATCATCATCGGAATCCTCACAATCACACTAATGAACGCCATCCCCAATTCTCGAGACATTATAGACGACACTCTTGGTCACTTTATTCCATCCTTTTATAAAAAAAACTGCTTTATCACAAGGCGTGCTCACTTTGCTTTGACTCCCATCAGGAGTGAAAGTGACTTCGTTCAAATCAGCGACCCCCACCCCCCGTCTGCGTTACAGGTTTTCTGCCGTTTCCCTGTAGTATGGTGAATGTATTCACTAGACAAATGAATCGATAACGAGGAATAATACAGTCGCAGCTGTTCCCGCTTCCATTTACTTGACGATTATTATCACCGAAACCACCTCATCGAGTACAATATATTGAACTTACGCAAACTCCTCTCCTCGAGTTCGGAAAGTCAGCTGCTAGCACCCGACAACTTTCTATACACCTCTCTAGGTATTCTTGTCACGTTTTAAATAAAAATTCAGAATCCGTAAATCCACTCACAAAATTCTTCTTATTAACT